>OX393551.1:35624565-35962065 GCA_947650365.1 Chamaelirium japonicum | reverse complement strand
TCGAAGGTAACCCTCTGGTATACATGTCCTGCTGTAAAGCTAAATTGCATGTTTTTTCATATTCATTGTGCTCAATGTCGTCAAGGTGGCGCCTAGGCGACATAGACGTTTTGGCCTGTCTAGACGAAACGATGCCTAGGCAGTATATATATATAATCCCTCAAGTGCGATCATGTTGGTGCGATCCACTTGGTGCGACCCTGATGAGTAACATATGCATTTGGAGCACTGCAACATATGCAGCAGAGCATAGCAACATGCAGATGTTAGCATGCAAGCGCCGCCCAGGCCGCCCAACCGCCTAGTACAACATATGCAATGAAAGTAGTGCAACATATGGATGTTAGGGTGCAAACATACGTTAGGTGTGATGCATGCACCACCCAAACAATGCATCACAGTCATTCAAATTAAATCCAACGGTCCACAGCAAGCCAACATATGTTAGCACTAGCAATGATTCATGCACCGCCAAAACAATGCATCACAACTGTACAAATTAAATCGGACAGCCCACAGTGCTCGGATCGCACCAACTAATCAATTTTGCAAATAATTACAATCTCACGGTCAGTGGATGGTTCCAAATAATTTCATTCATTTTTATCAGTTTTGCAATGCTTTTATCTTAAAAAGAAAACTAATCAAAATTCATCTAAACCAACTACATTCCATGAAAAGCATGCATGCTAAAACTGGTTTCCATTAGTATATCCTATATACCTTACAAAATACACACAACCTTACTGGCCTTTCGGCATCCTTATGCTTTTCACATACTTCCAAGTTCCATGCCTTCACCTCTTCACGTATGCATTCTCCAAAGTGCCCTTTTCTATTGCTTGCCTATTAAACCTCAACATTCCCACCACCAAGCTTTTATTGTGTACATGACGCTTTTGTTTAGAGTCTCAAATTATTTCTCAATATATCTTTTGATACAAACCATGGTCACACAATATACGGTCCAGATCTTAGGTACAGTTTTTTTTTTCCTTCAACAGATCTTAGGTTCCACTACCCCATATAATAATGTACCATGCTTCCATAACACTAATAATCATTTTAATATTCAGAAGGTAATCATCTCACCAACTAATGGTTATATATTTAGTGGAGTCATGCTAACATAACTGCACTGTGGAGCAAAACATGATAGAAATAAAACAAGTTCATAATGACAATGAAGTTTTAACTAAATACACAGAATACCTTATTGCGTACAACCAATGTCCGTATTATCCTCGACCATTGCAGCAACAGATTTGTGGGTGCCTTTCTCACATGATGACATGGTGGAACTGGATTGGATGGTCTGTACCAGAGCCTCAGGCACACAACTGGGACCATGATTTGTACCTTCCAAATCCATAGGGTCTTCATTTCCAACAGCTGCTACCTCAGAGATGACACTGGATGTTGACTTATTTTCACTTCTTGAATATGACGCAGATACCATTGGCTCAGCCTGGATTTCGGCTTTTGAAGCCCCTCTTGGAGTTGAACTTGGAGGATCTCTTTGGATGCCACCATCATTACTTGAGGTAGGGGAGACTGTAAGCCACATAAACTGTAAAGCGTGGCTATGCCAACATTTACCAGTCGAATATGCTTTCTCAGCAGAATGTCGCGTGGTAAAAGTTATACAAGCAGAACAATTTTGAAATGCTTCCAATCCTGCATTCTCAATACAGGCTTCAGGTTCCTCGAGCACGACAGTAGAGAGATCGCCGAATGATGAAAAGTGATCCTCCAAAGCAGTAACCTGTAAAGAAGAAAAGGACATCACATCAAGTGCAGAAGAGTACTTTTCATTTCATCAGCAGATGTAACAATAGGGAAGAGTAGCAGAGATCGTATATTCCCCTGTAAAACACACATTACTCTTTCTTTTTGAAGTTCCCATTAAGAAAATGCAAGTCATTTTTGAGAATTCAGGTATCTTTCATTTTCTTAACTTTGATAGGAAAAAGAAAGAAACAGTATGTATAAAAGCACCCTCCATGATAATCGCTAATACTGCCAATATCTCCTTTCAAACTGTTGCGTTTAAAACATTGCATGACAAAATGTTAAAAGAGCTCAAGCCTCAAGCAATGAACATTTTTGGGGTGTAAACAATATTATTTAAGAAGCTGCTACAAGAGTCATCCTAGCAAATATACAAGCGCAATGTGCAAGAAATAAACTACATAAAATAAAATCTTCACATGTCAAGGTAAAACAAGTAAAAAATAGAATGTCATTGCAGAAAAAGCAACAAAAGCCTTCAGGCTAAACAAGCACAAAACAAGAATTTGACATTGTACACAAAGCAAAGAATTAATGTGATTTGGAACTTTAGGGATCAGGATTCAAGAATCTTGAGCATGTGGAATGATTTCGTCGCGAAGAAACGAAGTGTCGGGCAATGCATCGGTAATGGCATAACAATAAGAAAATCTATGCAAGAACCAATAAACAGCATAATGGGAAATTATGATATATTGGACGTATAGGGAAACAATCTTAAAATGTTAAGAAATAGTTCCTAATTTGAGTCATGTTCAGCAACAAACACAATACAATGATGCATGAGAGGATTCGGCTAGGTTTAAGAGTCAAAGACTGATTACAACCTTGTGTGTGTGTGTGTGGCGGTGGTGTTTGTTGTGTGGGTGGGTGGGTAGGGATCTGACAATTTAAGTGCTTCTGGATCTAAATCTGTTGTTGGAACAGAAGGGTGAAGTTCAGGTTGGTATGTGGTATGGTGTAGTGTGTTGGTGGCTTTTCATGTGGCATCACGTGCAGGAAATAGGAACAGTCAAGAAATTGAAGGCCTCAGTTCGCCAGTGTAAGGTCTGATGTGTTGCTTTGACTGACGAAACTACCACATCTCGTCTTCCATGTATCACTGATCACCCTTGAAACTGCAGTATTGGTTCCTCCTTCGATTGGCTTATACTTTAACACAAAACATATCTCAGATATGTGTAAGTGAAGTCCATGGTATGAGGTTATCTTGTGAGCAGTGCATACATTTACACAAACCCCCTGAAGACATTGAAGATATAGTGTGCAAGCGTTCGCTCAAAATCGTACCAGTGCAATGCAGAGATTGCTCAGGTATATCATTGCATGCATGTGCACTTTCATTGGACTTGAGTTGTGGTTTTTGTTTTTCGCTATGTATGTGCTTGTTTTTCATCATTCGGAGTTTGCATCACATTTTTTATTGTATTCGTATGATTCCGATGCATTCTCACAATCGAACATAAAGTTCAAATTGTGTTTCAAAGTTTTTGTATACAAATATCTCGCACGTTTCATCTCCGTATGAATTTGATTTTAGATTCGATCTTTGTTTTGGCCTTTCGATGTTTTAGATCCTTATTTCCGGAGGCTTTTACTAACGGTGGATGATTCCGAAACTCTAAATGGTCTTAAGACTCTAAGGATCATCCATTGACATCCACGAAAGCTTCGGGACGAATCGGGCATTTTCCACATCTTTTCACTTCATGGGGTGCACACCCAACACCCTAAACACATAAAGGTGCACCCCACACCGCCTAGCGCTACTCTTCAAATTCTTTGGGGTTGGTGTGCACCCCCCTCCGGTAGGTTTCGAAAAGGTTGCATATTCAATTATTCATGTGGTATTTTGCTCCGTTTAACTTGGTCTTTCACCCGAATCGTATGGAACTTATTTTGAACGAACCATTAGGATTTCTACCCTATTTGGAGCTATAAATACCAGTGTTGTCAAGGCGGTCAGGCCTGCCTAGGCGAGGTGAGGCCTAGGCGGCGCCTAGGCGAGACCTAGGCGACAAATTTTTTTAATATTAAAATTTATATATATGGGATAATATTCATATTTGAACAAATAATAAGCATAATACCATCAAAAACTTCATATGAAATTAATCAAACAACCGAAATTAAACATTCTTATCCAAAAAGAATATGCATGTCATCATTGTCATGCTAAATCACTGAAATGTGAATACGTAAATCATGTATGTCATGCAACATCAACATATAACAATCAATTAATCAAATTATGTTACTATTAAGAAGTTATAATCTAGAAGTTAGAACATTAAAACCCTAGGTCCCTAACATTCATTATGAAACAAATCAAGCATAATAAACAAACCCTTAAAAATTTAGCACGACCCTAAAATTGGGGAAATAGAAGCATTAGAGAGGATAAATCACATGTATACAGAAAGATAATTCAAAGAGAAAAAAAAATTCTATAAACAAACAACATTAACCATAACCTTAGTAAAAAGAACATGAAATAGATATAGATAAATTGCTAAGAAGATGAAATAGACATATAAAATAGTATTTAAGTATATGGATCATACATACATTCAAAAAGGAAACAAAAAGAAGAGAAAAAAACAAAAAAATCTTTTTTTATATAGGCCGCCCACCTAGGCTGTGGCCTAGGCGACCGAGCCCGAAAAGGCCTAGGCGTGGCCTAGGCGACGCCTTGACAGCACTGATAAACACACCATCAAAACTCGTTTTAGGCATCCATGGATAATTATTTGTGATGTTGCATTGTTCTTGATTTTTCATCTCCGTGATTTTTATTTCTCTTTCTGGATCTCGTTCTTCAACGAACTTCTTGGTTGTTGTCTAGAGCTTTAATTTCTCATGTTTTCACACATGCTCTTAGACACAAGAAGTTGTTTCGATCCAGGGTTAGTTTTTAATAAGGCTTTTTCTCGATTCTTCTCTTATTGCATCATTGCATCGTTCGTTCTTTGTGGAGAACAAACACATCATCGAATGTGTCCAAGGTGTGACTCAAGCTTCTTGCAGGGAGTCGAGTATTCACCTTTTTTTGACGATCTGAATCACAAGAAGTAGACAAAAGAGGCACAAGAGAAGATTCAAAGGGGAAATTGCATTGAAGGAGGACCAACGGAGTGGTTGCTGATCATGTGTGTCAAGCTCGAGGGGTTTGTGGAAGGGTTGCTCGATTCAAAGGTGATTCTCTGTCTTGCGGTGTACTCGTGTGTTGTCTAGTAGATTGTTGTGCGTGTCTGGGTTTGCCCGGGGAGGCGGGGAGTAGAGATTTCCAAAACTACCTCAAAGTCTCGTGTGTGCTTTACTTAAAGTGCTAGAATAGAGTCTTGTATGCTTCTACCCTAACCGCTCACGGCCATTGCTTCACACTTGGATTTTTGTTTGCACTTTTGTGAGAATCTCGTTGCCGCGTCTCCATCGGATCTTTACTCTGATCACTTCCGCACGATAAAATTTTTATTTATCGTTGATCTCATTCCCTACCGCGCATCTCTCAACCCTAACTACACAAACTAGCTACTACACCATGGTATCTATGTAAAAAATGGGATTCCGACTCAAAGTGATTTTTGTATTTCATCTATGTTCGATCCAAGGTTTGAGGATTCACTCAATCGAACCGAAAAGTCTAAATCTGTTCGGATCTTGTCCTAGCACCGAACATGTCTCGAATTAATCATGATGGAGATAGTAAAGATATATTTACAGTTTAAACTTTGACCATTCCCAAATTAACTTTGCTAAATCAAACTTGTCACAAACTGGTCCTTATTTATCAAGATAGTATGATATTGTTAATGTACATATAGATGGGTCGGGTTTACTGTACAGTTGGGTCGGATTGTATAGATATACATGTACATATATTGGGCTTGAGTCCCTCAATGGAATGCATTCTATTCCTCTCCAAAACCCTAGCCGTCATCTCCTAACATGGTATCAGAGCTCTAGGGTTCTCCTGTGCGACGGCGACGACGACGATCTCCCCTTCCGGCGAGCTCCTCCCCTCCGGTCTCCCCTCACCCGCTCGGCAGCCCCCCCGCCCTTCCTCCTCACCCGCCGGCAGCCCCCCGCCCCTCCTCCTCACCCGTCGCCAGCCCCTCGCCCCTCCTCCTCACCCGCCGGCAGCCCCCCGCCCCTCCTCCTCACCCACCGGCAGCCCCCCACCCCCCCGCCCCTCCTCCTCATCCGCCCGCCCCCCCCCCCCCCCCCCCTCCCTCCACCCCCCCGACCCCCCATCCTCCACCCGACCACCCTCCCGCCCCTCCTCCTCACCCGCCCGGCCCCCCCCGCCCCCTCCCTCAGCCCCCCGCCCCTCCTCCTCACCCGCCAGCAGCCCCCCGCCCCCTCCCTCCACCCCCCCGACCCCCCATCATCCACCAGACCACCCTCCCAACCCCCCCTCCGCCGTCCGGCCTCCCCCCGCACCACCCCCCGACTCCTCCCCGCACCTCCACTCCGCCGTCCGGCCCCCCCGCACCACCCTTCCGCCCGTCCGGCCTCCCCGACTCCTCCGCTACACCCCGCCGCCCCACCCTCCACCTCCCCTGCACCCCCTGAAGCCCCACCGACCTCCCTTCTTCTCTGTCCCGAACTGCCCGTCTCCTGAACTGTCCGTCTCCTCTGTACGGACTGTCTTAGACCTTCCTTGTGCCGGCTCGCCCCCGTACTTCAGGGGTATGGCTTCCTCCAGCATCTCTCGGCTCCCATACTGCCTGCACACCGTCGATGATCGTCGAGTCCCTCCGTCTCCTCGTTTTGATGGTATTCTCGGGCCACATCCCTCCACCACATCAGTCGACTGTGGACGTCGTTAGGGTCTCCTCCGCCATGATGGCGAGACTGTTGCTGCTGCTGATCTCCCTACTCCAGTACCGCCTGCCACCACTCCTGCTCCGTCTCGGTCTTACTCCGACCGCCTCCAGCGCTTTGAGGAGTTACTGTTGCGATACCTCGCCTCCACCAGATCTTCGACAGATCACGGTCTCTCTGTCACTCCGGGTACTTCTGCTCAGTCTCGGTCTTACTCCGACCGCCTCCAGCGCTTTGAGGAATTACTGCTTCGGTACCTCGCCTCCACCAGCTCTTCGACAGCTCACAGTCTCTCTGCCACTCCGGGTACTACTGCTTCATGGATCTTCGACTCGGGTGCCTCCTGTCACCTCACCTTTGACTCCATTGTCCTCACTGACTGTTCTCCCACTACTACCCACCAGGAGGTTCGCACTGCGGATGGGACTCTCGTCCCTATTCCGCAATGTGGATCCGTCACTACTACCTCTGACCCTTCTGGTCGCCTGACCCTACCCCATGTCCATCATGCCCCCCGTCTTAACATTAATCTGATCTCTATCAGTTCTCTTTGCGACTCTGGCCTGACTGTCACCTTTACTCCTTCTGTTTGTGTTGTGCAGGATTCGCGGACGGGTCAGAGGGTTGGGCTGGGACGTAGAGCAGGAGGACTTTACCAGCTGGACCATCTCCATGTGTCTTCCGTTCCTGTTGCGTCTGTCATGTCTGTTACCTCCGATGCCGACCTGTGGCACAGAAGGTTAGGTCATATATCGAGTGATCGACTCAAAAGCGTATTCCGTTCGGGCGCTTTGGGTCGATCGTCCTTCGCCCCTCTCTCTGTTTGTACGGGTTGTAGACTAGCAAAGCATCTAGCTCTTCCATTCTCTGATGCTTTATTTGATTTAGTACATTCGGACATTTGGGGTCCTGCACCTGTTGCATCCATTTCGGGTTACCTGTACTATGTGTGTTTTATCGATGACTACTCTAGGTGCACCTGGGTTTATCTTATGCGTCATCGGTCTGAAGTCCCTCACATCTTTAGGAGATTCACCACTATGATACACACTCAGTTTGGTCGGCGCATCAAGACCTTTCGGTCTGATTGTGCCAAGGAGTATCTCTCCTCTAAGATGCGTGAGATTCTTCAATCTCACGACACTCTTCACCAGCAGTCATGTCCCCACACCCATGAGCAGAACGGCGTGGCCGAACGCAAGCATCGTCATGTCCTTGAGACCGCACGAGCCTTGCTTTTCTCTGCATCTGTTCCTCACTCTTACTGGGCTAAAGCTGTCATGACGGCTGTCCACCTCATCAATATCACTCCGTCATCTGCTCTGTCCGGTGCCACCCCATATGAGCGCCTCCACTCCAGCCCACCTGACTACTCTCTTCTTCGCACGTTTGGCTGCACGTGCTTCGTTCTTCTTCCTCCCCATGAGCGCACCAAACTCTCTGCGAGATCTGTTCGGTGTGTTCACTTGGGCCTCAGTCGGGAGCACAAGGGGTATCGTTGTTACGATCCCTTGGCTCGCCGGATCCGTGTCTCCCGTCCCGTTTCCTTTGTTGAGGATGTCCCGTACTTGTCCCCTGAGTCTCGGGATATTTCATTGCCTCCTGCGTCACCCTCATCGCCTTCATCACCTCTCCACATCCCCGTTCTACCCCCGTTTTCTGTTGCCCCACCCACGCCTACTCCACCTCCATCTTCCCCGCCACCTCCACCACCACCACCACCTCCTTAGTCTCCACCTCCACCTCCTCCACCACCACCACCTCCTCAGTCTCCCTTGCCACCTCCACCACCACCCATTACTCGTGTCTATGTACGTCGGTCTGCAGCTCCCCCTCCAGAGTCGGTTCACACTGGTACTCCCTCGCCTGATGCTGCTGCCCCCTCCTCCCCGGTCGTGGATCCTGCTCCTGTTCGGCGCTACCCGGCACGCAAACATCACCCTCCTGACAGATATGACTACTCTCCGGACAGGTTTGGCTACTCTGCTTTTCCCTCTGACTCTCCTGACTCTTCTGGCTACTCTGCCAGTGTCTCCTATTCACCATCCTTTCAGGCCTTTCTTACTGCTATACACACCCATCGGGAGCCCCAATCGTACCGTGAGGCAGCGTTACATCCAGAGTGGCGGCAGGCCATGTCAGTTGAGCTTGAGACTTTTCAGCGGACCCAGACCTGGGAGTTGGTGCCTTGTCCCTCCGGGGTGGTGCCTGTTAGCTGCAAGTGGATATTCAAGGTCAAGACTCGACCTGACGGATCCATTGAGCGGCACAAGGCTCGCCTCGTTGCTCGCGGCTTCTCCCAGGAGTATGGGATTGACTACGAGGAGACGTTTGCTCCAGTTGCTCGGATGACTACTGTGCGCACCCTCTTAGCTGTGGCAGCTGCTCGAGGGTGGCCTCTCCATCAGATGGATGTCACCAATGCGTTTCTCCACGGTGATCTCTCCGAGGAAGTCTACATGGCTCCTCCTCCGGGCACTTCAGTTCCTCCAGGGCACGTGTGTCGGTTGCGCCGAGCCATCTATGGGCTCAAGCAGGCCCCTCGTGCCTGGTTTGAGCGATCTCGCAGTGCAGTTCTGGCCACCGGGTTTGTTGAGCGTCACTCTGACTATGCCTTGTTCACTCGCTCCTCCAGTCAGGGCATTGCAGTTCTTCTCCTCTATGTGGATGATATGATCATCACTGGGGATGACAGTGCCACCATCGCCTCTCTCCAGCGGCACCTCCAGAGTCAGTTTGAGATGAAAGATCTGGAATCTCTTCGCTACTTTTTGGGCCTTGAGATTGCCCGGTCAGCTCGTGGTCTGTTGGTCTCCCAGCAGAAGTACATATCCGACATCCTTGCTGATGCTGCCCTTACTGACACGCGCACTGCTGATACACCCATGGAGCTCAATTTGAAGCTTCTTGCTACAGACGGTGAGCCGCTCCAGGATGTCTCCCGCTACCAGAGGCTGGTTGAGATTTCAGGTTCGGCTTCAGCTTTGGCCCATTTTGGATGATTCAATTGCAGCTCCCTTCTTGATGATAAGATTGCATTAACCCTTCTTGGTGGTGGCGATAAGATTGCATTAACCCTTCTTGGTGGTGGCACCCCTTTTGGGTTTATCAATTGGTATTAGAGCACTATCTCTGGTGCTCCATATAAGTCTCAAGTAGTATTAGAGCTTTGGTGCTCTTTGTAGACTTAACAACCATGAGTTAGATGGTTCATTTGTGTGATTAGTCACTTCCAATTTAGAACTCTTTGTTAAGGAAACTCAGCATGAATGGAGGCCGATTTGTTCCATGTAAACAATTATCCTTAATGGAAAGCACGGATGTGAGCGTTCCTTCAGTCCACTGATAAACAAATATGGCCTACATGACTCAAGAAGGTTGGGAACCACCTTCTTGAATGGAAAGCACAGATTTTTTCCGATCCAAAATATTTTATGGTTTTTTTTTCACCGAATTTTCTTTTTTAGCCAAAAGCTGTAAAGTCTGATTTTGTATAGGAACTAAAAAATTACATTTTGATTCCTTTGGATTTTTATTGTTATGATATTTTTATTAAATCCAAATGGAGGGTCTTTGCTTATTTACATAAAATAACTTAAAGTAAATGGAGAACATAAAGATCATTTACTTAAATGTTTTTTATGTAAATATGTATGTCAAGCTATCATGCTGAAATACACCTTATCCTAAACCCAGTCCTGCTTTTACTGAGTGCTGAGTACCGAAACCCGAAACTGGAGGTTTTGGGACTGGTTTCAACCGAAACCGATCCGAAACGGCCGAAACGGATCGGTTTCGACCGAAACTCCAAACATTGGTCGTAACATAAGTTGCATGTTGATCCATTCATCAATCATCGACTCTTCAGTCGTCCCCAGATTGTAAACCTAGTAGCCTATAGCATTTGTGCAATAAGCGTTGCTCTACGCTAGACAGTAAGTTACTCCTCAAAATATCTTTTTTAAATGTTGTCTTAGACTTTTAATTCTCCATAATGCCTATTGCTAATCCCAGTGTAGTCAAGGAATCAAGGCGTTCAACCTTACTGGCGCCTGAGGCGAGAGATAAGAGGCGAGGCGAGCGCCTGATTGAAATAAGGCATGCATAAAAACTATATATATATATATATATATATATATATATATATATATATATATATATATATATAGACACACACACACACTATAAAATGACTAGTTGAAACAAGTTCGCATAATTATATAGCATGTGCCATCAAACATCAACAAGACTCATCGTCATCAAGTTCTATAATCTATATCATCCTCATCTTAAAAACTATAAAATCTAAATAATATAGATTGGGATCTAGGCCTGGATGTCTGTAAGTAAAATGAAAAAAATGTGAATTGAAGATGTGAAGTAAATATATAAAGAATTATATCACTATAGAACTGAATCAAAATCTAAATTAAAAAACTGAGATAAAAGAGTTTTGATGAGCAACATTATACTCACTTCGTGACAGACGCTGAAGGTGGCCCCAAAGTTTAAACCCTAACCTGCCCGATGCCCCGATCATCACGAATTCTTTTTATCTCGCTCGATCGCTTGGAAGGTTTGAATCCACAGGGCACGGGCAGTGTAGTCAAGGAGTTAAGGCAGACTCAAGGCGCTCAACCTTACTGGCGCCTGAGGCGAGAGGCGAGGAGAGCGCCTGATTGAAATAAGGCATGCAATATATATATATATATATAGAGAGAGAGAGAGAGAGAGAGAGAAAGAGAGAGAACGGCTCACCTGCGGAATGTCTCGGACGAGAGATATGTGGGACAAATGTCGGGCCGGCCGATCAAAATGATCCAACGAATGGGATTCATTCGGACCAAACCAATCGATATTACTGTAGCGGCTACAATAACAGTGAATTGTTTGGTCCAGGTGAATCCCATTTGTTGGATCGATGAAAATCGAACGGTCCAAACAATTTTCGTTGTTACTGTAGCCACTACAGTAACAGCAAATTTGGTTTGGGCCGTTCAATTCCGATCAATCTGATTTATGGGAATCGAACTGCCCAAACCAAATTTCGTTGTTACTGTAGCGGATAGGCCATTTGATTCCCATAGATCCAACGGATGGGATTCACCCGAAACAAACAATTCGTTGTTACTATAGCCGCTACAGTAACAGCAATTGGTTTGGTCCGAATGAATCTCATTCGTTGGATCATTCCGATCGGACGGCCTGAAATTTGTCCCGCATATCTCTCGTCTGGGACGTCCCGCAGGTGAGCCGTTCTCTCTCTCTCTCTCTCTCTCTCTCTCTCTCTCTGTATATATATATATATATATATATATATATATATATATATATATATATATAGAGAGAGAGAGAGAGAGAGGAATGTTACACTGAGCTGTGAGCTACGGAAAGAGAAAATGAGCAGCAATCATTTTGACCACCCTAGAAGTTTTAGAATTTCATGAAAATTGGTAGGTGTGTTGTCTAGGGTAACATGATCATCCTCACCAATTTTCAAGGAATTTCAAAACTTCTAGGGTCATCAAACGGTAGAAGCTTTATCTACAATCCGCAGTAACCATTAATTTTGCTTCTACCGTTTGATGACCCTAGAAGTTTTGGAATTCCATGAAAAGTGGTGAGGATAATCATGTTACCCTAAACAACACACCCACCAATTTTCACAAAATTCAAAAACTTCTAAGGTGGTCAAAATGACCACAGCTCATTTTCTCCTTCCATAGCTCACAATTTACTGTAACATTCCTCTCTCTCTCTCTCTCTCTCTCTCTCTCTCTCTATATATATATATATATATATATATATATATATATATATATTCACCATAAAATGACTAGTTGAAACAAGTTCACATAATCATATAGCATGTGCCATAAAACATCAATAAAACTCATCATTATCAAGTTCTATAATCTATATCATCCTCATCTTAAAAACTATAAAATCTAAATAATATAGGTTGGGATCCAGGACTGGATGTCTGTAAATAAGATGAAAAAAAAAGTGAATTGAAGATGTGGAGTAAACATATAAAGAATTATGACAATATACAACGGAATAAAAATATGAATTAAAAAACTGAGAGAAAAGAGTTTTGATTGATACTTCGTGATGGACGTTGAAGGCGGTCCAAAGTTTAAACCTAACATGTCTGATCGTCACGAGCTCTTTTTTTATCTCATTCATTCGCGTGAAAGATTTGAATTCACAGGGCACAAGATCCTCTGAGGTTATAAACTCATAGGATCAGATAGGTTAAAGCTAAAATTGAATCGCAACAGACCGTTACACCTATCCCGACTAATGAATCACTCGGTCCCAAATGTCATGCGAAAGGACGGTTGTGGTACTGTTTGGTTTTAATCTAAACCGTTAATTAAATGAGGCGGACGCCTCGACCACCTCAGGGTGGCGGGCGCCTCAAGCCGACTTATATACATGCTCTCGCCTCAATCCAGGCGAGGCGCCCTTGCCTCGGCTCACCTTAACTACACTGGGCACGGGATCCTCTAAGGTTATAAATTCATAAGATCAGATAGGTTAAAGCTAAAATTGAATCACAACCATCCATTACACCCAGCGGTCCCAGCCTGACAAGTGAATCACTCTCGGTCCCAAATGTCATGCGAAAGGACGGCTGTGATTCAATTTGGCTTAACCAAACCGTCAATTAAATGAGGCGGGCGCCTCGATCGCCTCAGGGTGTAAGGCGGGCACCTCAAGCCAACTTATATACCTGCTCTCGCCTCAATCCATGCGAGGTGCCCTTGCCTCGCACTTGGACTTGTGATGGCATTGGTAGTTTGCCATTTAAGGAATGGTGAAGGGGTTCTCCATTTTGATTCATTAGTATGTTGTGTTTCATACGAGGATTTATGTGATTGTTCTGTTTTATATTTGTGATATATCTAAGATGTGAAGTTCTATTTAACGACCTCCTGTTAAAATCACTGACTACAAGAAAATCATGGGTCCACCTCTGTTAAGACATATTATGTTTAATCTTCAAATAGAAAGAAAAGAAAGATTTAGATCTGTGAAACCCTGAAAAAGATATGAATAACACCATATATACAATAATAAATATCTAACTAATTTTTCCTACAATGTCCTACAACAAAAATGAAAACATATACAAATATTAGGTTAGCATTCCATATTTCAACTTCAAAATTTTGGAAGTCTTCCTCAATGAATATCCTAAAACCCTAGCATATACTATGCCAATTTGTTTCACATTTTTTATTAACAATCAAGAATAAATATTATTTTACATTGAGAATAAATGGACATATAATCCTCATAGTATTATTATTTTCATTAAAAGTTAAGTGTAATTTGTCTTGAAGAAAAATATTGAATTATCATATGATCTAGGGTACAAGTATCATGCCAACTAGATCATAATGCCAACTTAACCCCCCTACATAATTTAAATACGGCCCCAGTGTTGACCGCATCAGTGGGACCCTCATCATTTGCTCTTCTGGTTTGGGCTCAAGCTCAATTTCTTCAATTAGGCTACCACCCGGGGCTTGGTTTAGCTGAGGATGGGATTCGTTACCCAATCAGTCTCCCTACACTATAAGGTGCCTATGGTCTCAGCTTTGCCCAATCGTGGATTGAGAACATCCCACTGTGGGTTTCAACTGGTCTTCCAAAATTCACATTCTTTAACAGAAAGAATGAAATTGTTGGTCATGTTTGGTCAGTGGAACTAAGGAATTGGACAATGTCAACAGCACTATCACTGCATACTAGTAATAGCAATAAAATAACTTAAATTAGCATGCCTAATCTTTTAACAGAAGTATCAAAAGCCAAAATGAATATCCTGTTTCTGAATGCCTATCCCAGTTACTATGCATGATAGTGAGAGCAAAAAGGGAGTAAGAGAGAGAGAGGGAAAGACTCACATTTGCAAAATCAGCTGGTAGAGGAGGAAGAATTCTAAATGAAGTAGGACGATTATCCAGCTTAAATCTATTCAGCGATGGTGCTGGCAGACAACTCATCTGTTTTATATTTTTAGGGGATTGTTGCAGGCTTGCTATATTTGCTTTTGAAGTGGGTGAAACAAGAATCTCGCTAGAGTTGCTCCTTTCAAGTTTCTTTTCAGTTCCTTGATGTGACCCGGTAGTACTAAGATTTGTCGGCTTCGGAATCGTAGCCTTTGCAACTTCATCATCTGCATCCACTTTATGCCTTTTAACTGCATGCTCGGGAACTGATTCCCCCTTTTTGTTTGAAGTAGCCTGAGGCAAAATACCAAAACTCAAACCATTATGCTAAAGGCATAGTATGTTTTTCAATTCCATACTCTCATCCTATTAATTTGAGAAGGAAAAGGTTGCTGGAAAAGAAAATAGTTTATAAGATCTGATTGCAATAGTTGTATGATTCTTGCTTCATAACTTAAAATTCCTAGACATAGGCAAAACATTCTCATGAAAGAGTAATCAACAGAAATTGCATTTTAACAATGATTTTCATTCTCAGAGGAAAAAAAAATCTTTGAGAAAATAAAGGCATTTTTGTTGAACACTCCAAGATTCTCTTAGACTCAAATAACAAACCATCCACAGACTATAGCATAACTCATAGACTCAAATAATAAAAGGAATGAAAAGAGCTTTACTTGTTTCTCCAATTTATCTAGTTGCCGCCGAAAGTCGTCACGCTTTTGAGCAAACATCTCCTGTTTTTTACGAAGTTCCTCCTTCAAAAGCTCCAAACTCTCCAACTTCTTTTGCACTGGAGGTGTTGCTTTTGGAAGATTTGTCAATAAATTTTTTGGCAGCCCAGTGACGGGGACCAATGTTTCAGCAGCAGGTGCAATGCTCCCTTTCTGAGCTGCAGATGTGAGACTTTCTTTTCCTCTGTCAGCAACAGACGGCTGAGATGGAATGGCGGTCACTACCACACCAGGGTATTGAATAGACTTAGTATGGACACTATTTTGTCCCTCGTCAGAAATTCTATCCCGGTTGGCCCACCATAGCTTGATAAAACGGTTACCCATCACAGCATCAGGTGCCTTAAGGGCAGCTTCAGCCTCTTCCCTTTTAGAGAACTGCACAAAAGCCTTTTCACTGTTCAGTGGAATATAAATGTCAATTACCTCTCCAAACTTTTGGAAATGTGAAAGAAGGGTCTCTCGCCTGTTACTTTTTTGAGGAATTCCATTAACAAAGAGAGTGCGTGTAGCTTTCTGAGATGCCCTACCGCCACTAGACCCAAAATCTTTCCTCAGCCTTGGGAAAGATTTAATAGCAGTTGATTTTGGACCCGTGTCCTCAGTTATAGAACACTTCTCTTGATTGTATGCACGAGTATTGGAAGTTGCCACTTCATGGTCCTTTGTTCCAATAGCCAGACTATTACTGATTTTATTTCCCATTTCTGTTTTAATCCCAGACCCAATCCGCTCCCAAAGAGACGAATTTGTACTTTGTGTACCAACACTATTAGTGAAGCTTCTGCTTGGTTGTTCTTTTCCAGTGTCATCAGATAGCCTAGAACTCTGGCGAGCAGACGAATCCTCATTCCATAAAGGTTTATCGCCGATGATTGGTGAAGGAAGCCTTAAGAGAGCACTTGATGTTTCAGGACAGCCATTGTTCCACAGAGGCTGATCAGGATCGTATACATCTGCTTCACCACCACCAGGAGCAGCCAAAACTCCGTTGAGTTTTAGAGCATCATCTGTCACTCCAGATTTGCTATTTTTACCAAGTAGAGTTTTGCTGCTCATCAAAAGGCTTGAAGGTGCAGTAACTAATGGTAAAGATCCTGTGCCAGCTTGAATTCCCAGTGTATGTGAGCTTGGAATTGAAACAGGAAGATTGAACTGAGAAAGGCTCTGCAAGTTACAAAACGAGAAAGTTGTTCCGGCGGACAAAAGAAAATGGAATTTGACACAAGAACCACGCTATTAAGTGTTCGTGAATAATGGAAAAAGGAAAGTAACACAATATTAATGTTATTAAATGTGTGAGTTTCATATTCTTGCGCCCAGATCTAGCTGGCAGGACTTGCAAGTGAGGTTTGTGTGCAAGATGGTGGCACAAGCCAAAACATATGCCGCTAAAAGAAGCATACAGGTTAGGCCCAAAAGGAACTACCTACAACTGATCTCTTACTAGTAACATGTTATAATTAACATTGAGGCATAAGATAATCCACTTGTGCAACTTTAATTAGGTATTATGATATTACCAAAAAAATGTGCAGGTGCTAGCTGGTAAACACAAATGTGGAAAACTTAACCTAAATTGATATCACTAAGAAAAGTCGTGTCCATACTTATTTTCATTAAATTATGAATAAAGATTCTATTGTTATGATTTTAGATAATGCAATATGTAAACCAATCCAGTCACTAATGATAAACTTCATCAAAAAAAAATATGGTGAAAATAACAAAAGCTCATTTGGTATTAAATATAATTGAGAAAAAAAACTCACCTGAACATCTTCAACAACTATGCGGTTTACACCATGCTCCATGGGGCACATATCCCCTCTCAGGCAAAATCCCTGCTCCTCAAAGTCTCTACAACGATGACCGGGCATGCCAAGATTCAACGGAGGGTTAATTGTTGGCTGAAAGGTCCCTTGCAGATTAAGCTGGTGAAGCGGATCCAAAATTCTGTTGGAAATCCCCGGAATAAATCCAAATGCACCCCAGGAAGCATTTTGTGCACTTGCAACACTTGGTAAGCCTGTTCCCATGAACAAACTGGGATGTGTAGGTCCTTGTGAAGCCAATGCAAAATCAAGTGTACCAAGGGGGGTGAATCTTGAGTCATTTTGACTCCAAGGAACTGTGCTCCTTCCTCTTCCTCGACCTATAGGAGGACGGCCTATGCCAGATGATAAATCAAAGCGAGGACCGGGATCAGATCGAAATGGCTGGCTTACTCTTGTTCTTGGGCCTAATTCTAAAGGAGGACGCATCAGTGGTGTCAATCCAGATCGTTGCTTCTCAAACTTTGGATTGATGTCCCTATCCAAAGTAGGATTGTAAGCTTTTTGAATTTCATTATACTGAGGATTGGTTTCCAACAAGAGCTTCCCATTATCATAAGGCTTGTTTCGTTTTCTATTAGGCCTCCTTATAAATTGTTCTTGAGCATCATTGTCAAAAGAATGAGGACGAGCCTCCCGCCTACGATGCTTATGGTTGCGATCGTCGTCATCATCTTCACTTATGTCCTTGTCTTCAGCATCACTAGTTGGTTCAGAAGAAGTAGAAAGACTCTCTTCCTTCGGGGGTGAACTTTTTGGCTGCACAGTGTCCACTAGAATAGGAGATTCAGGTGGTTCGGATTTCTTAACATCAAAGTTCTCATCAGCTCTTACGGTTGAACCATCTTCTAGGGTCTGAAACAACTTTGCAACAAAGGATTTTGTACCTGCAAACATGACAAGAGGGGAAAGCATCAAGCACCAAAGGGGAACAAATGACATAAACAGTAACCGACGTAAGATATTCAAATAATAATCATGCAATGCAGATGACCTTTGAATGTAATAAAAAAGGCTTCTTTGAGATGGTTATGGTTATCATAACATTATTGAAAGGTTAAATGATGAAAGCAGTGCACTTAGACACAATAAAATCAACTCATTATAAATCCAATGCAGAGAGAACCTCCCTTTGCTGGAGAGGATAAAAGAATGAATGCTTAACCAATAAATAAATGATGTAGCCTAATTCTAGGGAAACAACTTTCATGCTAGAAGAGCCTCCACAGACTAGGCGAGGTGATTGTTTAATATCCTCAATGCTACAAATATCATTAACTTCGTCAAGCATCTAAACAGATACCAATACTCCACACATAAAACGGTGCCAACTAAGCGACTTCAAGTTATTGCATTCCTCAGCAACAATCTCCTCTAGCCTTTAAGTCTTTCGAGCACCTTGATCGCATATGCAGGAAAACTGCTTCATTATATAATGTTCCTCCTAACTCTTAACAGAAAGAGTATTTAGTTATTCATTTGCTTTCTGGAAGTGCCTAATATGATGCCCATATCAAAACCTAGAAATTGACCAATTAACTCTACAAATGCTTACCAGAAAATAAGAGTAATTGGATAAACCCCATTTTTTACAAGAGTGAAATAACCAAGTATTATGTTTGTACGGTAGCATTGAATTAATAGGATTTTCATCAAAGAATTGAACTAAAATAGTTAATCTATGTCCACTCAATATGTCCAAAAGTAAGTAAAGTAACTAACCAACTAGTCATCTGAACTTGTAGCATTGCAAGGATTCAAGTCCAATAGAGACTGGAGAAGAAAAAATTAGGACCATACCAGAAAAAATAAACAAATCAACAAGATTTATTTATTTTTCCCTAAAAGAAAAAAAAAACTCAAAGATTCAGCTCATGTATTCAATCTCCTTCTTTCTTACATGTAGGACAGTAAGAAGACTAAATATACATGATGGAAAAAAAGTTATTCTGAAATAAGAGTAGCAAAAGGCTTTCATGATACAAATAGAATACCGCGATATACGCAATCGCATCTTTTGCTTGAGAAATAATAAAAATGAACCCATATGCTCATTAGGGCAAAATCTCAAGATACATATACAGGGAGACGTGTGTGGTCACCCACATGATGAACATACCAGACAAGAAAGGACAAGGCTATATACAATATATACAACCTCTTAACATCACCTCTCAACTTCACGATGGATCATAACGTTTGTTAACAAGAAACTGAAAGCGGAGAACCGTATGTATCTTGGTGAACTGGTCCGAAAGCTGGGCATTTAAAGCACATGAAGCAGAGAAATGGTGCACGAGAGATAGTGATGGTGAACAAACTGGTAGTTGATCTCGATGAGCTTCGTTCGCTCGTGAAATATCGGATTGCTAGCGATCTATATAGAACTCTGATTATCACAATGAAGAGTAGAAGAAGTAGACACAACGCCCACGTCGTGAAGAAGTAATCGAAGCCAGACGGTTTTAGCACAGATGTCACTCATGGCACGATCTGTGCAGTTAAAGTCGGTAGTCGGCCCTAGTCGGCCAAGGGCCGACTAGGACTAGTCGGGACTAGTTGGCCAAAACTTATTCTGACCCCTCCCCCCATCCCTAAACATATATGACATACATAAATGTCATATATGCCGACTACCGACTTTAACTCCATAGCAATGTTGCAATGTTAATCCAATATGAACATGCTTTGCCTTAATCCATGCAGGTGATCAGCCTTAACTGATGATGGTTGAAGGATTCTATGCCAATAGAAAGAAACAAAGAAAACACCTCGGCGAGCCCTTCAATCAGGCACAAATGCTCACCAGCTAGCAACTGGATCAGATGATACCTTCCCTTTGGCTTGAAAAGCTGTTGCAATTGCTAATCAGGATCATCGGCTGTTTTCAACACACAAAAAAAAAGCTTACAGCTTGAAGATTTAGATACAAAAAGTTAGACAAAAAATTACAGCTAGAAGAGCACTCGAGAAACCTGTGAAGCCTCTACTTCCTCTTCCCCTCTTCTTCTTTATCCCGGATGAGAATGTGTAACCATGTAGCACCTACGGGCCTGCGAGGGGGGGGGGGGGAGGAGGGGGGAGGAGATGCTGCGCAACCTTCGCGGGGGAGGGGGGAGGAAATCTGCGCGGAGGGGGGGAGGAGATCTGCGCGGAGGGGGGAATAGAACTGCGCGGAGGGAGGAGGAGGGGAGAGGAGATCTGCACGGAGAGGGGAGGAGGGAGGAAGAGACTGCATGGAGGGGGGAGGAGGAGGGGGGAGGATATCCGCGCAAAGGGGGGAGGACCGAAGGAGAACTGCGGGGAGGGGGGAGATAAAGTCTCCGAGACCCGACTCCCGACCGATGAAATAGGGTAAAATCTCAATCTGACAGTTTTGCCCCGCCCTTGGCCTTACTAAACAATCACTCAGTCGGATCCAATGTACCAACTACCGAGTTAGTCCCGACTAGACCCAGTCGGTAGTCGGGACTAGTCGGTGCCTAGTCGGGCAGCGATTTATTGTTAGGGGATTAAGCCTAGTCGGGTCGCTAGAATGCCGACTGGGGACTAGTCAGCGACTAGTCGCCGACTAGTCCCGACTTTGATAGCACAGGGCATGATACTCAGACTCAGTAACGAAACGGGATACAACTGCATGCTTTTTGCATAGCAAGGAGATAGGAGACCTTCCATGAAGACTTAGAAACCAATGGTCGACTGATGGTCTGTGGATCTCCAACCCAATCAGCACAAGTAAAGACGCAAAACTCAAAAAAAAAAAAAAAGTACAAGACATGAAGAAAGAGCAAGTGATGGTGCCTCGAAGGTAGGAAAAAACATGTAGGAGAGCAGCATAAAGGACAAAGCGGGGAACAGTGGCAAACTAACTAAGAATGTGCACGGCATAAGCAATGTCTTGCCTAGAGATGATCAAATAGACGAGCGCTCCAACAAGTTATCGATACCCCATAGGATCTGGAAGTGGTTCACCATCAGTAGGATGAATCTTCACAAGGAGCTCCATCAGAGTATATGTAGTCCCAGAGTCGGTGAGTGAGGTACGACCGAGCATATCCGCAATATGCTTTTATCGTGAGAAGAAGTAACACTTAGACGAGAAGGGTACCTCAAGGCCTAGGGCTTAGCGCAGAGGACCAAGGTCCTTCATCTCAAATGGTAGTTAAAGGTGTCGTTTTAAATAGGCAATGGTGGAAGCATCATCACCTGTGATGATTATGTTATCAACATAGAGAAGGACAACTCGACCACGAAAGGAGCAAGGGACAATGAGGGCAGAGTCATGACAGCTCTCTCCAAAACAAGAAGCGTTAACAGACCAATGAAAACGACCAAATCAAGCAAGAGGATTCAGTTTGAATCCATAGATGACGTGACCTGAACAAGAGGGTTCAGTTGATTGATTTTCCACCTTATTGATAACAAGTGAGTATTTTCCACACAGTAAACAATCATATTGTTGGACGTATATAGGATAAAGGAATTTGGACTTCCATATATATATATATATATATATATATATATATATATATATATATATATATATATATATATATATATATATATATATATATATATATATATATGGAAGTCCAAATTCCTTTATCCTATATACGTCCAACAATATGATTGTTTACTGTGTGGAAAATAAATAAATAAATAAATATATATATATATATATATATATATATATATATAGGGCCAGGATGTGCCTTCAATTTTTGCCTTCAAGGTTATTTGATGCCCTAGAGGATTTAGAATTTGCTGATTTTTTGTGGATGTAATCATCCCACCTTACATAGAAGCAAGGTTTGTAGTTTTGGTTTCGGTTTCAGTCCGCCCATCGATGATCGGTTTCGGTTGGTTTCGGTCATTTTGGATCGGAGTTTCGATGGTTTCGGTTTCTTTTTAAAATTTAAAATAATTACAAAATATAAAAATAATAGAAAATAATTACATCGGTACCCACTTCATAGTGGTCATGTTTTCAAAAGAGTGGCCTTTGCTTTACCCCAACTTTTTATCAAAAAGTTGAAAAATCATGATTCTAAATTTTGACTAAGTCTGTAAGAAAAAAGAGTTCTTGTGAAAGAATTTTTTTATAGATTCAAAATATTTTACTGGACTTTGGGCTTTTAAGTTGATCTTATACTTGCAGATTTCTGATATTTTCTCCAATCCAAATTACATTGAGGGTTTTTTTTCACCGAATTTTCTTTTTTAGCCAAAAGCTGTAAAGTAATTTTGTATAGGAATTGGAAAATTGCATTTTGATTTCTTTAGATTTTGATTTTTTGATATTTTGATTAAATCCAAATGGGGGGTATTTGCTTATTTACATAAAATAACTTAAAGTAAATGGAAAACATAAAGATAATTTACTTAAATGCTTTTTTATATAAATATATATGTCAAGCTGTCATGCTAAAATACACCTTAGCCTGAACTCAGTCCTACTTTTACTGAGTGCTGAGTTCTGAAACCGAAACTGGAGGTTTCGGGACCAGTTTCGACTGAAACCGATCCGAAACAGCTGAAACAGATCGGTTTCAGTCGAAACTCCAAACCTTGGATAGAACATCCACAAAAAATCAACACATTCTAAAACTTCTAGGGGAATCAAATATTGCAAGCTTTATCCACCATCCAATTTTATCCGTTAACTTTTATTATATATTTGATGCCCCTATAAGTTTTAGAATGTGCTTATTTTTTGTAAATGTTCTATCTAAGGTGGAATGATTACATCCACAAAAAATCAGCACATTCTAAACACTCTAAGGCATCAAATCAAAATCAAAGGCAAAAAAATAAAGGCAAAAATTTAAGGCACAAGATCCTGACTCATATATATATATATATATATATATATATATATATATATATATATATATATATATATATATATATATATATATATATATATATATATATATATATATATATATATATATATGGGGAGGGATACTCTTACTCATGGCCTCTTACTCATATAGTTACCTATGATCCGGGCCGTCCATTAGATCTCGACGTACGGTTCGGATTAGATGGGGAGTTAAAGCAATGGTGTCCACATTAAATGCCCGTATTAAAAGCCAGTATTAAAAGCCCGTATTTAATGCGGACACCATTGCTTGAACTCCCCATCTAATCCAAACCGTACGTCGGGATCTAATGGACGGCCCAGATCATAGGTAACTATATGAGTAAGAGGCCATGAGTAAGAGTATCCCTCCCCTATATATATATATATATATATATATATAAATATATATATATATATATAGGGAAAAGGGATGCTGGACCTGAGGTGCAGCGTCGTTGCTGCATCTCAGGCATTGTTTGACCATCCTAGAAGTTTTGGAATTTGATGAAATTTGGTGAGGGTGCTGTCTAGGGTAAGATGATCATCCTCACCAATTTTCATCAAATTCCAAAACTTCTAGGGGGGTCAAATGGTCGAAGCAAAATCAGCCGTCCGCAGTCACCGTTAAAATCTACATATTTTGCTTCGACCATTTGACCCCCCCTAGAAGTCTTGAAATTTGATGAAAATTTGTGAGGATGATCATCTTACCCTAGACAACACCCTCACCAAATTTCATCAAATTCCAAAACTTCTAGCTAGGTAAACAAGCGAGAGGTGCAGCGTTGTTGCTGCAACTCGGGTGCAGGCTCCCCTCCCCCATATATATATATATATATATATATATATATATATATATATATATATATATATATATATATATATATATATACACACACACACACACACACACACACACACACACACACACACACACACACACACACACACACACACACACACACACACACACACACATATTTTTTGTGCACATGAGGGTTTAGGAAAAACCACGTAAGGTTTAATGCAAGGAAATTAATTATCTAGGCTATGTAGCAAGAGGAAAGCAATGAAGTTCTTTCAAATTTTTGTGCAAACTGAATAAAAAAATATATTTTGAAATCCTAACGAAGAGGGTTTTCATTGAACTCGAGGGATTATAAGATCGCATATCGTGGACAACAGACCACGTAAGGTTTTATGTAGGGAAATTAACTACCATGGGCTAAGTACCAAGAGGACGCAAGGAAGTTCTTTCAAAGTTCACTGGAAAGAGCAGGAACAAAAATATGTTGGAATCCTTATGATGGAGGTTTCCGAAAGAGCTCGAGGGATTACAAGATTGCCTATTGTGGACATATTCATGTATTGATTGCCATTCTATAGCAAAAAATGGGATAAAGTCAGACGTTGACGAAAGAATTGAACCTTAGGTGCTCTTGGATTGGGGCACAGGTTGCTACAGTTTCCTGTATTTCGTATCAATTATGCGAACAACGGATGATGCAGCAAACTTAGCAAAGCTATAAGGAGCCACAAATATTTGGTGGCATCGCCAACAGGAGATATTCAATAGTTCCATGGAGAAGAGGTCACTTAGGTAGAGAACAAGATGTTGCACAGTAGGTTTCTCGCAGTGGACTATAAATACCAGCTTCTTTTTTATTCCATAACCTTCCGCAGATACTACCTGTATCGATTGATCACCCAAACCTACGACTATGAGGCTCCAGATGCTTTAGAAGCACAGTACTAACAAAGAAAAGCAATAGCTAAAAGATCTCCACCAATTAACAAATTAGCATCCTACTTCTTGAGTTGTTTCACATGTTGCACCACCACGAGTTTAGCAAATGAAGGTGTCGAAGAATACATGATTAAAAAGCAGAGGAAATGACTGTGTTAACAGGTGATTATGGAAGCTCTAGATCGAATTGAATAGATGCCCCATCAGGATTAAAAGGATTGGGTCTCGACTGCCTCGTCCCTCTATTGCCTTTGCCCTATTATGTCATTGAGCGAGAACAATATCCCATCATGAGCGCTTCTCTGTCTAAACGGAGTGATCTCGAAAAGGGCGGATCCAATCCATGGTGTCTACTTGGTTCAGTCAAATCTAAGTCAGCATCAAGACGCTAAAAGAGAAAGATTCTACACAAAGTCTTGTCGAATAAAAGCGAGGAGTATGTTGAAGAAGTTGAAGAGGATTCAGAAGTTGTAGAGAAAGAACCTACCGAAGCAATGCTATAAGGTGATGTCAAGCAACATGTTCTCTTGATCCAGCCAAGATGTCACAGACCACAATCAGATCGAAGATAGCAGAAATTTTTTAAGATTAAAGTAGTTTTTTAAGGCAAATATTGCACCTTGATTATTTATTGGGGAGAGTTGTTTCCAACGGGTTCATCCAGAAAACGAGTCTGAAGGACGTGAAGATGATAAGTAGCTCGGTTTCATGACTTCAGCGCAAGGACTACGTTATGACACAGTGCTGACGTCAAATGAGGTTCTTCACGGACGAGTTACTAGGAGAGCAGACATCATTTGATATGGTGACCATATCGATGATTCGGGTTACTCTTAGTAAATCATGCCTATACAAAAAAAAGGTCACAAGATGTGATGGCATATACACTTCCCACCATCTTGGAGGATACATCAGCCTCTACCGAAGAAGATAAAGCTCCCCATATCTAGATGTTCTTTACATGCAGCAAAGTATAATTCGATAAAGTTGAATTCATTTTGGTCGGAAAATTTGATGTGCACGCAACGAAGGCCAACGAAGGGCAAGACTTCAAGTGGAACACAAATTGGCCTTGATATCATTTGATCTTCAGCACTATAGTCAGCGAGAACATTCAACAAAGTTCATGTATATTGGGGAGTGACCTACATATTTTAATGGATGGATAGAATTAAGGATGATTAAATTAGATGGAGGGTAGATAAAACTCCAATTCTAGCCTTTTCCATGTTATCAAGTAGGAAAAAAATATAGCGCAAAAAGTAGTCGAACTAATAGCGGAAGGCATGGTTTCAATTGTTGACAAGTTCGATTGACAAGACCGAAATTTGTCGGTTTTTAGGGCCCAACATAGAAAAGGGAAAATTGTAAGGTTTTTTAGGGCCCGACACACCAAAACAGACACACTCGCATTCCATCCAACAATTCTTCTAAACCTATTCTGACCTTCTACAAGTGATTTCCAAGTTCTCTCAAACTCTCCCTATACTCTCTCAAATCTCATAAGCTCTCTCAAAGCTTTCAATGCCCCCACCCCCCCAAAGCTCTATTCAAGCTCTCAAGATTGAGGCATGCCACGAATAAAGGTGAGGAGGTCAAAGTTATCGATGTGCCACAACATTAACAATCTAGCAGGAACACTAGCATTAGCAACATTCGGTGCAGGCTACAACGAACGATTCAGGATTCAGAATAATTATAGCCACTATAGTCGTATTGAAAAGAATTTTATAGTTTGTGCATTATGTTTGTCACTGATGGTGCCATCACTGCCATCGCATTGCATTGCATTGCACAAACAACATTTGACACATACTCCTAGGGCTAATACAAGACCATGCCCTTAGGCTACTCTAGTATCCGAAGGGATACCTTGGAGTACATGGAGAAGATCTCAATGGTTTAGCAATACACGGGGAGTTGGGTGTAGGGCCGTGAATGGGTCCGGTTCCGATCAGGCCACCCCAAGCACGGGTGTGGCTCGAACTTGTGTGTGTCCAAACCCGACACGAACCCAAAATAAATATTTTGGGCTTGGCCAAAACCCTGCCCAAAAACTTTCTATGAATCCAAAGCCCAAACCCGGCCCAAATTAAGCCCGAACTTGAAGCATTGTATATAACTAAATCTTCATTTTTTCTCTTGATCACACAATAAGGAAAAATAGCATTGATTATGATATGTATTAAAAATATAAATGTGAATTAATGCTCCTAAAGTCTAAGACAATAATATTTATAAAGTTTATATATAAAAAATGAAAATAAAATAACCCGGACTTTGGTTCAGGCTTTGGACCAGTTAACGGTTCCCTGTACTAGATCCACAATACAGTCATGCTTGAATGGCAAGAGCCCATTTATAGCCCTAGTTGGGTGTTGATGAAGATACGTGTTCAAGGACCATCACTTACACCATCAAAAAGCCCATAAGCTCGTGGTCTTGGGCCTCTAGACCGCTACTCTTAACACATTCTAAGGATATGGTTGACCAAAGGACAAAAGGCAAAGACCATGCCGAGAGCATACTACTCTAGAGAAGATGTCTAAGAACAGAGAAGGAAACTATAAAAAAGGACAATCCAACAAATAGCCAGATGAGCATCCTAAGTTGGTGCATGTAGCCTAAAAAAAGACCAATTTGTGGTTGAAGGTGTCGAACAGTAAGTTTGATTCCAAAATCACCCTTCTACCATAAAACTACACAAACTTGCCTAAAAAGAGGTAGAGATACGTTTTCATTGTCAAATACAGAAAGGCATGGAAAATAATGTAGATGCACCATAAAGGTCGATGAGTGGACCAATAGTTGTGATGCCAATTAACTCTTTTGTTAATTGTACGACCGAAACAATGTTCCTTAAAATCTTAGATGCTTCCGCTTATTCACATACGACAAACTATTTATTTACTCTCCTACATAAAGCAATAGAAGAAATAGGAAACAAGCACGTCGTACAAGTTATCACTAACAATGTGGCGGTGTTAAGTAGCAATAGGTCAACTCCTTATGAAAAATTGGCCCCATCTTTTTGGACACCATGTGTTTCACAATGTTTCAATTTGATCTTAGAGGATATTGGTATGTAATTCTATTATTGTGAGTGCCTCAAATTACTCAAATTCTTATGTATAAGTAATAAAGTATGCATTGTCAACAAAATCGATAAGGAAACACCTAAAATGTAGGTTACTTCGCACCACGGTCACTCGAACTACATCAGCATTTTTATGCCCAATGGCTTCCATCAAAACCCAAGGAGCTCAAAAATTTATTATGTCTTCGTCTTCACAAATAGCCATTTGATCAAAAGGCTTGGATGGAAGTAGGTCAATTTTTTTTTTTACAGGAAAGAAGTTGATCACTTGGATCTTCCTTTTCCACACCTTTTGGTCCAGTGTGGCCAAAAGATTAGGGTTTTACTCTAAAGCACGGACACGTCCCATGGGGTCCCGTACTAGTGCCAGACACGCGTCGGACACGCACGTGCCGTGTCTCACGTGACCCCGGCGCTTGACACGGGCCGGACACGGGCGAACAAGGGAGGGGAAGAGGAGGAGAGGAGAGGAGAGAAAAAAAAAACCTTACCAGTCAAACATCATCGTCGTCGTCGTCGACGACGCCGCTGGCACGCCGTCGCCAGCGCCGTTGATGCCGTCGCCAGCGCCGTTGATGCCGTCGACGCACGCCGTCGCCGTATCTCTCGCACCAAAAGCCTGAAAGGCTGAAACAGTGAAACCCAATTAAACCCTAACCCGATCCCCCCCCCATCCTTTCTCCTTGTTATATAATAAGGTTAAATTACACTTTGCCCCCCAGAATTTAGCTCAAAAACACTTAACTCCCTTGAAAAAAAATTTGTTACAAATCGCACCCTAAAGTTTAAAATGTTAGCACAATACCCCCCCTTTTGTCAACTACTTCATTTCCTATAGTTTTTTAACTACAAGGGTGTTAAGTGTTTTTGAGCTAAACTTCAGGGGGGCAAAGTGTAATTTACCGCTTACAATGGAAAAAATTACTGAAAATTATTAAAAAAATACTAAAAATTAAAAAATAAATATAGAAAATTAGAAAAAATTCCCTTGTCCTCGCCGTGTCCGTGTCCTACTTTTTTGAGATTTGTCGTGTCGCCGTGTCAGTATCGTGTCGTCCGTATCCGCATCCGTACTTCCTAGGGGTTTTATCACCATGATTCACTATATTGTGATCAGGGGCTGACCTATGTGGAGACTGGGGGGGGGGGGGCATGGCCCTCCCAAAATTTTGTAAAGCTCTTGGAATACTCCCTTGGTGTTTTGGAAATTTAGAAAAAGTTTACTAATGGCCCCTCCAAAAAATTTAATTTTGCACTTTCTGGGTCCGCCACTGATTGTGATTGATTGGTGGTGATGAAAAGCCAGCAATCAGTTATATTTATATTATAATGGATAACGCTAAACAAAAGATAAAAACATAATTGCAAATATAAAGAGCATAAAATTATAAAAACATGCTTTAACTATACAAAAAAGATAGGACAACTAGATGTCTCACCCTTACGATTAGTGCTCTTCATGTTTTAAAAAGAGGGTTTCAAATAAGAAAGAATAGGATCAGATGGATACAAGAACACAGAAGGAACAATATTCTCCAGAGATATTAACATTCAGCACTTGGATATAAAAACCATGAATAGAGTATATGTTGTTATTCATAAGATGTTAACTTATTATTCAACAATAATGAATTTTCTAGCATCCATTCCAAATGATTCTTAATGACAGATGAATGGTAAGCGACGTGAAGAGAGGATTCTTGGCCTTATTCTGCATTAAGCTGGGAAAGTAAGTGGAGAAAACGGTATGCAATCGCATCCTTAAATCCTTACATTTAATAATTTCAATATGGTAGTATAGTGAACCATAATTCTGAAATGTCTGCTTACAACCCCATACGAAGAAGCGGAATCACCAGAAGCAGTAGAGCAACACCCATTTGCTTTTTATGTAGTACAATTTGAAGTCGCATGATTGGTTTTCATTGAGAGAAAGGTGAAATTGGGATTTTACGATCCAATTCGAATGACTTGTTAATATGGACAAATCGATCTTTCCGCGATAAGGAAGTAGAAGATCAAGCTTGAGACAAAGAAGACAACACTTGATGGATATTAATAACGGTAGTGGTGCCAAATCAAGTAGCAGCAGCTAGAAAAGAGGAGAGGTGGGATTGTAGTACTGAGGACATAATAGAAGAACAATATGAAACGCCAATGGCACCAGCAGATGTAGACAAGGAGCTCGTGAGGACAAATGATAAAAAAAGAAAGAGTAATACGCACAGAAGGAGACGAATCATGTGATAACGGGTTCTCAGGTGGTTCTGACGATGGTGATGATGGAGAGGCTAGAAAAGTTCCTCCATGAGAAGTAGAAAACCTTATTATTTTTAGTTGCTAAACTTGTATACTCATATCATTTTAACAAATTTCATCTTTTGATTTTTATTTCAATGGTGGATTTTTTTGTTCTCTCAGCATAATTTTATTGGTGTTTTTTTTGGGAAATTTTTTTGAAAATATTTTATATTTTAAACCAAATTCCAAAAAAAATAGTGCATGCCACAACGCAATAGCATGTAGGGATTAACTTAGTGGCTGGCAGCGGCGATTCTATTGTATGGATAGATGACATTCCTGGAAAAGGATCTAACAACTGCACCAGGCATTTGATAGCAGCGGAGCGAGATTTGGGACAAGGCGACCCCATCTCGACCCCGTCCCGTACCTATCCCAAACCCACCTCTAGTTTGTCGGGTAAATCACAAACCAGAAACTTAAATTATCAAAACCTAAACCCACCCCACCTTGAGCAGGTTATAAACCCACCCCACCTTGACCAAGTCATGCTTGGTGGACGGGTCGAAGAGAGTCAAGAGACTAGGTGTATGAATACGGAGCATAGAAAGAAACAAGAAAAAGAATTTTTATTAACACATTAAAGGGGCAAAATTATAATCCATAAAAGTGTTCAGGTTGTTGTAAGCATGTAACTGTTATGTAGTGGTGTGACCAACTCCTCGATCCCGTGGACGATATGGAGCTTACGGTGGTCCCGTTTGGTATGCATATGAGAAATTAGGTATGTGATCGAGTCAGGTTGGGAGAGGCTCGAACCTGATCGAGTTTTTCTAAAAGTTCCCAAATCCACCAAAACCTCGTTAATGTCATCCCAAACCCAACACAATAGGATCTGGTGACCAATAAAACTCGCTCTGTTAATATATATATATATATATATATATATATATATATATATATATATATATATATATATATATATATAAACTGAAAGGTGGAAACATCCAAGTAATAACCATATTTAGTCATTCAACAATGGTAACAATTAAATAGTGTTTCATTGTGTAATTTGACTTGGTAATTTAAAAATACAATCAAAAATACGCAATAAAAGGCAAGAATAATTTGTACTATTACAAACCCCGTGAGATACACAGACGGTTGTGGTGCCACTCGATTGAGTCGTGCACTCAGCATCGAACAGCAAGTGAAATTTTCACACACACAACATCAGTGCTTCATGGCATTGTTTTTTTTCTTTTCTTTTCTTTTTTTTTCTTTTTTCCCTTGTGGAGAATCATAGCCAGCGACTGTCGTCGTTGATCGGGTAGCTGAGTATCTCTCATCAATTGTTTATCTTATAATTCATTTAAGAGTTGTGAGATGACACCTGATTTGATGAAACAATGTTCCACAAACCATCGTACCCATGATTGGGTGTCCTTTGTCGTACACTAATGATTTGTTATTACTCTTAATGGCTTGAAGAAATGCAAAGAGAGATTCTAAGAGAGGGAGAGGGTACCAGAAAAGAGAGGACTTGGGTCAATAAATTAAGAGAGATAAAAGAGAAATGGAAAAGACAGGGCCTAAATTTAGAGAGAGAAATAGAATGAGGATGGAGAGGTTGTCGCATGGCTCTAATGGACTCAGTTTTATAAGTTAATATAGATGTCTGGATAGAATACACAGACATCAAACTATTGGTTGAAAGATTCGGTCAAATAAAAGCATGTGCTTATAAACATACTGTATATATTTTGTAGATAGACAAACATATGCATGTAACAATTGAGGACGTATTACGGATGCATCTACTCTTATGTGAAAATAGCGTTAACCATCTATATATTCATGTATGTATATGTACATATTTACTTTATAAACAAGATATGGAAGAAAATTCTATCTCAAGGGTTTTCAAAATCAACTCCGAATTTTATTAAAAAAAGTCGTAGTCGAAGAAACAACCAAGAACCAAAAAATGTTCAACATAAGGAAAATTACAGTTGTAGTACCGTTAAGCCATATAGATTATTAGTAGCCCTAAATAAGAATGAAACAAGTAAACCTTCAGTTTGGAAGAAATGGCAACTCAACAGCAAAGTTCTCATGAGAAGCTTAGGCATCCAAGCCGCCAGCCACCTAGGAACCTTCTACTTATTCGGTTCTACTAGCAAAAGTAGACACTTGAATGTTGAGATAGGCACAAATGCAACCGCTTCATATTTAGGGGGCACCTTACATAGAAATAACCAGCGTGAATATCTTATTAAATAAGTAAAAATTCATGCATATTATCATAATCAATAACTATCGCTTAGGTAGTTGAACAAGCATAGAGTAGTAGGCCTTGTGGGATAAATGATGTTCACTATTTGCACCAACTCCTAAGTACTTGTATAAGTTTAACATGCAGTCTTCAACATATCCCTCTCTCCTCTTGTATTATTAAAATTGTAAAAAGAACACAAGAGGAGGGGTGTAAGGGATAAGGGGGAGACAACAAGAGGGAGATCGACCAAGAAACCCAATGATTGGAAATCCGGCACTATACCCTTACCCTAGCCTTCCTTGACTGTCTAAGCGGATTGGTACAAGAATTTGAATTGGAAGTGCAAGGAAGCGGGTGTTTAACAAACAACCAGACAAAAGGCCTTCCTTGACAGGTTAACCATATATATAACTAACGAGTGACTCAATGGTTTAGACTCTAAGCATTTCCAGAACTGGTAGGCTGGGCTGCCTAGGCGTTTAAGGAAGTCAGTGTCTGGCATCGTGTGGACAAAATGAAAAGTTTCTCAACAATGCTTCAACTTGCATGCAACATTATTTCCAAATCATAAAATGTAGAAACAACAATCAAGACAAGCAAATTATTCAAGAATTACTCACTGAGACCCAAAAACTCCACCAAGTTATCTGTGCATAGCTTTTCCAATTCTTCTGTGGGCTTGTCTTTCTTTAGCAATGCCACTACATACTCAGCAAGAATCGACGGATCAGCTTCGGTCCTGAGAAAATACGAAACAGATAAGAACAACACCTTAGCTGCCACCCTAAGAACTAAGCAATCCACCATTTTTAGCTTGAAGTTAAAAATCCCAGGGTCACAGAACTAGGTTTAGACACAAAATAAACAAAATTCAGGTGGTGGGTTCTACGATTGAAATCAGCAGACCAGTGAGATTATGGGCTTCGATCATATAACGACGAAAATCAAGCCGCGCATACATCTAGCTCCCTACAGCAATCGGATTTAGGGGTCTCTGCAGGGCGTAGCAATTCTCGCCTTCAAATCGAGCTGACAGAACGAAGTAGGGATTTAGGGTTTGAAGCGATCGAATGCGGAGCTTACAGGGGTTCGAGATGCTTCACGAGGTAGCCGGTCAGTGAGGACTCCTCAAATTTCATGTCGCCGGCCGCTCGTCCTCTTCATCGGTGGTCGAAACGGAAAGGGGGGAGGACGGGGCCGAAAACCCTAGGCCGGCATGGAGCTGCAGATGGCAGTACCGTAATAACTGGACTAGCGACGGCCCTTACGGGGCCGGCCTCGCAGTCACTTTCCGTCTGGTTGAAGGGGTTGAAGGAGAAGAAGAGAGAGAGAGAGAGAGAGAGAGAGAGAGAGAGAGAATAAGTAGCTATTTACAAAAGAAAAAATGAGAGGAACAATGGCAATAAACTTTCGAGGAATATTTGATCAAATGTGGGCTAACTTTGCCAATATTGTGCTCATACTAAAAACATATCAATCTCCACTGAGAGTTCAGTTGATGAGATACCAATGGCCTTGGTCAAGGGTTCGACTAAGTGCTACGGCATATTTCATCCCGTGCTGTAGTGGCCGCCACCCTCTCGTCTTAGTGGAGAGTATTTTTATGACACTGGATTATTAAAAATTAGGATATTTCTGTCACTCAATTTTGATCATTGGTTTACCTTTGTCTACACACTAACCGGTGATGTACTAACGCAATGGTGGTCCCTTCGAAAAAAAACAAACAGAACTTAAAAAGATTACTTTCAGGGTTCCACTTTAGTACCGCATTGCGAAATTCGGTACCATATCGAGCCTATCTTCAACAACCATCTCATTTTCCTTGCATCCTAGCAGTGGGAGGATTATTCTAGGGGGAAATGGGATGAACCCTAGGTGGACACTTGAGATCCACCATAAGACTATCCAATGGTCCATATGAATTTCGGTACAGTACCAAAGTTGATAGATTTTTTCTTTCTTTTATAGACATCAATAAAGTTTTGGGACATAAATGTCCTTAACTTAGCAAATCGCTTCGTCATTCGTGAACTATGTAAAGTCTCAAACGCAATACATTATATTGGTAATGGTTCCACGATAAAAAGAAACATAATTAGTGGGGTTTTTAGCAACCTCCGACGAAGGAATGGAGAAAGAAAACTCCCATTGACTTTCGGATGACCTCTGGCAAAACAATGGAGAAAGCAAACAATTGATGACCTCCAATAAGGGTTTCATGGCAAGAAGGAACGCAACTGGTGGGGTTTTCAACGACCTTTTCAGTGTAAGAATGGAAGGAAAAAAAAAATCCCATCGACTTTCCATAGACATCCGGTGAAACAACGAAAAAAACGAACTCTCGAAGACTTCCCACAACCACTGACAATGATTCCATGGTAAGAAGGAATGCAAGTTGCTCCAACAACTTCCAACAAAGTAATGGAAAAAGTAAACTCCCAACAACCTCATGGCGACCTCTGATGATGATTATATACAAGCCAAACGCAATCGATGAAGGTAAAAATCTAAATGCAACATGGCGTAACCAAGACGCAACTTCACCTTCTTCCTCCCGACCAATACACGCTCAATTTTAGAACTTGAGAGCAACCTTGAAGTTGCCTAAGAGTAACCTGGAAGCAACTTGAGAGCAACCTTGATGAAAAAGTTGCGTCCTAGAAGCAATCAGGTTGCGTCCAGTAGCATTTAGGTTTATACCTTCAATGAGTTCTGGAGTCGAGTTGGCGATGATCTGGAGGATGACGGTGATGTTGCATCAAGATTACATCCAGTTGCATTTATGTTCAAACATTTTTTTTATATGTTTGGCTTGCATAGAACTCTCGTCGAATGTGGCAAAGAGATTGTTGGGAGTTTGCTTTCTTCATGCATTTGTTAGAGGTTGTTGGAAACCTAGGTACTTGTGTTCCTCCTTGACAGTAACCCTTGTTGGGGGTTTGTTTTATATCCATTGTTTCACTAAAGGTCATCAAGAGGTCAACATGAGTTTACTTTTATCACTTAGATCGTCGGAAACCCCACTGCTTGCTTTCCTTCTTACCATAGAACCTTGTCGGATGTCGCCGATTTTTTGCTTTCTTCATCACTTCACCAGAGGGTTATTGGGACATCACCAAGAGTTTGCTTTCTCCATACCTTGGTCGGAGATCATCGAAAACTCACACTCACTCCTTTTTATCGTGAAAATGTCATTGGGAGGTGTCTAAGATTTTACTTTCACAATTGTCTTGTCGGAGGGCATCTGAGTTCGAAATACAACTTACCTTAAAGAACTTGTGTTTGGGATTCTACAGGTTTCACAAAAGGAATAAAGTGATTTTATATACTGAGTATTTTTGTCTTAAATGAATAAAGTATAAATGTGTAAGTGGTTTCACACATGACAAAGGTTATAAAAGTAACGCTTTTGGGTTCGTATCTAGTTTGAGTAATATGACAAAGTTGGTGGTCACTTGGGATTGGGGGGGGGGGGGGGGGGGAGGGGGGGACTCGAAATGATAACTCGGTTGGAAAGATATACGCAATCAGTGACCTTGGTCAAGGTTTCGAATAAATGCTAGAGTATTCCAATGTTTGATATATCCTGTGTCGACGCACTAACAGATGATGTATTGACTGCTTGGTCCCTTTAAAAAAAGGAATTCAATAAATAATGATGCAATAAAAACAAATAACCTCTATTTTTTTGTGCGTTACATATAGTTACCCCGGTTCCATGAAAGTTTAGCTTTGAGCCATAGATCAATCCCATGCTAGAGAGATCTTAAGTAAGTAATTGCATTGTGGTGCAAGGAGAAGATCATCATGCCCACATAACTTACAACCAATGACGCCCCAAAGTTAGAAGACGAGGGGACATCTTCCTTTGTCCAACTTCCACTACAAGGTTTTGTGGTAGATTATGCCCAACTATTAGGGGCTCACCTTGATATACTTGTACAACCAGATAACAACTTCTAAACAAAGAGTATCACATATGTGATTTCATTAGGGTCACTAGATCTTTTACCTTGTATGATAATTAGGGAAAAGCATATGTGATGAACGTGTGCAAAGAGAGGATGTGTGTGTGTGTGTGTGTGTGTGTGTGTGTGTGAGAGAGAGAGAGAGAGAGAGAGAGAGAGAGAGAGAGAGAGAGAGAGAGAGAGAGAGAGATGAAGTTTGCAGGTTGTTATGCTGAATGAAGAAAACGTGATGATCTAATGGATTACGGGAAAAGTATATTACATCATCATGCACCTAATGGTTCCATTGTGCATGACATAAAGTATTGATGAAGCTTTGGGAACATGCGTGGTCAAGGACGTTGGGGTGGTGTGATCGACCGCACTGTACACGATACATATCAACTAAAATGATGTTGATGCCAACATCAAATTGTGTAAAAGAAGGATGTTGTTAGACTACATATTTTTTTTAATTGTTTAGAGATCATCCATTTATATGATAGGGTTTGAACTAAAAAAGTTTTAGATCAGTACCTATCTTATAATGTTCAGTGTTTGATCAGAAATACAGACAGAAATGTACAACTGTTAGCACATTTGGTGTTACATTGCGCCCTTTGGGCACATGTCCTCGGTTCGAATCTCACGGGCCACGAACGTTGCCATCAAGTAGGCATGGCTTCGTCGGCAAGAAAAGGACGCACTTGTGATGATATGTATCGAACCCGGACCAGGGAGTTGGTACCCGTGCCCTTGTAACAATAGGTTGTAACTTGGCTACCAAAAAAAAAAGAAAAAAGAAATAGAGATAGGAATTGACTTTTATTTATTGCATTATTTAGTAGTGGTGGAAGGCATCATGTTTTGACACTAGCTAAGCCCGTTAAGTTTTTGATTGAAGATTTTTATTTTTTGTTCTAGTTTATTCCCTCTCCTCACGATGTGGGTATCGAAATCAACCTAGGCTTCGGCCCATGGGCGTGCATGAAACCCAAGCCCTGGTACATGGGCCCATACGAACTGGACCCCCGACCAATGCAAGCACGTGCACCGCCAACTTGGAGGATCGGACTACATAGATATGTCTCATTAACCATCATTCCCAAACAATGATAGAATCAAATACGCTACGATGGGTAATGACCATTCGGGCTCAACAAAAAAAAAAAAAAAGATTTTGATTTTGCCTCCCAAACTTTGCCTTGAATTAGACTTTACTCCCCATATTTCATTAATTAGACTTCACCCCCCAGAACCAACTGGTCCGTCATCTCATCATAGGGTGAGCTGACCGAAAAAAATAAAGTTTTGGGGGGGGTGAACAGACAGAAGAGTTAGTTTTGGGGGGTAAAGTCTAATTAATGAAAAATGGGGGGTAAAGTCTAATTCAAGGTAAAATTTGGGAGGTAAAGTCAAAATAACCCAAAAAAAAAAACCTCACTATCTATGAGTCAAGCATATATATGCCTAACCAAAGAGAGTGTGTGATTAGGGTAAATTAGAAATCATCTCCGGATGGAGTCATCCTCCTTAATTTTGATGGCTCGGTTCATCGGCGGTCGTCTGAAGCAGGTTTTGGTTTCGTTTTTCGTGATATTCTTGGAGTTCTTCTTGCGGGCTGTGGTCCTCAGCATACTTCTTCGTCATTTGTAGTGGAGAAACTAATGTTACTAGCTCTATGGCCTAATGTATTATCACAAACATTTATCTCCTCATCCACTCTGGATAGAGGGAGATTCTCTAGTGGTCATCAAAACTCTTCTTACTGCGGATCCGAGTGACCCTGTCCTTTGGGAGTGTCGAAACCTTTTTGTCACTGCTACTCTTGGAAGGATCCGTCATGTTTATAGAGAGACAAACAAGGTTGCTGATTTCCTGACGAATCGGGGGTGTCGGATGAGGCATCTACAGGTGATGAGCGAAGCTTCAGACGATAATTTTCTGAGACTGCTGCTTAAAGATCGTGAGGGAACTTACTACCCCAGACTTATCCATGATCCGGGATAAGTTTATTTTGGTTTTTGGTCTGTTGTAGCTAGTTTTGAGGTTTCTTTTTGTACTTTGATTTACCCAAAATAAAAAAAAGAGTGGAAGCTAGCAGCCAATTAAACATTGGGACCATGGTTTTGAAAAAAAAAAAAAAAAACTAAAAAAAAATATTTTTTAAAAAGCACGTATATTTATGTACATATGATATCATTAATCAATAATTATTATTTAATTACATATATCTGCCGGAACTTGAGCCGGCCAATCAGGGTATTAGAACGAATATTTGACGAGGCACAGCTCCGAAGAGGAACCGGACCATGGAACTTGAACACCCACCACCTTGTCCTCGTACACGAACCCCACACCCACCCCATTGATCCGGCACGCCACGGGCCTCACCGACGAGAAAGCCTTCATCTCCCCCGCCCCCCCTCACCCCAACCTCCACCGCAAACCCCTCGGGCCCGTCCTCATACTCGAGCGACTGGATCGCGCCGCCGGTGTTCAACATGTTGGCGAGCCCGATCGGAGCGAACCGGGCAGCGGGCTTCGAGGAAGAGGCCTTCACCGGAGACACCGTGAGGAGCTCGTAGTCGAAGGGCTCCAGCGTCATCTCTACGCCTTCGTCCGGCTTCAGTAGCACCAGCTTCCCAGCTCGGAACAGATAGACCGCATAGAGCTCCACCCCCTCGGTTGTGATCGGGGCCTTGCCGTTCCGCCACTCGACGTCGCTCGGCCGCGCCGTGGACATCAGTGGCCTCGAGCACTCGGTGGCGCATTTGTTCGTCCGCTCCTCTCGAGACCAGCCTCCTCCTTGGCAGTTGAAGGCTCCAAGAACTCCGGTGAACTTCAATAGCAAAGAGAGTTCATGGTTAGCTAACTGCGGGTTCGAATTCTAGGGTCAAAATTCGGTTACGTTGGGCTGGATCCAATACGAGTTGGACCAATCGAAGCCCAGGCCCGGCCCAGATCGGGTCCACGGAACCCCATTCTCACTGGTCACTACTAGGGGTGTTCATCAATTCGGGTTGAACCGCTAAAACCCAGCCGAACCGGTCTAGTTGGTTCGGTTTGGATCAGGTATTTTTGACCATTCGGTTTGGTTCGGTTCCAAAAAAAAAACCCCTATATGATCGGTTCGGGTCTGGATTGTGAGGTTTTTAACCCGAACCAACCCAACCCGAACCATTGGTACTATAACCTCAGTAGTTACTACTATAAAATGTACAATCTCACTAATATTGTACATTATATGGTGGTGATCCCAATTACCACCATTCGGTGCATTCAAAACTTTCAAGTGTTCAACTATGTGATGAAACTGAAAAGTGAAGAGTGTTACCCACATAATTACTAGCACCCCCAAATCCCAACTTATGAAATATCTCAAAGTGAAAAATTAAGGGTGTTACTAGTAATTCTATAGGAGCAAATAGCAGCACCCAAAGTTAAAGGCTTAAAAATAAAATCTACTCAGCGGCTCAACCATTCACGCCTCACGGTGTGATGACGAGCGATTTGAAAGACCCGCAGAATCAAACCGAACTTTTCCGGTTTGGTTTGGTTTGGTTCGGTTTCTTCCAAGGAATGCTTTGGTTCGGTTCCATTTTCTAGAGAACCGATCAACTCCGGTTCAGTTCCAAATTTATCAAAAAAAAACCGAACCAATCAGAACCATGAACACCCCTAGTCACCACTGACCTTGTTTAGGTTCCAAATCTTGAGCATGGTCTTCCCATCATGCAGTGGGTCGTCGAAGAGGCGGTCTCTGGTGGGGAGGGCGTAGTGCTGGCACCGGAGGATGGTGCCATCGGGCAAAGCCATGCTCTTCAGCAGCCGAAAATCGTGCTTCCCGACCGAGTCGCTGACGTAGATCGGGCCGCCGGAGATGGCGCGGGAGGCGGCGTGGAAGGCGGCGCAGGGGTGGGTGGACTGGAACATGTCCCAGTCCGGGTGGATGAAGTTTCCCATCCACAGGCTGTTGTAGGCGCAGTGCACCATGTGGCACCCCTGCAGCCAGAACGGGTCACCGGAGGGGTCGGCGCACCAGAAGTCGTCACCTGCGCCCATCGTGACAGAATTCAGCAGCAAAACCTCTTAAGATGTAAAGGGGGGGGGGGGGGTTTGGTTGGTTGGTTAGGGATTCGGGCGGTACCGACTCGGCCGAGTGCAATGGCCTCGGTGCCGAGGAACATGAAGTCGTTGCAGTGCTCCATGCTGGCGATGACTCCGTTGCCTCTGAAGTGGCTCCGGACGGACGCGGTGAGGGCCTTGTAGTACGCCTTGGCCAGCTCCACCCTTCCGCCGTACTCCTCGCATAGCATCTCCAGTATCTGCATCCCCACGGGACCACAAACAAAAACAAAATTAAAAGCGGGCTTATCCACAAAAATATCTTTTACTGTGCTTTTAATTTTATTTGTAATGCCACCGATCCGGTGAACACTCAGACTTATTTGTCGCCACCATCTGACTCCACCTCCTCTTTTCTCATCGATGGTGGCTACCGTCAGACTCGGGTGTGATACATCAATCGACAGTGATTACCATCGAGTTGAGATCTCAACAACTACTCGGAGCTCCACCTTTTTTTATATATTTAAATGCGATCGTTTTGACAAAAAAAAATAATAATAATAATTTTGGGTTTGTAAAAAAAATAAGCTACCTTATGCTAAAAAAACTTTAGCAGGTCATGGATGGGTTTGTTGTTAGGGACCTCTCACATTAACAAAAAAAAAAAAATGTTCACTAATCAACAGCTTCAATGTGACGTGGGGCCCTTTTCCTTGTGGACCCTAAAGGTTTCCTTAAGGATATAATGGGGTCATTTTAAAAAAAAAAATTTCAAGGATTAAGTGGGGCCCACATGTTTGTTGGCCGAGAACGATTTTGTTCCAACCTCGAGGTTGGACCGCTGGAGCATCATCCCATTTCACCGTGATAAAATAGTGTGAAATGACATACATGCCCTTGAAAATACAGGGACACACTGACCACGTGGGGGCATCGGCCAGCGTTGAATGGGTGCTGTCCCGCCCTACGTCGGCGGTAAGTCCACGTTTATGTCCCGACATCAACTCGTTCGTAACATCCTGACGTGGCATCAGGAAGAGTGCGATTCAGGATGGGTGGCTGTGATCCGACGTTGGCACGACATTTTCCTTCTCCTTTGTTTTTTGGGGGTTATTTTGACTTTGCCCCCCAAATTTTGCCTTGAATTTGACTTGACCACCCATTTTCATTAATTAGACTTTACCGCCCAAAACTAACAGTTCCGTCAGCTCACCTTTGAGCTGACGGAAAAGAAATAAAGTTTTGGGGGGGTGAGATGACGGAACTGTTAGTTTTGGGGGGTAATGTCTAATTAATGAAAAGATGGGGGGTAAAGTCTAATTCAAGGTAAAATATGGGAGGCAAAGGGAAAATAACCTCTCTGAGCTCTCTCTTTTTTAACAGCAATTTTCATTTAAGTCGGTTTAATGCTAGAAGATGCTAATGAGGGGAGGGAACTCACATGGATGACGTCCACCTTGACTCCGTCGATGCCCACGGACTCCAGGTGCGAGTGCAGGCCCTCAAACAGCTCGTGGGCCCGCTCCGGCGGGACCAGGCCCACTCCGTTGTTCATGATCTGGTCGACCGCCTGGTCCTCCATCGTCCGGAGCCCCGGTGGGAGCTTGGGCGTCACCACCCGGGCCTCCGGTAGTCCCGCCACCCGGGGCCTCAGCCCGCCCCAGTAACCGCACAGTGCGTGCCACACGTACACGTGGTCGACGGTCTTGAACGTGCTCTTGAGCTCCTTAACGAATGCCCCCATTCCCGTCGAGCCGCCTTGCTTGCCCTCGTAGTTCCGGAACTTGCAGTTCTCCTGGAAAGTCACGAGCCGGCAGGGCATCTGCGCCCCGGCCGACGTCCGGTTCATGCCCTCCTGACCCAGGGTCGGATCGTCGTCGTCGTGGCAGGTGGACTGCCACCCGTCGTCGATGAGCACGAGCCCCGGGGGACAACCTCCCTCCGCGAGGCATCTTACCCCCTCCATCACCCCCTCCGGGTGCACTTTCAGGTAGAACGCGTCCCACGTGCACCAGCCGAACTTGTCGACGATGCCCGGCGGGGTCTTCTCCTCCAGCAGCTTGAAGGTCCCCAGGTGGGCCCTGACCACCCGCATCGCGTCCCTGACCAGGGAGTACGGGTCCCCGCCGGCGTGCAGGTACAGAGAGCTCCGGAACCGGGATCCAGCGACGGCGGTGGAGCCGCTCTCGACGCAGATGTCGACGTGGTCATCCTCCCCCGGCTGGAGGGAGGCCCGGAAGGGCCCCTCGACGAGGGGGAGGAGGAGGACGTAGGGGCGGCCGGAGGCGGACTGGTCCAGGACCATGATCTGGGTCTCGTGCTCGACGTCGCGGCCCCTGTCCCCGACCCAGTGGGTCGTCCACCACAGCTTGAACCGGAAGATGCTCATGAACCGGATGCCGAGGAGGCGGCCGAGGGGCACGACGTGACGGCTGGAGGGATCGTCGGAATCGAAGCCGACGAAGCATCCGGTGGCGTCGGCGACGGGCTTGCCCTTGCAGACGACGGAGGTGGGGGTGGTGATGACGTTGGAGGGGGCGTCGAGGAGGAAGGGGTGGCCGTGGACCGTCAGGTTCCGGCCGTCGAAGGTAAAAGCCGACGCCCCGGGGTCCTCGTCGGTCCCCAAGAGGAAGCCAGTGGATTCGTCGCTCAGGTTGGGAGCCATGTCTGGTGAGGCCGGTGTTGAACATCGTGAGCAGAAAGAAGGGGCTACTTATAGGGAGAGCCCGGGTCCCACACCCACTCGGCCAGTGGGCCCCGGCCCGTTCTGCTCCCCATCCTCAGGGTGCTGCTTCGATATGGGCCGGGTGGTCGGTTTAAGTGTTTTAACTGCTCGCTGGCCTCGAGGTCATGCAATTCGCGAAGGGACACGTGCCAACGAGTTGTTTTGACTTTTCTTTTTGGACAGGTGTAGGTCCATGATGTGATTGACGGTGATTCCGTGATCCATCCATTTGTATTTAATATTAGAGGGGGGGGTTCATCCGGTCATGTGTTGAAAGGTGAAGGTTATCCATCCGGTTTCCCATAAAGCAGAGAGAAACGAAAGTTCTTGGGAGCGTAGCTCAGCTCCGGATACTATGTTCCCAACTTTCTACTTGCGCAGTGGACACGTGCGTTGTACATGTAAAAATTTTCTATCTTTGGATCCTTTTATACATATACAAATTAAAAATAATCATTTTAGTATAGAATATGGACACATGAAATAATTACAGGGATATATTGGTATTTTTGTATGATCATAATGGGAAGTGTAAGAATGCAACACTTCCTTTCTTGCTTTAGTTTTAATGGCATAGAATCCAAATTAAATATGGGGTATATGTACACTATATATATGTCAATATGTATTTACACAAGTTAGAGAGACAATAGGATTTTGGGTGTCAAATATGGGTATTGAGGTACCTATACTCATACCCGTACCTGATAGTTAATCGGGTAGAGTTCCTATACCCATACCTTACCCAAACCCTGTAAAAAGTATTAAGGTACCCATACTCATACCCATCTATATAACATGGAACGACGGTTTACATGTTGACTAGACAAAACACAAGCCGACCAGGCAAAACGAACAAGCTGACTAGACAAAAACGCTTCGTCCCACGATCTCTATCTTCGTCTCTCTCTTCCCCCGATATCTCTCTCTCTCTCCCTCCGTCTCTCTCTCTCTTTCTCTCTCTCTCTCTATCTTCCCCACGATCTCTCTCTCCTTCCCACGATCTCTCTCTCTCTCTCTCTCTCTCTCTCTCCGTCTCTATCTTTATCTTCTCCACAATCTCTCTCTCTCTCTCTCTCTCTCTCTCTATCTTCCCCCGATCTCTCTCTCTCTCTCTCTCTTTCTTTCTTCCCCCGATCTCTCTCTCTCTCTCTTCATCTCTCTCTCTCTCTCTCTCTCTCTCTCTCTCTCTCTCTCTCTCTCTCTCTCTCTCTCTTTCTCGAAAATCTATGGTATAACGGTGATGCCAGATCACCGGTATCATGAGCAGATCAAACGTTGGAGCACCAATTGAGCACCATTGCAATTGCATCATAGCCACACGATTTTAGCCACCACGACATGTGCATTGCACTTAGCCTGAACTGCACCTCAACAGTTTCTTCGATTTCTCTTTCTTCCCCATGATCTATCTCTTTTCCCACAATCTCTCTCTTCATCTCTCTCTCTCTCTCTCTCTCTCTATCTCTCTCTCTATTAGGTAGATCTCATATTCTACCCATACTACCTTATTAGTTAATAGGGTAGAGTTCATGATATACCCATACTACCTTACTGGGTAGAGCTCCTATACCCATACCCTACCCAAACCTTGTACAACCCATACCCATACCTGAAAGTAAATTTCTATCATTACCCATACCAGATGTTTCGAGTCGGAGTCGGGTCACAAGTTAGAGGGGCAATTAGGTTTCAGGTATGGGTATTGGGGTATTTATATCCATACCCGAAAGTTAATCGCGTAGAGTTCCAATGATCATACCCTACCCAAACATTTCCCTTGATGTTATTCGTACCCCTAGATAAATCTGTACTTTTGGATTCTTACATCCTTCCATCTTTTTGCATGAGTTTCCATTTTACCCTTTACCTTATATATTAAAACATAGGATTGAGAAGGGTAAAATGGGGAACAAAATGTAGGATGGAAGGAAAAATGTTTAGTGGATTAGTTGGATTGGCCTTCCCTTTATAGCCCTTATTTTTTAAATGGATAAATAAGATTCAATTGACTAGTGGCAAAGAAGAGAAGGTAAAATGAAAAACAAAAAGTATGATGGAAGGAAGAATGGGTTAGTGAGATTTATTTCCATAACATACTTGGTTTTTAAATGACAAAAGCGTAATATTCTTGGATGGTATTTGTAGAGATAGAATGGAAAGGGCAAAAATGGCATATTACGGCCTTAGCCCTTGTGTTTGTTTTCATGACATAGGATTCAAAATACTGGGTATGGATTAATATATAAGGTGAAGGGTAACTTAGGAACCTATGCAAAAGGATGGAAGGAGGTAAGGACCCTAAAGTGCAGATTTATCTGGGGGGTATGGATGTACCCACATGGTACCGTACAAATATTAATATGGACCATCGGATGGCCTAATGGTGGATCTTAGTTATGTTCCCTTTTCTGTTTCAATCTCCGGACCTCTTTGTCTCCTTGAGCCCAGCTCTAGGGTCCTGTCCTCTGACCACCTGACCGGACCATCAAAAGAAGAACGAAAAAAAGGGTAATTATCAAAACGTTAGAAGATCATCAATTAGAGATAATCACACACCTGGAAGCTAAGGCTATCGTTGATAGGCTTTCCCCATAGAAGACTGAATATGCTTAACATTAATCGGGAGTTACTTGAAGCAATACTTTTTCTTTTTTAAGATAAGTTTGGGGAACTTGAAGCTGTTGGAAATAAATCCATGGTAGAGGCCCGCAGCGGAAGCAAAGTGAAGGTCCGAGGACCGTGAGCGGTGTGCGTTACATATCAAAATTTTCATCGAAACGATCTACATATGCGTGTATGAATCTAGCATGGCAACTACGCGAACCCCTAACGACGATCTAACGCGAAAGAACAATCTAGCATGTATGCATGTTCTAATTATGTTAGATCTACTTGTTAGAGATCATACCTGCGTGCGGAATCTTTCACCGCGACAAATTTCTTCTTTGTCGATGGAGACGGGCTACGGATCTGCTCGACATAGCTTCGGTGCGACGGCCATAACTTTCTTCTCCGAACTCCGATTAGGCTGAAATTTGGACTGCAGGTAGCCAACTTCGAGACGCAACTTTTCCAACAAGTTTCACGTCGTTTGGACTTCTGTAGCTTCCGGAATCGCAGAAACAACGTTGATTTTCTGTGCAGATTCTGGACAGCAAAAGGTTGCGGGAGACGCCTTCTAGTTCACCCGATCTCACACGATGCACGGCACCTCGTCGATGGATCTCTGAGTGCCTCCATACGACGAGCCTTCTCCTTCTACGAAACACCACGTGAGGAAGACGAGTCGCCATCCAATGGCGCAAGCGAGAGAGAGAGAGACGAGAGAGGAGATGCGAAGAGAGGAGAGGGGGCGGCTAGGGTTTCCCCATGCCATGGCCGGCCCTAGGGCTTGCATGGCTCTATGAATATCGTGCACCCTCTCTCTCCTTCTCATATATAGGGCCGGCCTATTCATATGGATAAGGACAGTATGGATAAGGATGATAGATTCAAACCTTATCCCTATATATCTCTTCTTTATCTCTATCCTTTCCTTGTTTTCAAAAACGGTCAAAACCAGCCCGTTTTCTGCGCCTCATAACCGGCCCCTTCATCGGAGGCAACAACCTCCCGAAACTAATGGGGCCGGCCTTGACCAGTCTCTCAACACTTTGGGCCGGCCCCCTTAGTGCATAGTGGCGCATGGTATGACCAAAACGCCCTTATGCCACTAGTTGGTCGTTCCTCGTGTACGAGACTTTGCAAGGCACACATAAGTGAAGTGCACCAGTGATTTCACTATTCTCTGAGGTTCCCGTAGGGTGCCCCTAATAAAGTCAACTAGTCAACTCGCAACATGTCCCGGTGCATCGCACCCATGTGGCAAAGTCCACTTATGGCAAGGAATTGCTACATGCGTCTCTGCACTAACCTAGGGTTTCCCCTTAGTGCACACACGTAGCTACGCATCTACCGTGCACTAGTGCGAAGCACTCACGGAGCGTATGCTTGGACTTCTCGCTTCCTCTAACTACGTTCTGTGTTTCGAGGAGATGGTATAAGAACCGTACATAATGTCGATAAGGTGGAACCTTCAGGGACCAGGGTTCATGGCTTCCAACTCAGACTCGATCGACACACTACCCGAGTGTACCATCGATCCTCTGAGTCCGAGTTAACCTGCGTAGCCACCCAGAGTGCGACGCAGGCTGCACTCCAATTCCCCCGGACTTACTATGTTCTCTCTCATACCCCTGCTCTCCGCTTAGTATGGTAAACTCGCTGTCCCTCCACTGGTGCCATGACGCAACTCGAGCGGTGGAGAATACCGTCAGACTCGAGTGCTCATATGACTCGGTTCCTTCCAGGTTGACCACATACATCGTATCTCCGATTACTCTTTCGAGCAACCGGATCCGTCACCAGTCCAACTGATGACCACCTGGCCAGGGTTTAATACGACGTAGGTCAAACCAAGGAACGCACCTCCCGTTAGGGGTGTGGATAGCCTGCAGGAGTGACATGCTGATGCAACGCCAGCCGGGTAACCCAGTACACCGTGGTTTTGGATCACTGCATCCGGATCCTCACACATTGGTGCGCCAAAGCACCACACAACTGGTTAGTCCACCAGACATGGTTCCTCAGGGTTTAGGACCGTTTTACCCTAAGCAGAAACACGGTTTAGTGCACCGATGTCTGCTCATCGATCTATGCACCGTGTTGGTTCCGTTCGGCCACAGACACTGTGCCTGGTAATGACCGTGGTGGAGACACCCATGCTCTGTCATCCCAACAGCTTATCCTGATAGGGCGACCAACCCTAATCAGAGCTGTGAACGTATTTAGGTTACATGGGACCAGTCCCTTGAGTCTCCCACTCAAGAGGATTACCATGTAGCCATGGCTCTCTGTTCTGTAATCAGAACACGTACTAAGGTACGTACCAATATGCATTCCTATACTATCAACCATACAAAGCTAAACACTAGGTTTTTACGAGCTATAGACCTCACCAATTCTAACAATCTCCCACTAGGTCTAACGAGGAATAACGGTGTTGAGCTCTGTAGCTTCTACATGCTGCCCAAAAGCCTTTGCAGGAATTCCCTAAAGGAATTGGCAACATTGTCTGTAGATTCCACCTCAGTACCGCTACTTGCATTTCCTCCTATAACTGTCAGATCAAGTGGAGTTTGTACTTGATGGGTTTCCCCTCACGGCGGTGCCTAGTCTCCTTGGACCTTGCTTACCGCTCTTCTGTTGTAACAACAGATAACTGAGCCTCTGGTACGCGTCCCAAGTTCTCTAAGAACTTTCTAAGCCTTACCACCTGATATACTACTTCGCACGCAACAACGTGCTAAGCATCTGTGGTAGAGTCTGTGATGCACTTGCTTCACACTCTACCAACTACCGCTTCTAATCCCAAGATAAAAATAATCCCTGAAATCGATTTTCTGGTACACACATCTGACACCAAAGTCAGATCCTGTGTGTCCAATCGATATCAGGACCTGTGAAGTGCAAGCTAACTCACAATCCTTACTTAATGAGGATTTCTGAGTATACCCTTCACATCGGTCCAGAGATCTGGACCCGGGTTCGACTGAAACCGACCCATCTTCCTGCTGTGCAATAGATATCTAGCCTCGTAAACCGAATCTGGCTAGAATCTTATCTTCATGCGTAGCCTGTGACAGCAAGAGAATCTTGCTCTGGTTATCTCGAGTTACCTTGATTCCCAGAGCATAACTCGCCTCACTAGGGTCTTTCACATCGAATTGTGATGACTACAAATCTTTATCGTAAACAATATTCCTACATCATTTTCAATCAGTAGAATATCGTTAACGTAAAGTACTAAATATACCCTTGTAGCTATTTCACCTTTCCTGTACCATCTTGGTTTATCCTCATTCTGATCAAATCCGTATGAGCGGATTCCCTTGATCAAAATAGATATTCCAACTTGGATGCTTGCATCAGTCCATAAATGGACCATTGCAACTTGCATTCCATATCTTCCTAACCTACTGACACAAAGCCTGGGGCTACTCATCCATATGTCCTTTCCAAATTCCCGTTAGGGAATAACTGTCTTGACATCCATCAACCAGATCTCCCAACTATAATGGGCTGTGATGGATTAAGAGGATCCGAAATAGACTTAGGCATAGCTACCAGTGAGATGGTTTTGACATAGTCAATCCCTTCTCTTTTGGCAACTAATCTAGCCACTTAAGTCTTAATCGGGTGCTCTTCTAATACACCTTCTACACCCTGAAGGGTGATAGTGCTATAAGTGTCAAGACTGTTTCAAGGGACATTGATGCAAATTTGTCTCCATGGTCTTTTGTCAGTAAGAGCTGTCAGAAGCTCCCACTACTTCTTCGTAGCTCTAGGGGTCATCCTCCTGAAACTCTGGATTAACTATCAAAGTCTCTCCATAGTATCTTTCAGGAGCTCTGAGGGTCCCACAACGATGAGGTGGTGGTGGTTCAAAGGAAGCTCCCACTACTTCTTCGTAGCTCTAAGGATCATCCTCCTGAAACTCTGGATTAACTATCAAAGTTTTTCCATAGCATCTTTCAGGAGCTCTGATGGTCCCACAACGACGAAGTGGTGGTGGTACAAAAGTGAATTGTTTCTACAATACCTGGTATACTAGTTTCTTGTATCATCTACTCCCACTACGTTTTTCAGATGCGCACTCTCTACCAGTACCCAGTAGTTCACCCAGAACTACCTTACCGGCAAACTTATGGTCTATAATATAATCCTGGTCTAGGTAGATGGTATTCGTAGAAACGATTACCTTCCTAACCTCAAGATCATAAAGCAGTCCACCTTATGCCTCCTAAGGGTAACCTACAAACAGATATACCTGAAACTATATCTCCATCTCATCCCTCTTGTCCTTTTGCACAAGTGCAGGACAACCCTATATCTCGAGACACTATAGTGTCAGCTTTCGCTTAGACCATAGCTCTCTATAGGTCTGAGGCACTGATTTAGATAAGAGATAGTTTCAGATATAAGCTACTGTTTTAAGGTACAACCCCACCAAAAGGTGGGTAGTACACTTGGCAATATTCATCATACTACGGACTATGTCAAACAGGGTCCGATTCCTTCTCTCGGAGACTTTATTCTGACGTGTCATCCTTGGAGCATTTAACTGGGAGCTAATCCCATGCTCCCTCAGGATCATATGGAACCCATCCGATAGGTTTTTATTTCCTCGATAAGTCGAAGAGACTCCTTCGTCTGGACGCTCTTGGAACCATAGACGTCAAAATTAACTAACTCCCATACCTTCATGGCCCTTTTAGTTATTCTGCCGTCCAGATTACACTCATAGGTTAGAAGGATCTCCGATGATTCTGTGAACAGAAAATCGGCCTTCTTTTACCTCTGAATTTATCTGAGGAAGAATATCTAAATCAGAGGGGTCACAAATGGGATAGCTTCTCCGAAGGATTTAGATGAATTTCAGTTAGACGCTACAGCTGTCATGAAATCTATTTCCGAATTAGGATTAAATACAAAGAGATTATTCTGATCTATTCCTCTAGTAATGAAGCTATCTATTCAGTTTAAGATACACACCAACGGTGCTGTCTAAAACTAAAAATTTCATTTACCAAGGAGGAAACAGAACTACATCTCTAAAGATCAAAATCCGTGTTTCGGAAAAACTAAGACAATCATATCTAACAGCTTCCGCAGCGGCTTATGGCATCAGTACCTATGTTAGGATTCCTTCACTATAAAGTAGCCTTCTGCTTTCCTTGAATCTCTGTAGACCCGAAGTCTACATTCCAAGAAGCATAAGAACTGCTACTAGATAGCGACTCAACTCCTAACATCCTGAGGCCATACTCAATCTTCAAATACCCCCTATGCTCACCACAGCGGAAATACTTCCGTCCTTGGCGTTACCAGACTTAGGATTCCACACTAGTTTCTGCACTAGAATAGTTTTCGATCTCTTATAAGTTATTCCCTTAGGTTCTTCTAAAGAAGACCTAGGTTAAGCACTAAAGGCATTGCCTTTAATCTTGATCTCATCCTTTGTCTCTTGGAAATCTCCTTAGAAGTTCTGCGTTTATCATCTCTAACTTGTTAAAGCTAAAGTCTCTGATAACGCCTTCGAAGGTTCCAGACAGGGATGCAAGATAGACGTCTTCCACCACCTCGTCATCTGGTACTATGTCTTTGGAATCTAGTTCGATCTGGAACTCAAGGATGTGTTCCCGAACAAGCATTCCCTCTGACATCTTGGTACCGACAAGTATCTTGGTGGATAAGCGATGAGTCTACTGACTTCGCCTAGCAGATATCTTATGCAAGTAAAACTTTATTAGAGAAGACCCGGCATATCTCTGACTCGCTTCTAAAGAGTTGTCCGCAAGTCTGCTATAACATAGCACTTGCACATCTCCTTAGACTCTTGCTAGTCGTTATATGCCCTAGTTAGTGCCCTAGTAATATCTGGACCCATTAGGTCTAATACAGGGATATTTAGATTGCATGCCAATGTACATTTACTACCCTAAGCATAAGCTAAAGATTGCGCTTCCACTCTACGTAGTTAGAGACCCGATAACTGGTTCTCTTATGGGATAGCGGATAGGGGAACTATATGGTTGAATGAAAATGAATGCAAGAAAACTTATTTTATGGATTTTGAAAATAAGCTAATTATATCCAAATGTCAGCGCTACCCTCAAAGCGAAGACACCTCTATGGATTAATTAACCATGTATGTAAGATCTCGGAATCGACTACACCTGCCCTAGGGGGCATCATGCAGCGTCAATCCGCTTACACGGGTCTTTCCTTGACCCAGTCCAAATCTGCCAACTAAGGGCTTTGATGGACCATGGTTATCTTTTGGCCAGTACCACGTGATCACCGTTGTCTTCGCAACGAATACCTCACGTGCACTTAGGATGCTTACCCACGAGCCTAAGCAATTACGAGACGGGAGTTCATACGGCCCCCACTAGGGTGGGATGAAAAGCCCTTCTCTCCTGGCCTCGTAATCGCCATATCCTTAGGGAGGTCATTAAGTAATTTGGCATGGAAACACACAGCTCCCACCCTAGGGGGTGTGAAGTTATGCATCCCCACCCAAACACAAAACGACTGGCCGTGGAGGCCAGAGGATCTCTAAAAGTCCTCTCTTACATTCCTTATTAAAGTTGAGGGTTATTTAATGCAAGTATGAGTGTACACTAAGGTCACGACAACCTATACACTAGACCCTGGTCATACCGTGCTCCCACTAGCATTCAAGCCTTTCGCGAAGCATTAATCGATCTTGGAATATCATAGTCCCTGCCTCGAGTGGATTTCTCCACTCAAGGGTCACATTACATATCCCAAAAACATTGATGCTTTGCAAACTTGGCTATCACGCTAATGCCCTGGAGCCTAGCCTAAGGTCAGACTGACAGGAAAGGTCTTCCACTACCATGGCGCCTTGCTTATAAATTTGACGAATGATGTCATAGTAGAATTCCAACTCATTCTAGGTTTCGATGCTTGCCAAATAGGCACACCCGACTAATTGGGTGTTGACCTAATGGGGGCATAACCAAATGTGAGGAATTCATACTATCATCAAGGGTCAATTAAATAATAGGCGTCACTAATGGAATCCAATCCTAATAAGGTCGCTAGGACCCGAGGGGAAAGGGCATCTCTCTGACACAGATAATCAAATTATCGCATCGGGGTTCTCTACAGAAATATAAAGAACTACTGAAAGAAATAAGCACACAACTGAATCAAGTTCAGGGTCCGACCCCTGAACCTGACTGGCACAGCGCAGGCTCTCTGTCTCCTTCACAAGGCTCCTCGATCCGGTGCAAGTCTCTGTATACGATCTTCTGATGCTTTATGCCCTTTGCCGTCATCGTGTACGCTTCGCCGGATCGCCATCGTCCTCCAAGGTTCCGCTCATCTTCCCAGTGGTAGATCTCCACGGTAAGTCCTCCTCTTCAATCTGTAACCGAAAAAGATCTAGTACGCTTCGAGCAAGTGCTCGCTCGTACACAATTTCCTAGAAAGAAAAGGAAAACAAACCTAGCAAAAGCCTGGGAATCAAGGGTGGTAAATCTTCACCTCTTGCCCGACTATGGCTCTAAAATCTATCCACACACAGAAGAAAAAACATCCAGACAAAATCGCTAACACGGGGTCCGACCCCCGGTAGCAAACAATCACATATCCAGAATAATTTTAGAAGCGGCGCCCTGCAAGAACGATTCATAGAACATACAAAATCTACTATGCATGATCTACTCGTAGAACCCCGATGGCGGCACATACTATTCATGCGCGCACATGATGGTTTCATGAAAAAAAATATGAAACGCACATCACTAGCGTGCTCTGATACCAATTGTTGGAAATAAATCCATGGTAGAGGCCCGCAGCGGAAGCAAAGTGAAGGTCCGAGGACCGTGAGCGGTGTGCGTTACATATCAAAATTTTCATCGAAACGATCTACATATGCGTGTATGAATCTAGCATGGCAACTACGCGAACCCCTAACGACGATCTAACGCGAAAGAACAATCTAGCATGTATGCATGTTCTAATTATGTTAGATCTACTTGTTAGAGATCATACCTGCGTGCGGAATCTTTCACCGCGACAAATTTCTTCTTTGTCGATGGAGACGGGCTACGGATCTGCTCGACATAGCTTTGGTGCGACGGCCATAACTTTCTTCTCCGAACTCCGATTAGGCTGAAATTTGGACTGCAGGTAGCCAACTTCGAGACGCAACTTTTCCAACAAGTTTCACGTCGTTTGGACTTCTGTAGCTTCCGGAATCGCAGAAACAACGTTGATTTTCTGTGCAGATTATGGACAGCAAAAGGTTGCGGGAGACGCCTTCTAGTTCACCCGATCTCACACGATGCACGGCACCTCGTTGATGGATCTCTGAGTGCCTCCATACGACGAGCCTTCTCCTTCTACGAAACACCACGTGAGGAAGACGAGTCGCCATCCAATGGCGCAAGCGAGAGAGAGAGAGACGAGAGAGGAGATGCGAAGAGAGGAGAGGGGGCGGCTAGGGTTTCCCCATGCCATGGCCGGCCCTAGGGCTTGCATGGCTCTATGAATATCGTGCACCCTCTCTCTCCTTCTCATATATAGGGCCGGCCTATTCATATGGATAAGGACAGTATGGATAAGGATGATAGATTCAAACCTTATCCCTATATATCTCTTCTTTATCTCTATCCTTTCCTTGTTTTCAAAAACGGTCAAAACCAGCCCGTTTTCTGCGCCTCATAACCGGCCCCTTCATCGGAGGCAACAACCTCCCAAAACTAATGGGGCCGGCCTTGACCAGTCTCTCAACACTTTGGGCCGGCCCCCTTAGTGCATAGTGGCGCATGGTATGACCAAAACGCCCTTATGCCACTAGTTGGCCGTTCCTCGTGTACGAGACTTTGCAAGGCACACATAAGTGAAGTGCACCAGTGATTTCACTATTCTCTGAGGTTCCCGTAGGGTGCCCCTAATAAAGTCAACTAGTCAACTCGCAACATGTCCCGGTGCATCGCACCCATGTGTCAAAGTCCACTTATGGCAAGGAATTGCTACATGCGTCTCTGCACTAACCTAGGGTTTCCCCTTAGTGCACACACGTAGCTACGCATCTACCGTGCACTAGTGCGAAGCACTCACGGAGCGTATGCTTGGACTTCTCGCTTCCTCTAACTACGTTCTGTGTTTCGAGGAGATGGTATAAGAACCGTACATAATGTCGATAAGGTGGAACCTTCAGGGACCAGGGTTCATGGCTTCCAACTCAGACTCGATCGACACACTACCCGAGTGTACCATCGATCCTCTGAGTCCGAGTTAACCTGCGTAGCCACCCAGAGTGCGACGCAGGCTGCACTCCAATTCCCCCGGACTTACTATGTTCTCTCTCATACCCCTGCTCTCCGCTTAGTATGGTAAACTCGCTGTCCCTCCACTGGTGCCATGACGCAACTCGAGCGGTGGAGAATACCGTCAGACTCGAGTGCTCATATGACTCGGTTCCTTCCAGGTTGACCACATACATCGTATCTCCGATTACTCTTTCGAGCAACCGGATCCGTCACCAGTCCAACTGATGACCACCTGGCCAGGGTTTAATACGACGTAGGTCAAACCAAGGAACGCACCTCCCGTTAGGGGTGTGGATAGCCTGCAGGAGTGACATGCTGATGCAACGCCAGCCGGGTAACCCAGTACACCGTGGTTTTGGATCACTGCATCCGGATCCTCACACATTGGTGCGCCAAAGCACCACACAACTGGTTAGTCCACCAGACATGGTTCCTCAGGGTTTAGGACCGTTTTACCCTAAGCAGAAACATGGTTTAGTGCACCGATGTCTGCTCATCGATCTATGCACCGTGTTGGTTCCGTTCGGCCACAGACACTGTGCCTGGTAATGACCGTGGTGGAGACACCCATGCTCTGTCATCCCAACAGCTTATCCTGATAGGGCGACCAACCCTAATCAGAGCTGCGAACGTATTTAGGTTACATGGGACCAGTCCCTTGAGTCTCCCACTCAAGAGGATTACCATGTAGCCATGGCTCTCTGTTCTGTAATCAGAACACGTACTAAGGTACGTACCAATATGCATTCCTATACTATCAACCATATAAAGCTAAACACTAGGTTTTTACGAGCTATAGACCTCACCAATTCTAACAGAAGCAATGCTAGAGCAACAGGAGGTGTTACATTGTGACGTTAGGGCAAGTGTTTCAGTTTGACTCATGCAGGAGCTCTCACATTTATCGAGAAAGAAACTCGGCTGCTGATTGGCTCTCAAAGCAAGCAACAAAAATGAAGACTCCGATAAGTTGACAGCGAGAGTATCCACATGGCCTCTGTGTTCTCTGTCAAGACGATATTAGTCCTTGATGTTTATACCGGCCAATAGCTATGCAATTTGATTCTGATAGCTAGTCAGATGCAGTGTAGCTTCTAGAAGTGGGGTATGTATGTCTACTATAAAAAAAAAAGTGTTGTGAGTCGAGGCAGAAATAATATATGTCTGTTGTGATCTGAGACCCTCGCACAATGGAAGAAACGAGAGGACACGAGTAGCGAAGAGCCTCCACGGAGAAGACAATGACTCAATACCACCGAGAAGATGAACAAATAAATAAAGTACAAAGAAATCACACACACGATGTCCGGCAACAATGATTAATGGATTCACTAGTATGAGAAAAAACCGAGTACAAATAAAATTTTCTCTCATAGATTCCTCATACACCCACAAAATAGAAGCCCTCCCACATGAGAATATATTCCGCAACCCTTTCACCCTGAAGAACAAAAAGAAACCCTTCTCGAAGCTCACAAGCCTCCTTGGATTTATCTCTCTCTCTCTCTCTTGATGATGCCTATCCTATAAACCCTAATAGAGACTTGATAAACCCTCTCTTGTGCACCTAGGTTCGTCCTAAACCCTCCTACTTATAGACACACATTCATATCCAACTTGTAGAACGAAACCCAAAAATAAACGTAGGCCGAACTGCCTCACCGACGTACTGCCATACTAAGTTGTGCACACAACCTAGGAGGGTCGTGCGCATGCGCACGACCAAATATAGTTTTCATGTTTGACTTTTATGTTGATACCAGTCGTGCACACAACCTCCCCAGGTCGTGCGCATGACTTTCCTGGCTGCTGTCTCCTTGCCCCCGTGCTCTGTATTTTGTTATTTCTTCATGCACGAATCTTGGGGTTGTATGTGGCTTGTTTGGAGCAACATTTTAAATAATTTCTATTTTGGCTTCATAACAAGACATGGGCATCTCTTTAAACACGAAATCTATCTCTTTGCATAATAAATTCATCGCTTGATCATCGCCGCTGCTGCCTTTGCCCTCTAACCGGGACCTGGGGAGGTCGTGCACATGAATTTCCTGGTTGCTGCCTCCTTTCTCCTATGTTTTGTCATCTACCGTTTTTTCACGCACAAATCTTTGAGTTGTATATGGCTTGTTTGGAACCACATCTTCAATAATCTCCACCCTGACTTCATAACAAGACATGAGCATCTTCTTGAACATGAACTCCATCTCTTTGCACAATGAATCCATCGCCTAGATTGGTGATTGCCTAAGTCTTTCAACTTGGTCACTGAAACCCACCTCCTGATCATTTTCACCCTGAGCATGTTCCACCTGCACCTTTATTCTTCACCGAACATATTGCATGCGACATCATCCTCCCGGCTAATCTATTTAGACCTCCACCCCAATGCCCCCTTCATGATCATGGAAACTCTGTTCCAAACTTTTATAACTCCACCTTGACTGGTGAAGGTGCATCAAAGGGAATATAGTCTTGAAAAAGAGACTAGATTTTCCCTCCACTCTGGAACATGACGGTCATCCTGGAGTGTCTGTACTTACCCGTTAGACATCTTAAGTCGAATATCCCTGACTTACTTTATCGATACCTTGGAGCAGTCACCAGTCGTCAACTTATCCTCATGACACTTCGCATAATTGTTGAATATGCATGCCCTATGCGAACAAATATGATGTGTGGTCCCGCTATCGATTATTCAGTCATGATCTGATATGGAATCAGTGGTAGCCATCCGAATATCTCCCTCATTGAAATCCCTCGATGAGGCATAAGCGACGGATCCATAATTCTTGTTCTTGGATGACCGTGAGCAATCTGGTCTTGCTCCACCTTTCCACTTGTACTCCCGACTTAAAGTGCTATGATCTACCGCACTTCTAACAAATGCCTTACTTCTACTTCTTTTTCTTTGCCCCCGCAACCACTGTTAGTGCCTTGGATTGATTGTCACCACTCATCTCGTTCGTCTCCTTCCGAAACTCGTTAGCAAGAAGTGTACCCGTGACATCCTCAAATTTAATGGATTTCTTTCCGTAAAGCATCGTGATATTTAGATGCTCGTAGAACTGGGATAAACATCCCAGAAGAAGTAGCGCCTTATCCATCACCTTTATGTTTTCACCGACATTAAGGAGTTCTTTCGTCAATTGATTGAAGGCCGATATATGCTCTAAGATCCTTATAACTTTCGTCATTTAAAAAGCGTAGATCTTTTGCTTCAGGTACAACCGGTTCGTGAGCGATTGGGTCATGTACATACTCTCCAACTTTTCCTAAATCTTCACCGTGGAGATCTTTCTGGAGACGTTTGCCAATACAACCTTCGTGAGACATATCCGAATCACGCTCGTCACCTTCAAATCAAAATCAAATCAATCGTCTTCCGACATCGAGTCTGGCTTGACGTCCGTTAGAGCTTTGTATAATTCGTCTTGAATTAATGTATCTCTGACTTGTATTTGCTATAAGCCAAAGTTGATTTGGCCATCCAACTTCTCGATCTCAAACCGTAGGTTCGATCCTTGAGTTGTCATCTCCGAATTATTTGACATCGATTTGGTACCTCCGAATCACAAACAAGATGCTCTGATACCAATTTGTTGTGATTCGAGGTCCTCGTGCAGTGGAAGGAGCGAGAGAACTAGACAAGCGAAAAACCTTCACGGAGAAGACGATAACTCACCACCACTAAGAAGATTAACAAATAAACAAAGTACAAAGAAATCACACACACGATGTTCAACAACAACGACCAATGGATTCACTAGCATGGAGATAACTCGAGTACAAATAAATTTATCTCTCACCGATCCCTTATACACCCACAAAGAGAATCCCTCCCACAAGAGACTAGATGCTACAACCCTCTTGTTAGAATTGGTGAGGTCTATAGCTCGTAAAAACCTATAGTTTAGCTATGTATGGTTGATAGTATAAGATTGCATCTAGGTACGTACCTTAGTACGTGTTCTGATTACAGAACAGAGAGCCATGGCTACATGGTAATCCTCTTGAGTGGGAGACTCAAGGGACTGGTCCCATGTAACCTAAATACGTTCGCAGCTCTGATTAGGGTTGGTCGCCCTATCAGGTTAAGCTGTTGGGATGACAGAGCATGGGTGTCTCCACCACGGTCATTACCAGGCACAGTGTCTGTGGCCGAATGGAACCAACACGGTGCACAGATCGGTGAGCAGACACCGGTGCACTAAACCGTGTTTCTGCTTAGGGTAAAACGGTCCTAAACCCTGAGGAGCCATGTCTGGTGGACTAACCAGTTGTGTGGTGCTTTGGCGCACCAATGTGTGAGGATCCGGATGCAGTGATCCAAAACCACGGTGTACTGGGTTACCCGGCTGGCGTTGCATCAGCATGTCACTCCTGCAGGCTATCCACACCCCTAACGGGAGGTGCGTTCCTTGGTCTGACCTACGTCGTATTAAACCCTGGCCAGGTGGTCATCAGTTCGACTGGTGACGGATCCGGTTACTCGGCAGAGTTATCGGAGGTACGATGTACGTGGTCAACCTGGAAGGAACCGAGTCATATGAGCACTCGAGTCTGACGGTATTCTCCACCGCTCGAGTTGCGTCATGGCACCAGTGGAGGGACAGCGAGTTTACCATACTAAGCGGAGAGCAGGGGTATATGGGAGAACATAGTAAGTCCGGGGGGATTGGAGTGTAGCCTGCGTCGCACTCTGGGTGGCTACGCAGGTTAACTCGGACTCAGAGGATCGATGGTACACTCGGGTAGTGTGTCGATCGAGTCTGAGTTGGAAGCCATGAACCCTGGTCCCTGAAGGTTCCACCTTATCGACATTATGTATGGTTCTTATACCATCTCCTCGAAACACAGAACGTAGTTAGAGGAAGCGAGAAGTCCAAGCATACGCTCCGTGAGTGCTTCGCACTAGTGCACGGTAGATGCGTAGCTACATGTGTGCACTAAGGGGAAACCCTAGGTTAGTGCAGAGACGCATGTAGCAATTCCTTGCCATAAGTGGACTTTGCCACATGGGTGCGATGCACCGGGACATGTTGCGAGTTGACTAGTTGACTTCACTAGGGGCACCCTACGGGAACCTCAGAGAATAGTGAAATCACTGGTGCACTTCACTTATGTGTGCCTTGCAAAGTCTCGTACACGAGGAACGGCCAACTAGTGGCATAAGGGCGTTTTGGTCATACCATGCGCCACTATGCACTAAGGGGGCCGGCCCTAAGTATTGAGAGACTGGTCAAGGCCGGCCCCATTAGTTTCGGGAGGTTGTTGCCTCCGATGAAGGGGCCGGTTATGAGGCGCAGAAAACGGGCTGGTTTTGACCGTTTTCGAAAACAAGGAAAGGATAGAGATAAAGAAGAGATATATAGGGATAAGGTTTGAATCAATCATCCTTATCCATACTGTCCTTATCCATATGGATAGGCCGGCTATATATATGAGAAGGAGAGAGAGGGTGCACGAAATTAGTAGCATGGGCAAGCCCTAGGGCCGGCCATGCAAGCCATGGGGAAACCGAAGCCCCTCTTCTTTCTTCGCATCTCCTCTCTCGTCTCTCTCTCCCTCGCTTGCGCCATTGGATGGCGACTCGTCTTCCTCGCGTGGTGTTTCGTAGAAGGAGAAGGCTCGTCGTATGGAGGCACTCAGAGATCCATCGACGAGGTGCCGTGCATCGTGTGAGATCGGGTGAACTAGAAGGCGTCTCCCGCAACCTTTTGCTGTCCAGAATCTGTACAGAAAATCAACGTTGTTTCTGCGATTCCGGGAGCTACAGAAGTCCAAACGATGTGAAACTTGTTCGAAAAGTTGCGTATTGAAGTTGGTTACCTGCAGTCCAAATTTCAGCCCAATCGGAGTTCGGAGCAGAAAGTTATGGCCGTTGCACCGAAGCTATGTCGAGCAGATCCGTAGCCCATCTCCATCGACAAAGAAGAAATTTGTCGCGGTGAAAGATTCCGCACGCAGGTATGATCTCTAACAAGTAGATCTAACATAATTAGAACATGCATACATGCTAGATTGTTCTTTCGCGTTAGATCGTCGTTAGGGGTTCGCGTAGTTGCCATGCTAGATTCATACACGCATATGTAGATCGTTTCGATGAAAATTTTGATATGTAACGCACACCGCTCATGGTCCTCGGACCATCACTTTGCTTCCGCTGCGGGCCTCTGCCATGGATTCACATCCAACACCTCTCACCCTGAAGAACAAGAAGAAATCATTCTCGAAACCCGTAAGCCTCAGATTCCTCTCCATCTCCCTTGATAATGGCAACCCTCTAAACCCAATAGAGACACGATAAACCCTCTCTTGTGCGCCTAGGTTCATTCTAGACTCTCCAATTCATAGACACACATTCGTATCCAACTTGTAGAAGAAAACCCACGAGAAAACGCAAGTCAAGCTGCCACACCGGTGTACTGCCATACTAAGTCGAGAGCACGACCTGGGGGGGTCGTGCGCATGACCCAGTCTACTTTTATTCTTCAACTTTTATGTCGATGCCAGTTATGCGTATGACCTGGGGAGGTCGTGCGCATGACTTTCCGGGCTGCTACCTTCTTACTTCTGTGCTCTGTCTTTCGCTATTTCTTCGCGTACGAACCTTGGATATACAGCTTGTTTGGAGCCACATCTTTAATACTGTCTTCAAAATGGCTTAGGCATGGCGACAAAAATGCTAATTTTTTTCATTTGACTAACCTTGTTCACTGAAATCTAATATTATATAATACTAAAATGGAGTCCTCTCTCTCGTGTTATGACACGTGGACCACTTTTGAAGTGGCAGAATCCTTCTCCCGTATGTGAACGTAACTTTCTCATAAATCCTATTAAAAACTACTATCAAGATAGTAAATACTAACTCAGTGACATTTAACGATGATTCGATGCATGTTAATTAGAGAAATCATTAGTGCTATCTCTGTTTCTTTATCTAACAACTTAATCGTAATCACTCCAGATTCTACATTTCTCCATACGACTATGATGTTGTTTATGCTATGCAATGTGTATCAAGTCCATCCGGGTATTGCCCATTTTCTTATTAGTAACAATAGGATACTCTGTACAAGTTAATAGTGATCCTATAAAAGTTCAGCGAATCTTCGAGAGAGGAATCTCTAAAATTCTTTAGGAATGGATGAACCGCACTCAGCCCAACAATTGGGCTGGCTTTGGTGCCACGATGTAACGCCCAGATACTCTTTGACAGGGATACAACGAGTGAGTCGCACTCAGCCCAACAATCGAGCTGGCTTTAGTGCCACGTGGCACGCATCGGTCGACTGCCTCACCAACTGGTTGGTCAGTGGAAAAGTGGAAAGGACCCGTAGAAGATTCCTACCCCTTTGCTAGGGCTGAAATGGGAAGCATCAGCCTCCTTTGAGAAAAAAAATTTGACGACCGGCCATGTCGACCGGAATTACAACCGGCCAGTAGCACTACCCCACGTACCCCCACACCCCCTAGGAAAAGGGTTATTTTGACTTTACCCCCCAAACTTTGCCTTGAATTAGACTTTACCTCCCATTTTTCATTAATTAGACTTTACCCCCCAAAACTAAACTAACTGTTCGTCAGCACACCCCCCAAGACTTTATTTCTTTTCTGTCAGCTCACCCTTTCTCTTAGGGTCTTTTTGGTTGGAGAGAGTTGAAACCGGCGTGTTTCAACTCTCGCGTGTTTTTTCTAAAGCGACTGTTTGGTTCCGTGCGAAGGCGGACGACCAGATGAGTTTCAACTCCTCTGTGAGTTTCGATTGTATAGAAAACGTGTGAGTTTGTACCCCACGGTTTTCAGGTGGAGTTCCAACTCATTTCGTTTGTACCCCATGCGTGAGTTAGAACACGTCGGTAGGGCTGTACAAAAATCGACCTGAACAACCTAACCGAACCGAAACCGACCAAAATTTAACCGAAATAACCGAACCGAACATCAAACCGAACCGAAAACAAACCGAACCGACAAAATTGATTAAATCGGTTTCGGTTTCGGTTCCCGGGTATGGAACACCGAACCGAAACCGAAAAAACCGACCAGACTTCTTAAATCATAAACCCAACGGCCAAAATACTTTTGTTTCCAGTACGTGCAAGTATGAAGTAATTATGTTACATCTACAATGCTTCAAAATAGTAAACGTCGGTTGATTTTGCTTTGAACTTTTATTTTGGCACTATGTAAGGACACAATCATCCACTTATTTGTGACGAACTGATGATTAAGATTCAAGAACCAAGGGCTCTAGCATATCTCATATCAACCGAAACCGAACCGAAACCGAACCGAAAACTGATATCACCGAACCGACAAAAACCAACCATTTCGGTTTCGGTTTTAATTTTTTGAAAACCGAAAAAAAATAAAACCGACAAAACCGACGCTCACCCCTACATGTCGGTTCCAACTCCCTCCAGCCAAACATACCATTAGATGGTGAGCTGACGGAACAATTAGTTTTGGAGGGTAAAGTCTAATTAATGAAAATATGGGGTAAAGTCTAATTCAAGGCAATATTTGGGGGGCAAAGTCAAAACAACCTTCATAGTCCTTTTAGTTTGTCAAATTACCACCTTACCGATATGTGGGGTATGTGGCGCAATGCCACTGGCCGGTCGTCGTCCCGGTCGTCAAATTTTTTTCTCGGCTCCTTTCGTTACCGTGGCCGCAGGAGCCGTATGGCACGGTCTGGCAACGGTCACACCGACGCCCACCGCCAGTTGAACACCGGGGCGGCAGGTGACCTCGCTCTCACGGAATCTCAGGGCTCAGTGGAGCACAAAACATTAATTTCACGTATGTAGCCTTCCACCCAACGTGGCATGCGGTGGGCATGCAACGATACACCTCATGCTATCGACCAGCCCACACGTTCACTCTCTGTCGACAAAGAATGATATATACCTCTCTTAACAATGTTTTTGGAAACCGATTGGAAGGTTCTGTTTCCGTTTCTGGAAACAGAAATGCTATTCAGCCTGAAGGTTTTTTCCGATTCTGCCGTTCTAATTGACATGGCAGCATACAATTGATGGCTGAAATCCACTTGTGTGTTTAAATCTTTTACACCATCAGTTGCACGCTGCCACATCAATCAGGATGGCGGAAAACATTCAGACTGATTAGCATTTCTCTTTCGGAAACAATTGACAACTGCTTTGGATTCGTTGGAATAGTACAATACAATTTGTCCGGAAGCATCTATCCTGAACTGTGGCCCTGAGTAACGTGACTAGATCACAACCGTCCATTGCATCAAGTCCCGTCCTGCAGGTAAACAAATGTTTTAGCATTTTCATCGGGCTCCTTGACAATGAATTCCTTTGATACTGTAGGAAAGAAAAAACTATGGGCTCATCCTGAAAACGACTCTCCAAGACTCCAATGGGCTCTTTATTGCTTTGTCATGCTTGGATTCAGGAAAAGTTTTATGATAGACTCATAGACCCCCCTTGGTTTGAATAAAATAATTATATAAAAATTATTTATACTATTTAATTTTTTAAAATATCCTTTCTAATTTGATGTGTTGGTTGAAATATAAATAGGCGAGGAGTATTTGGACTTTTTAAGAAATAGAAAGATTTGAGGAATCACTGGAGTGTTATATAATTTCCACTCCATATTTTACTAGTTTAGAAGCCTCAAGAATAGAGAAACATCTTAGGAGCCACCTAAGAGCCCGTTGGAGATGCTCTTTTTATGGACATTGGATGCCACGTCATTCTGGACAAACGCTTCGGGTTGAATAGCATTGCTATTAGAATGAAGAGGACGGTGTTCGTTTGGTCGTAGCTTTCAAGAGACGCGTGTGTCCTCCATCGGAAACAACGGTCTGGAGCGGGTGGGTGTCCAGACACGTGTACGTCCACCGACACTTGTTACCGGATCCGAAGTCACGAAAGGTTCACCCCCCCCCCCCCCCCCCCCCCACCCCACCTACGAGGCCATTGATACCGACTCTTGATGAGAAAAATATTCAGTGGGACCATTCAAATCGGTGTTAAAAAGATAAAAAGGCATCCAAGATACGAGTTGATAGAGTTTGGATAGAATAGTATGCAGTAGAATATAGTTTGTATTTCAACTTTTAAAATATCTTGTCCCTACAATTTTTTTAAAAGAAAGTATAAAAAAGTGGGTGCAAAGTTGATGTAGGCCTTGGAAGAGAGAGAAATGCCAAAATTATTTAAAGCCCTTAACTTAGTCACCGATGTTTAGGGTCGGTCGTCGATATCTGTTATTTCAGTCCTTTTGGACGGTTCCGGATTGATGAGAACTGGCTTTTGGACGGTTCTCTCATCACAAGAGGTGGGTGATAAAATGGGTGGGGACATGTGTTGGCGGCTGAACCCCGAACAACGATGATTCTAAGATTTGAGACGACTATTTTAAATCACTCAAAAATTATTTATTTCTCCCATTTATCTCCTCTTATCTATGCTCTATTTTTTATTATTTTGTTTTTCTATCTCTCTACACAATAGTCGTGGAATCCTTTGTGATTAACGATCAACTTTAAGGAGAGAGAAGAGGGGGAAAAAAAAGATTCATCCAAGATCGATTGATGATTCTAGGAGGAGAAGAAGATCGAAACTTCGTAAAGCGACACGCAACCCTTCCATTTGTGACGATGGTTTTGAGCAATGGACGTTACAAACTACACGCTTCAGCCTCAAATGCCCTTGGTTGATGATCAAAACTATAACCATTGGAGTATTCAAGTGCGTATTCGAAGCATTTTCTCAAACAAAGAAGGGTGCACAATTATAAAAAAGAAAAGAAGAATGTTGAAGCTTTATACTTCATATACCAAGCGGTGGATGTAACGATTTTTTATAGAATACAAATGTCAAAAGAGTCAAAAGAGACATGATCTTAGAGAGGGCTTATATAGGAGAAGCAAAGCTGAAAAAGGTTCATTAGCCTACTATTACTTGTAGTTGTATATACGTACATCGTGTAAGATGTTTAGTCCCACATCGAATACTTAGGAGTTTCATCTCCTCATGTACTTGTATATATACATGGCCAATAACCCCAATGAAGATGCACTTGATTTAGTTCTCCCAAAACCCTGATCAGTAACATAGTATTAGAGTTTGCCCCTGCTCCTAGCTGCTGGCTTTCTCTCTCCTAACCCTAGTAGACAAGCCCTGCGCCCCACCCTGGCCTCCGTTTCCTTATCCCTTCCTAACTATCGTACCTCGCCCTTGCCTGACCCCCCATCGTAACCCCTATTGTCACACCTCGACCTTCTCCCCCTGCCCCACCCTAGCCCCGTCTCCCCGTCCATGACCGACCACCGCCCCCAGCCTTCTCTTCCATCTCCCCCCATGAAAAGAAACTCTCGTATGCCGATAACAGGGAGATTATTAGAGAGGCGTAGGAGGGGGAGATTGGTCCAGAATATCCTGACGGCCACAATGCACAACTCCAATAGACTGGTGTAGAGCCCCTTCGATCCATCAATTTTAAATAATCTAAATCGAAGGAAGGTTGTGGCAGAGGCAACCACCCCGAGAAGAGTAAAGATAAAGCGGGAAAGGAGGCGACGACCGGAATGGGGGAAGGTGATGAGCACAAGCATGAGTTTAAGGTGGTAGAGGGGACCTTTTGAGGTGGTTGAGGGAAGAGAGGAGAGGCATTATCATAATCCGTGTCACCCGGCTTCAAAAACTGGGATAAGGGTTTCGAAGCTCTGGAGGGGAAGCGGGAGTTATGGAAGCAAACAAAGCAAACAAATGCTTGACGGATTTGTTCCCAAAACAACTACTACCATCACATTGGAACTAGCTTGCAGCCTCAAGTTTCAGAATATTTTAATTTTCTATCTACCCTATAAAAACTTTTACCTATCTCATACGCCTGCTTCACCGAGGGTATTTTTGCTACCCGATTGATTTGTTGCACTTGATCATGGCCCAATCGTGGTGTGCCACATTGTCCATATATAAAAGGGCACAACGGGGATTGCACTTTTTTATTTCAAGTAACGGAAACTACACTTGCTTCCAAAACAAATAAATTTTAATTTAGTTAATTTATACATGTTATCTATATAACATGTTATATCAGTTCAGGTTAATTACATCTCTGCCATCCTCAAAGTTATCCCGAGACAAGTTAGCCACTCGATCAAATCGAAATGATAAAAAACACTCCTCAAATCTCTCAAAACTGAAGGCCACGTTAAGAACTGCCCCCCCCCCCCCCCCTCCCTAAAATCCCTTTCTCCTCGTCTCTTTCTCTTCCCGACCCCTCTCTCTCTTGCCCATTATCTCTCTCTCTACACCGATCGCACCCCCCTCTCTCTTTGGTCTCTCTCTCTCTCCCCGTCTCTCTTCCCCACGATCTCTCTCTTCACCCATTGGGTGGGTGGGGGGGGGGGGGTTGTGCCGAAGGTGCCCATGCCAATCGACACGACCATTCACTTGTTTATACATGTTATATTGCCATCACAAATACACACAAATACTACAATAAATACACACAAATACCAAAACAAATACACATAAATATTACAAAAATGTTTTGTTTTAAAAAGCGATTGACTCCTGATGTCGTTGCTCCAGTCCCTAACCCCGTCGCTCCTACCCCCTGATCCCACCGTTAAGGCCCCTAACCCCACCGCTCCTGCAATAATCAAATATATTTGTTATAAAAGTTGTTTTGATATCAATAATATAAAAAGACAATCAATTGCATGATATAAATTACAAAGAGATTATATTTTTATATTTTGGATCGGATTCAATTTTGGATAAATTTAGATTACTTTTTCATATTTTAGACTTAGTTTGGATCTTTATCAAGTTGGATCGGATCGGATTACTTTTTGTGTTTTAGACTTGCATTTTTTTTTTTGTATTTTGGCTAGAAATCATATCCAAAATCAAATTTGATTGGATTAGATCTGATCTGATTTTCAATAAATTTAGATCAATTTTTCATGTCTTGGACCCATATCGATCCATATTTGCTGGTACGTATAGGTATGTGGTTGGCCGATACCACGACCTAAACCCATATTTCGAACCGTGGATCCGATTATGGACCAATTTAGTTAGTTTTATTTGTTTCGGACATACTTTTTATATTTTTGACTTAATTTGGATCTTTTATTAAATTGGATCGGATCCAATTTTAGACAAAATCTTATTAGTTTTTTGTATTTTGAACTTAGTTTAGATTTTCATCAAGTTATATCATATCAGATTATTTTTGTGTTTTGGACTTATATGCTTTTTCATATTTTTGATCGGATTATATCCAAAATCAAATTGGACCAGATCAGATCGATCAGATTCAATTTTCGACCAATTTCGATTAGATTTTCGTGTCATGGACTTGTATCGATCTTTATTGGTCGATCTCTACTAGTATGTGGACTGACTAATACGTACTAGTATATGGGCCGGGCGATATCCATTGAATGGTTTTGGCTGCTCACTAGGCTTGCTAGGTTTTCTCTCCATCTCAGTAGTTATCTAAAAAAAATTCATATTGACTTTTTAGAAATTTGACGACTAGATTAGCTCCAGGAAGGAGGTGGAGTACTCGGCTTGCATAAATTTGAAGCCTCCTAGGGTAATTTGATGTCGATTTGTCAAGCCTTTTTGGCACCATCAAATGTAAGAAAATTCATAGGAAGTCTAATAGGCAACAAGAGGCTTGATCTATTCACTATAGCATAGGAACTAGATCTAATCAGAATAGAGTAGAATAAAATATAAATAGCTTTCAGGATTGTTGGGTTTCTAGTATTTTTTGGAATGCAAATGATGACTAACAAGATAATACCGAGTTACAAATCTAGTTCAGAACAACGGTAGAACTACGGTTGAGGGATTTAGCATACAAATGTTAACACAACAATCAAACAATGTAGGATCCTAAGGTCGTCCACATATATGACAAATAAGAAAGAGTGATATGGAGATATGATAAACTTAACAGAAATTGAGGCTTGTGCAAGCACAATGCCCTAAAAGATATTTTGTAGCCTTAGTAGGTGCTTCAAGTGGAAGGCCTATGATGAATGTTCCCCAGGGTACAATGACTGGACTCCTCTTAAGCACTGAAGGGAATCCCTTGGGGACTCTTAGCGTACTCCAAACAACAACTGAATCATGAACGAGAGAAGAAAACAGAGATAGTGGACAGAGCTCTTGGCTTTATTTGACCCTATCTTATATAGTGATCCTTAGCTGTAACGTTCCCATGCTCACATTGTTGTAGCTCGTGTGTCCTGAGCGTGGATTTTCTGTATTAACATTAATAAAGATGACTTTAGTTATTGCTCTAATTAGAATACTACTTTGGTATATGTTAATACATATATAATAAAGGACCCTAGGGAACACAGTAGGCTACTGAGGCACATGGTGGATCCATGCTTGGGAGACCCAGTGAACCAGTTCTGTGTAGGCCTAGAATTAGTTCACAGCTTTGGTGATGCCGGTCGCTTCACCGAGAATAAGCTGTTGACAGGTAGAGGATGTGGTAAAGTCTCCACCACGGGAACGTGGGATTTCCATTCACCTGACCAAGCACGATGATCGTGTTGAATAGGAACCAAGATGGTGCACAGTTTAGCGATTCAGACACTGGTGCATAAATCGTCTTACTACTATAGATAATCTTTTCTTAACCCTGAGGGACCATGTACACTGGGCCAATCAGTTGTGTGGTGCTTTGATGTGCCAATGTGTGCGGACCTTTCATAGTCCAATACCACGGTACCTTGGGTTATCCAGCTGGCACTTGAGTGGCATGCAAGCCCTACAAGTTATCCGACTTCCAATATTGAATGGGTGTGTTTTGATGAGTCTATTTGTCCACACAATTAATCCAGGCATAGTGATTGTTAGTATGACTGACGACGTTCCGGATGCTAGGTATAGCATCGGAAGGTATGTGGTGTTATAGATGACAAGTCATCAAATCCTAGTCAGATGATCGATCGGGATCTGACGGTGCTCCCCACCGCCCGAGTCGAATCATGACACCAGTAATAGGAGGGACTAAGAATTATCAAAGTATAGTAGAGAACATGGTTATGAGGGAGTAACATAAATTTAGGATCACTAGAGTTCAACTCGTGTCGCACTCTGGGTGGCTACGCGGGTTAATTGGATTAGGGCTGATTAACGGAACTTTCGGTGTGTCACCGGAACAGTTAATCAGTGATCCGGTTGGAGCTGGAGATCCTGAACCCTGAAGGTTTCACCCTGTCATTTGCATAAAGGAATTGTTCCCCGACCTATTTGGATACGTTGGATGCGAGTAGCGCGATGGAGCGCAAGCCCGGAGCCTAAGAACCTAATTCACATATATTAAGGGCCGTAGGGGTATTTTGATAAATATTAAAATATGGCTCAGAATATATTGAATATGAATCTTAAAATGAGCGGAATAATTTCAGCAGCTCATAGGCGCTGACGGAACTCGATTCCGAGTAGCGCACCTTACTCAATCTCTCTTACAGTGTTTCACTTTTCGTGAAGAGTGTTTTCATCTAGGCTTCACGATAGGCATGATGAAACCCTAAAACCGACCTCCCCTCATCCTAATCCCCTTGGGGCCGGCCCTAGCTTATGTAGAGCAGTTGGGGACTGACCCTATATGAGGAATAGAGAGAGAGGGGCCGACCCTAAGCTCTCTCCTCTTTAGAAAACCCGAACCCCTCTCCCTCTCTCCCTTTTTGTGGTTTCGGCCAAGGAAGAAAGAGGAAGAAGAAGGAAGAAGAAGAAGGAAGGAAGGAGAAGGAAGAAGAGAGAAAGAAAAGGAGGAGATCTCGCGGCTCGTCGTTGTCTTCGCAATGAATTCCTTCGTCGGCTCGTAGTCCTTGCACTCAGAGATAGGATTTTGAGGATTGCTCCCTTCGTAAAGGACAAGGTGCCATTCGACAGCTTCCCTTGCGATTCACGTGTGGTTTATCATCGTTCCATTATCTTCGGATCATAGGTCCACAATGTATGATGATTCTAAACACCTAACTAGATGCATGCATGTCTTCCGTAGATCGTAGTATGTCTCTAGGGTGTCCGCACATATACTGAGATCATAGATTTGTATGTAGATTGTTTTTGTAGAATTAATTATAATGAAATATACACCGTAAGATCTTCGGATTTATCTTTTACTTCCGCTGTGACTCTGATAATATGATTTAATTCCAACACACATCCTATTGTATATAGCAATGGTTCCCACACATAAGAGCATTCACTACTATATCGGGTGTAGTAGTGGGTAGTGGTCCAGGTTTAACGAATCTAGAATAACCTCGTGAAACATGTAATGGTAGGAATAGCTCTTCATTAAACTATGTCTACTGCTCAAAGTTAATGTAATTATGGAGTGGAACAACCTCTCAATTATTACGCTTTTATTGGTAGACACACCCCCTCATTGGAAGATCCATAACACAGGTATGGAGAACATGAGACTTTCTCAGCTTTTTGCCTCTTTCGAGCCGAATCATGTTGTGAGAGAATGCAACCAGACGGCCCATACATTAGTTGCCCATTCTTACGTTGTAATTCATATTTTACTTTATATTCCTCCCTCGGTTGTATCTTCCCTCTGTTTGCAGAGGTGCTTTGTAATGACACCATTGAGAATGAAGATTAATGGAACCGATCCACCTCCCCATCTCTCCCCCCTTTACTCTTATCCGGATTCACTAGCTATAGGCAACCCGTTGGGATTGGTACCCAGTGTCCGACCTATAAGGAGGATGAGTGGGATGGATAGGTAGGCTCATTTGCAAAAAAAAAAAAAACTCCATTAAAATATTAAAACTCAATAAAAAAGAAGGCCCAAAGCCTGGAGCCTATTCACGTTCACGCGGTTTGCGAGCTGCAACCACAGCCTTGACCTTGGCCTCATCCCGGCTTGACGCACGTGCGTGCGCGTGTGGTGGGCTAAGGTATGGCTCTTTAGGAGATACATAGCTCTATGAAAGAAGTTATATTAAATATGTATTAATAATTCTCCCCACGACAATATGAGACAAAAAAAATCGATTTTTCATTCTCATATCAAAACCATGTTTTGTAACAACTGATTCAAGTACCACATAACAGCATAAAAATGCTTAAAGAAAGCCGACATACCAATATACCATTACATATAACGACGGAACAATACCGACAACAAACCAACCATACATCACATAAGCATCGGTATATACCGATACATGTTACTAACTAACTCTCTTTCACCTCATCGCAGTCAACCCTCTCGACTATCTCTCTAGAACCCGATCTTAGTCGCCTAACCTGGCAATCCCATGCGCGACCCACTCTCTAAGTCTGACTCTCTCTCTTTACTATTTTCTCTCTCTAGAGATGATCGCAGTCGACGCCCCTCTCTAACGTGTCCAGGTCACGCGATCTCTCTCTACCCCCATTAATCCCTTTTCATAACTGAAACCCGATCACAACCATCAGAAGTCTTCTCTCTCTACCCCATGCGTCCATTCAGCCGTCCGTCCCTCTCTCTCTCTAAAACCTGCTCGCGGCCCACTTTCTCTCATACCCAAACCGAACATCTCTATCTCTCTTCTCCCTATTTTTCATACGATCCCGGTTCTCTCTCTAGAATCCTACCTGATAGCATCCCTCTCTCCTTGCCTTACATGCAGCTGTCCGATCCTCTCTCTCTCTATCTTGCCATAACTCTTTCTCTATCCATCCCTTCCTCTCTCATCCAAACTTAATCACAACCGTCCATTTGCCCCAACTCCCTCACAACTTCTCTCATCAATTCCATCTTTCACACGTTATCTTTACTAGTGCATGCTTGTGCCTGTCAGCACTCAGACGGCTGCCTTCGGTGGCAACACACCCACGGCCAACTTCGGCCTACATATCGGCATGAGTGCATACATTGGGCACGCAGCGGACACCTTTAGCGAAGACTAGGGCTGTGCAAAAACCGACCCGAACCACCTAACCGAACCGAAACCGACCAAAATTTAACCAAAATAACCGAACCGAACATCAAACCGAATCGAAAATAAACCGAACCGACAAAACCGATTAAATCGGTTTTGGTTTCGGTTCCCGGGTATGGAACACCGAACCGAAACCGAAAAAACCGACCCGACTTCTTAAATCATAAACCCAACGACCATAATACGTTGTTTCTAGTAAGTGCAAGTATGAAGTAATTATGTTACATCTACAATGCTTCAAAAGAGTGAACATCGGTTGATTTTGCTTTGAACTTTTATTTTGGCACTATGTATGGACACAATATCCACTTATTTGTGACGAACTTTCGATCAAGATTCAAGAGCCAAGGGCTCTAGCATACCTCATATCAACCGAAACCGAACCGAAAACCGATCACACCGAACCGACAAAAACCGACCATTTCGGTTTCGGTTTTGGTTTTGATTTTTCGAAAACCGGAAAAAAATAAAACCGACAAAACCGACACCGAAACCGACCGACAAAACCGACGCTCACCCCTAGCGAAGACTCAAACGGCTGCCTCCAGCCGAAAATATTCGTGGATAACATTCACTGCCACAAATTGCTAATAATTTTGAATTTACAAACAAATCCCTCACATCTAAAACCTTTAAGAAAGCTTAATAGATCTAATTAAAACCTCATCTCCTTTTTTTAGCAAGTAATTATAGTTGTAGCTTCAACTCAGTATCAATTTTTATCCACATTTGGCGACAAAATTCATTGGCAGTGCTCACAATTCATCAAAAAATTTAGATACAACCAACGAAAAAACCTAAAATCCCTCAAACCAAAAGTATATGAGCATTTTATGTTGCTTAGATGTAGAAATCAAACAAATAAGACCTGCAAAATTCAAATAGTAATACAAATCGGGTGTACCATGCTCTCCCACCAGTCTTCCGGGTCAACATTAGCACTATTCCGAAGCAGCAACTCCATGATGTGGAGAACCGCCTGCCCATCGATGTCTTTAAAGTCCACATTGACCCCTCGAGTCCAGGAGCTCCTTTTTTTTGGTATAGTCCAGGAGCTCCTTGATCGCGCCACATCCGCCTCGTTCGCCAGGTACATTGAGGTGGATGTTGGCATTGATTTCCTTCGGGGCATGTAGCCTATCATCATCCTATGATCCGCCGCTTTGATCATGGCAAACTCATGATCTTCAGTGGAAAGCTCTTTAGATGGTGGTGATTTTGATGCAACAACGGTGCCGTATTTGACATCAGCAATGGCAATACCTCTTCTTTGCTGACGCTCTCATCCGAACTATCAAATGAGAGCTTGAGTTCTCTGAGATCAAGAAGGAATTAGAGGGGAAGTGAGGTGGATGACTTACTATTATATCGGCTTGCAGCATTTCATGGGAGATCGAGGTCGGACATCGGGTCTGGCCAGAGTGGGAGTTGAAAGATTCGGTGGGAGGATGACCTACATTGTGAGTCCTTTCAGGGTTGGGGATATTGCGGATCTCGTCGGAGATCGGGTCCGACCGGAGTGGGAGAAGAAAGATCTGGTGGAGAGGATGGCCTCCAAGGATCCTATCAGAGATCGGATCCGGCTGGGGTAGAGGAAGCTCCAGTGGGAGAATGACCTCCAATGAGAGGAGTAGAGCCCCGCCAAGAGGAGGTCCGGCGCGACCGTCGGTTTCAACATGGGACAATTAAGCGGGGCCTCTGCTCTCCAAAGGAGGCAGGCAGATCACATGCTAGATTGCTTGTCAATTTAGACACACACACACACACACACACACACACACACATAGAGAGAGAGAGAGAGAGAGAGAGAGAGAGAGAGAGAGAGAGAGAGAGAGAGAGAGAGAGAGAGAGAGATTTATGGGACATGTCATTAAGGGATCTCAGCGACTATTAAATCGTCGATGTGGAATTAAGTCGTAGCCATTTAGGGATATCCTATGAAGGATCGTGGAAGGATCTCAGCGAGCGAGATCGGTGGGAGCGACGAAGGGGAGGGCACGCAGCAAGGAATGAGATCTTTCCTTCCATGGAGGCTGTGAGCGCGATCGGCGGGAGCAAAGGAGGGTACATCGGGCATGAACGACTGTTTAATTCTGATTCCTTCCCTAGATTCCTCAACTTCCTCAATTAGTTTGATCCAATGCGCGGAATCAAAAACCAATGGTGCAGATCATTTTTTAGCACAATTGTCAGTTTATTTCGATCCCACTGTTTATCCCACATAGAGCACATGCGATCCTATTCCATGCAGGTGATAAAAAACCAACGGTGCAGATAATTTTTCCGACAACTGTCCATTCAAGTAATTGTTCGGAGAAAAGGGAGTAACACCGGATTTTAGGCTCGATGCGAAATCGTATGGCTGCGGTTAATCTTTTTTTTGTTTCTGTTCCTTTTTGTGATAAAATTATAATTATATGTTTTTTTATTATGGTAAAATAGTAATTAACACGAATTGCTAAATAAGAAAGCAATTGACCATGATGATAGAGAGAAAGAGAGAATCAAGGGGAGGGAGTTGATTGAGGGCGGGGTTGAACAAATGGTTAGATCTATATGGTCCATTTTGTCTAGTCAGCTTATTCGTTTTTGTCTAGTCAGCTTGTTGTTCTGTTTTGTCTAGTCAGCTTGTAGATCGCCGCACCATGTTATATAGATTTTTCTTTGAACTATACACCCTCCAAGCCTTCTTCTAGTGGAGTATGATTGGGGAGCGGGCATGACTCCGGCCAATACCTCCCCCCCACCCCCCTTCTCTTCTTTCTCCCTCAGTTCGAGCGGCAGAAGAGTGTGCATTTTTTCGATTCTGTCCTTTGGGCTAAGTTGAAGATAAGGGGGGCTGTGAAAGTCGGGAAGGTAGCAAAGAAGCGTGAAAAGACGAAGGACAAGATAATCGGTATGCAACGTTTGCTTGCTGTTATTGCTTGAAATTTTCTTGGTTGCCGCCGAATATGACAATATGGGTGGCGATGGTGATGCCGAAGGGGTGCATTGCCTCCGAAGGTGGCCTGCTGCAGTGCCGACAGACACGAACATGCACTAGCATAAAAAGGTGGAATGGTTTTGATATCAGGTCGAAACAATGTTTACATAAGTGAATACATCGATCCATAACGATGGGAGGGTAATACATGTTTTGCTGAAATTAGAGGTTTTAAACCCCCCATGAACATAATTCGAAAAAAAACCATCTATGAATGGAAAAAAAGTTCATAGACAATGACAATCACGAAATACCGAAAAAAAAAAAAATAGATTTTCAAAAAGAAAAAATAAAATAAATAAATCGACGATAAACTCATATGATCTTCTGTTCTAGGGTTTGCTCGAAAATGAAAAGGTGTTGGGGAGGATGGAATCGGATTGGTCTTTCAGGGTTTCTGTGACGATAGACGGACCACTCTGGAATTCGCCACCTCGGACCTTCAACTCCGCTGCTCAGCCGCGTCGAAGCCGCCCATCCCTGTAATCCGCTTCAGCCAGCAACCGGACTTCCTCCCGGTTCCGATCCCCGATCCGACGCCGACGGCATAGCGGAACGGGCAGCGGATGGTTCGAGTACTGGAGAGGGATGGGGGAGACTTCGTTTCTCGACCGGATGCTTGCCCCTCTGCGATCGACTAGCAAGTAAGAGAAACCCTAAACCCTAAACCCTCTTTCTCGCTTGTGCATCTTCCTCCTCCTTGTTTTTCAACAACAATCGTTGAGAATTGTTTTCTTTTCCGTTTTGACTGAAAATTTGCCATGAGGCCAGTTCGATCATTGAATTAGGGCATGCTATCATAAACTGGGAGGATTGAGGTGGTGGGATAACATTTGCTTTTTGTTGACTTAGTCATATCTTTGGTTCATCAGTAAGTTAGTTTTGTTAAATCATGTTTTAGATCAAACTAGGTATTTGATTACCAAGTTTGACCCCCGCTACCTGTGGATTAAAAAACGAATGTACAATGCTCGACCCGGAAGGATCGGTCAAAACAAAGAGAAGAAAAGGCGCATGGGCACGTCCGCCCTGGTCGGTACAAGCACAAGCCATGGTTCGGCAAGTGTTCTGATCTTGGAGAGGACAGTCCGCCGGTTAGCCTGTTTGCTCGTGAATATTCTCGTGTTCCTCTCTAACCATATGGAACAAATGATGGCGATGACCAGTAAGTAGGTCCCATCCTCGCCTATACTCCTTAGGGACGTTCTGTCAGTGCCAGGTGGTCCATGGTGAGCGTATGGTGTTTCTGAGAGAATGCCCTAGTTACCCCTAACGTAGGCCCATATGGACTTGGCGAAGGGGCAGCTCAACAGCAGACGGTCCCTATCCTCTGGATGTGATCCACACATGGGACACTTGAGGGTGATGATCGGGATTCTCCACTTGGCGAGATTGACATTCATGAGGATTTTGTCATGGGTCACGAGCTAGTAGAAGATTGTAGCCTTAAGTGGTGCCCTGGTTCTCCAAAGATGCTTGACAAAGGGTCAAGATGTTCCCCCATTGTTAAGAAACTTGTAGAAGGAGCTAACCGTGAATTTTTCGGACCTGTGCCATCTATATATTACCTCATCGAAAACATCACATAGGTGAATTGGGGCTATGATCTCCAAAAGCTCCCTCCTTTGGGAGTCCGCTTCTCTGGTCAGAGATAGGAAGAGAGCAGGCTGCCAAGAGTTGCCCCACCTCTTGGAGTATTGTGAGCTGATCGAGGCCCCTTGGTCTTTGCATCACTGTTTTAAAACTCGCCGAGTCGACTCGAAACTCGGCCGAGTTTCGATCCGACTCGGTCCAAAACTCGATTTGGCAACTACTTGGGCCAAAACTCGAGTGACTCGGGCGAGTCACTCGAGTTTTTGGGGTGTGTGACTCGGTTCGAGTCTTGATCATTGTATTTTTTTGGGTAAAATCGGGATCCGGTAGAACAATTTATGTTTTGTAATGACATGTTATTTGGTGATAAGCTTTAAGGTCATCAAAACTTGTTAGATATCCATTTTTAAATATATATAATATTAAAAGATATTATATAATGTCGAGTTTTTTGTATCGAGTTTTGTCGGGTTTTAGCCGAGTTGTCGAGTCAACTCGACTCATTAAGGTTTCGAGTCGAGTCGAGTTTTTGTGTTTTAAAACACTGCTTTGCATAAGCGAAGGCTTCGGGAAAGAGGGTTTTGAGTGACACCTTCCCCACCCAGATGTCCTCCCAAGACTTAATCTTACTAATCTTAGTCCCCTCCCCAACCAAAAGTTGTTGTCGCATTTGTAGGAAGCCCCGATTTTGATGATACCTCTCCAGAAAAACAAGATCCTCCCCGACACCCTACACTCTGCTTGAAGTACCTTCCTTTGATCACCCGGGCCCATTTGTCCTCTTGGTTCTTCTGCAACCTCCACCACCATTTACGAAGCATGGCAATGTTGAAGTCCCATAGGTTGATAATGCCCAACCCCCCTTGGTCTCTGGATTTACAAATATCCATAAAAAATCATCTTTTACAAATAACCTTCTAATTTTGTGAACACATACATATTTGGATAACGAGATAGTTGCATACTTGCATTATCGCTATGCTGATTTGATTCATAATTTTGATGAATGTTAGGTATTATACTGGATACCCGAAGGATCTAGGACCTTCACGAATTATTCATTTTACCTCCGAGCGCCAGTTTGTTCAACTCCTGCATGAAGGTCGCCCTGTGGTTGTTGCATTTACTATCAGGTGACCTCGTTTATGTTACTTATCTAATCAGGATCGAATTTCTACTAAAATTGAAAGAAAAGGCTTTAAATGCGTGAGTACATATCTAGTTATTATGAAATATTGGGGTGCCAATGGACAAATTCATGGATCTGGGTAGGGAGCTAGTGTGAGGTAGTTTGAATGCCCGCCCCTGGGAATTGTTAAAGCTGAGTTATTGTACTGTCATATTGTAGAAGCTTTAGTTAAGTATCCTGATGTATATATTTGGATGATCATTGCAGGTGTCCTTATACTAAGCATTTTGATAAAGTATTGGAGGAAACTGCTGCCGAGTTTTATCCACATAAAAAATTCATGCGTGTACGGGAACTATTGAATAATCTTTTCATATTGTACCTTTTATTATATTCTGTGGCATGCATGTTTTGGGAACTTATTTGTTTAATTTTATAAAATATTTCTAAATTATTGTCTTTGTCATTCTCTCGTGCTGAACAATTATTTAGTTAAACATTGCTGGTCCTTCTTGCGGTTACGACCTAGCATTTAGATTTTATTTCGAAATGTCAGACCCTAAGTGGCATTTGCTCTTCCTTCGAGTTCATTTAATTCTCAAGTTTCAATGGAAATTTTATTTGCTAGTTCAAGTTTTTTATTTAAGATTGTTTCAGTAATGAAATTCCATCAATTGATGGATGATGCAAAACCTGTTGATTGTTCGGATGTGTCATGCCATCATGATGGGGATATTTGGGCAGGCAATGGACCTTACTACATAGGGTGTCTTTTAGGATTAAACTAGCATTTGGCACATGATACACACATGGATGCAAGTGGGGTAAGCGGAGGGCTGGAGAAATGAGAATGAATTTTAATTTTTATGAATGTTTTGAAACAGTATTCTCTCTCTCTCTCTCTCTCTCTCTCTCTCTCTCTCTCTCTCTCTCTCTCTCTCTCTCTCCTCTTAAAATAATAGCATAGACTTTGGAAGCTAAACACCAAGAATAGAGGACTGCTGCCAACAGGACTACAAACCGCCCTTTGCTGATCTTTCTCACCCACAACGTGGTTGTTTGCTGCAATTTTTTTTCAATTTAGGTTCTAACTCAATTGGGGCTGAAGCCTTTAAGCATGAAATTTAATGTAGTAATATAAGAAAGATAAATAGTGAATCCCAATTGAAGGAGTATAGAACTATAGATGCTCTTGGGGATCAAACTGTGGGGTCTAGGCTTTTAGCAAAATAAAGGACAAATCTGAAAATAAAACGCAGCAAGAAGGGTTAGGAGTTAATGAAAAGTTCAAGCGGATGAGTATGCCATTGTAGCTATAGATCGCTCCGGTCCATTCATTTACCATCTTTGAGCAAAGCTTCGGTATTTATGCAGTCCGATAACGAGAAGAATGTAGGATGAGGAAAGAAGGCGGCCTGATAAGAGTTCAGGGTAGAAGCAACATAAGGATAAATTGGAGTACGAATGATAACTACAGCGGGTATATCATTGGGGAAATCGCAACAAAAAAGAGGGAAGGGTGAAGAGGATGGGTGAAACAAGGGGAGAAAAAATATGGAAGAAGCGGGGAAGAAACACAAGAAAAGATAGATAATGGAGGGGTCACAGTCATAGGAAGAGAAAAGGTCCGTGGGGGGAGGGGAAGGCATGAGAGAGAAACCTACGAGAATGGAGTTCCGTGGAGGTTCCCAACGCACAATATATGATAAGAGGATGTTGGTTATTTGATTCCATACCAAGCTGGTTAAGTTGGAATCCAATAAGGCCATAAATTAAGTCCAGAAAGTGACTTAAGTCTGATAAGGAACTTAAATTGGGTCCAATAAAGCCCAAATCTAATCCATTAGGGATCGATCCCATCATAAGTCGAGTCAGGAGCATCCTAACCTAATCCATTGGGTTTACACACATATACGGCTCGTGTTATTGGGCCATTATTGTCCCCGGTCTAGTATGAATAACTATTTGGGAACTTGATTGAAGCTTGGAGACAATTCAATGAAAAGCTAATGAAATCAGAGTACGTCCAGAAAATTAAAGGACACATGTGTAAAGCAGTAATATTTTTAAAAGGGAAAAATCAGAAATTTGATCTGTATTAGTTCCCCCAGGGGAAGAACCTCGATTCGTAATGAGAATATATCTGATATGTGTAGGAACTAGGAATAGGACTTTATGTTGTCGAAAATCGTAGTCGCTGATAGGTTTGTTATGCCCACGAATGAAGTATCGTTAGTGTGTTCCATGCCTGGCCTTGATGCTAATAATCTCCTAGATGTTGTTCTCTGAAGCTGTAATGGTATCTAGTGGCAGGTCTGGTGACGTCTCTGAAACTGTAATGGTATATCCTCTCAGAAAGTGTTGTTGACGGGACAAGTTGGGTTATTGGCGCCTTGGCGGTTTCAACACCATCCGTAGAACATCTCAAGTACTGTGGCTGTAGCAAATTACGCAAAAATTTCACACTATCGTACCTTGAGCAAGGTGGAAAATGTATTGAAAATGACAACCTCACTATCAAAGAAATTCCAAGCTTAAAAATAGTCTCAACAGTGTGTAAAAGGCTAAGAACCAATTCATTTAGAACAGATGTCGAGGAGAAGCATCCACATTTGTCAACAAGAATATCCAATGTTTCCACATGCACAATCAAAGATTACATCAGAAATTAAGTTATGAACAGAATTTAATGGTAATAGATCTGTTCTCATGACGACAAAAATCTAAGGTAATGTTGACTTACTGTATTCCAAGTTATCAGCAGGCAACAACATACTAGAAAAGAGAAATCGTACCATCATGTCTAGTTGCTTACGTCAAAAACCCTTTCATCAAAACATTCATCCTCCAACATATGATATTAACCATAGGTGATCATATCTAATGATGATGAAGACTGGCCTAATGAAGGTAGAGAAGAAAGAGCAGTAGAAACAATAAATTTTAAAGAGGACAACAACAAATGATAGAAAAATAGAAAAAAAGAGTAGAGAAGAAGGAAATTGAAGGAAAATACAGAAAGAGGCTCCCCTGAAGGGACCTTGGAGAAAGAAAGAAAGATAGGAAAATAAAGAATGAATAAACATAAAGCAAACCCTTGATTACTTTAGCACTACAGTAATTGAGTTTTGGGATGTCCACCCACTAGGGATCTATTATCCAAACGTATTAGTAATATTCATCCAGTATGTTCGTTGTGCAATACCGAGGATGAAGATGTTGAACATCTATTCTTCAGATGTTCATATGTGGCTGCAATTTGGCTTGGATCGAACTTGGGAATGGATACAGGAAACAACAAAAATCAGTAAAGGATTACTTTATCTATTGGCTGAGTGGCATAGGGAACAAATACCTCTTCAGGTTTGACTCTATCATATTGTGGTTCATTTGGAAAGCAAGGTGTTCCAAGATCTTTGAAAACAAGAAAATTCATCCTGTTACTAATTTAAGTCTTGTCATGGCACGCATCCTACAAAAATTTATCCGAGGCTTCCAGATGAAGAACCTAATCCATCACCAACTTCTACGGTAAGTCGTCAGGGTTGATTGGCCCCTAATTCGGGGGAGGTTAAAGTGAATTTTCACAGTGCAATTAGGATTGGTTCCTAATTGCGGCCATCGCTAGAAATTGTTTGGGCGAGGTCATTCAATGTGATGCTCGTAATGTTCAATCCGGTGACACCCTGGTTGTGGAAGAGAAGGTTTCAGCCTTGGTATCATAGTAGCTACATCTCTTCCATATTCAAGAATCATGTCGAAGGTGATGCGCTAACTATCGTCAAATTATTAAAGGATTATACCATAGAGGTTCCTTGGAGAATCCATACGTTTATCAATGATTTTCGACATATGGAGGGAATCTGCACATGGAGGTGGTCCACAATCCTAGAGCAAACAATGGGGTAGCTCATCTGTTGGCTAGGCACTACTCATCGACTTCCTCTTTTTCTAGGTTTTCCTTCACGAGGGGGTGGTGGTGGTGTTTATTGCTTGATGACACACTTGGGCTGCGATGGTGTGGGGGCGTGAGGGCTGACACCAATCTCAGCCATGTGATATGCATTGGAAGTGGGAAGAGCTCGGGCATCGCTCGGGGTGCGCTCTAGTAAAGTAATACATGAAATCATGGATGAATAGAACAAATGGGCAGGACAAATGACAAACATTTTAGGGAACTGATTCAATGCCTAGTATTTAAACTACTTAAGTTATACATGAAACTATGCCATTAAATGCAACAAACCACTTTGACATATATCAATCCAACCTTTGCATACTTATCACTACAATTGAGTTTCGTATTGTTGCATTACTTAAAAGATGTCATCTTAGCCAATCCTTGCACATTTCTCACCATAGATGATAAACCCTAGTCCCTTTTCCATCACAACCGAAGTGGACTATAGGGTGCAACTTATACACTAGATGATGCCCTATTAGAATTGAATATCAAATTTGGATTTATTTGAAACCATAAATAGTTTTTTTTAAGAGGACATACATTTGTCGGCTAGAGCGACGTTTGTAAGTGCCATTGCACAAGAGAGACAGCGGTTCGAAGCCTACCAACTGTAGGAGGGCAAAGTATTTTTTTTCCTCATTAAATACCCAGGCTTGTTATTGCCCACATGCGCACCACTTTATTTTACGCCACACAGCATAAGACAAGGCCGGGATTCGATCATGCGATCACTCGGAACAGTTGCCTTAAACACCGGGATACAATCGTAGTTGTAACCATAAATAGATTTACATGAAAAACCAATTATTAACAACAATAATATACCATTTTATCCATGAATAAAACCAACAAATTTGGAATTCCAGAAGATAAAATTAGTTGCGAGAATTACAATCATCATGCCAAATATAATACTCAGGCCAATAGTATCCAAACGCTTGGGTCGATGCAGAACCGCCACCCTTGCGGGCACTGAGGGAGGACTCGACGATGAGGATCTTGTCGCTGCTGGGTTTGGTGTCCATGACCAGCTCGAACCTGTAGTCGAGGGCGTCGATGGTGGGGGGGGGGGGACCTCTCGCATCAGGACTCGAGGTGGCCCCATGGCTCCAATTGGTGGGGGAGAAGCTAACAGGCTGGAGGATGAGCCACGCGCCGGGGTTGGAGCACGTCGCGTGGTCCAATCCGGGGGAGGGGACGAAGGGTGTCACCATGGATGCGGCGATCGTCGGAGAGATCGTGGATTGTCACCGTCCAAACTTTGTGCTGCTCCCTCGTATGCTGGTCTCTTTCGATTCCGAAGTTAGGGCTGGCAATGGGTCGGGTCTTAGCCGGACTCAACCAAGCCCGGGTCCAGGCCCATAGTTTTTTCTACGGTCCAAGAAGGTTTGCGGAGCCCGACAAACGGTGACCACTGCATGGTGTATTCTTTTGTTAGAGATAATTCAAATCCTTGATTGCATTTAAAGGCCAAGTTTGGGTTGGGTCATCCTAACGCAAGTGGTTCCAAAAAAAACTGGAGTTACTATAGTCGAGAATGCAAATAACGAACTAGTTCCGACCAGAGTTATTGCTAGTTGGAGGGTCTGCAATGACTACAGAAGATAAATTCTGTCACGAGAAATGACCACTTCCCTTTACCCTTGGTAGATCAAATTCTGAAATGATTAGTAGGGCATCAATTCTATTGCTTCCTATAGGGCTATTCTGGTTACAATCGAATAGAAATTGATTTTATATCACTTGGGTGAAATAAGATAGAAGTTTAAATGGGTATACTTGTGTGATAGGCCTATTCACCCTTCCCTCTAGGTCCTATTGCTATGATCTATTGTGCATCCATATCGTCCTAATTCCACAAAACTTGTATAAGAACATTAGTCTTTGGTTCAACACTCAACAATTCTCACATGTGCGGCCGAACAAAACCAACGATCAAATTTTTGACCATTGGACTTGTGCGGTTGCATAGGTAAGTCACGACCACACATGGATAAACCGTCTAAATTTGAATTGTTGTCTTTGTTCGACCTCACAAACTCATGTGTGGCCACACAATTTAAACGACTCTTTTGCCTAGGCCTCCAATTCAATCATTTTCACTCCAAATCCATTCCAGTTCTCTAATCACATCCAAATCTCCCCGCCTCTCATTTTGTCGATGACTTCCATGGGAGAGGGATCTCTAGTGGCAGTGACAATGATCCTCTAAAACATAAGTAAAATGATCCAGGGTGAATAATCAGCCGCTACAAGAGTCTGACGCAGAAAAATATTGTGGTCTGCGAGCTTTGCAACTATGAAGCAATGGTGGCATCACAAGGCTTAAGCAGCATTTGGTGCATCCGCCAGGGTACGACACCAAGAAGTGCGCTAAGGCTACTGATGACATCCGCAAGAAGATAATGTACTTGCAGATGACCACAAGAGGGGTCAAATATTTATGCATTGTCACTATAAGAGCATGCACACCAAGTGCGAGTATGAAAAGGAGGATCATGTGTGGTAGGAGGAGCTGGGGGATAGTAGCACCTAGGTGGAGGAGGTGGTACCCTCTATGCCAATAGTGAAATTGAAGGCGAAATAGCATGGGAAGGCCACAGTTCGGGCCCCTACTCATCAAAAAGATTAGATGCATTTTTATTTTTCTTCAATGCATGTTTTTTTACACCTTAATGAATACAGTTGCTCGTATTTGATTATATGTGCCTTTCATATTTTTAATTCAAAATTTAGTAAAAGAAAGAAATAAAAAAAAAATGATTTGGCTCGATAGTAATGTGTGATCGCATGATGATTTGGCTCGATAGTAATGTGTGATCGCATGATTGCCTATGCGATCATCTAAGACTGGGTTGTATAATTGCACATCACACTTGACTACATCTTGGAATCAAGTATAATTGGTCAAGGGGATCATAATTGTGAATACTATATTAATAATCTGTCTTTGTGCTTCATTGTATAAAGAATTAACGATTATGTAATATGTGCATCTTGTGAAACTGTGTGAGTTGCTTAAGTGTTTTCTATTAAAGTAAAATGCTCTTGGCTTTTGTCTCGCTTTAATTTTCTTGCAAATCTCTAATAAATCATTTCCCCTCTTGTTTTTGTCACATGTCCAAAAATCTAACATGTGCTAGTGGTGAACCTTGAAAAATTAGGATCTGCTTTTACTTTTTTTATAATTATAATCTGGGTTTGAAATCTCGACCGATACCGGTACGTACCGATTTTGCCCGGTTCGAGACCGGTACAGCACCCGAGGTCCCGATCCCTAGCCCGTACCGGTCCATATCGGTCGGTTCAGGCCGGTACCAGCTTGTACGGACCGGTACTGACAAATTTATTTATTTATTTATTTTTTCGTTTTTTCCGTCAACCGGTATCGATCCGTATCGGCCGGTACTGGTACGTACCGGCTGGTACATACCGGTTCCGGGTCGACCGATACCGTGATCGATACCGTGATTTTGAACCATGATTATAAGAAACAGAAAAAAGAAAGAATTATTTGAGCCTACACAAAACAAACCAATTTGTTCACTAATTGCATGTTGCAATGGATCTGAAGCATAACCAAGCGACCCAAGAATAATTACTATGACATGCTAACATTAGATAATTCATCATTGAAGACAAGCCCAACATGATGAATTGAAAAAAAAAAGGATAGGTTTCTGATGTGACATTTTTTTTTCTTCTCTTTTTTTTTTTTGGTTGAGCTGTGTTTTGGGAGCGAATATTGCTGCATCTTAATAAATGGTATTTCATTTCTTCTACAACTTCATGAATTCTGCTTCTGTATGATCTGCTCTAGAAACAATATTTAATTTTCTTTTGGTACTTTTCGTGATTCATCCAGGTCGAATGTCCCAAGTATCCAGGATTTTGTATAACAAGGCAAAGGAAAGATTACCCATTCATTGAAATATTTCACAGTCCAGAACAAGTAGGTCTTGTTTTGCTTTACCACATTTCTGTTATTTTGGTTTTGACCATGAACACATTGCTTGAATTGTTTAACCAAAAGATTAATGTCTATTTTTATTGCTTATATGTCGGTGCTGTAACTAGATATGCATTTACTTCTCATTTCTCTTTGATGCTCTAGAGAATGTCAACTAGGTGTTACTTTACGATGTTTTTTGTATTGTCTTGCAAGGCTGTGGTGGTGACGGGTGAGTAACGTTTGCATCTTGACATGAATGATGCATGAGGGCTGGGAGTTGGGTAGGTGAACTATTGGGATTAGAATCAAGCTTTGATACCAGTTCTTGCGCAGAAAGCCACCACCGAGGTTGCGCTCAACAAAAAGCACAAAGCAAAGAGAATAAAACACAAAGAATTCGATACACTCACAACAATAGTACGAACATCAAGATATCACCGGCAATCAAGGATTTGGATTATCACTATCAATAGATTACATATGTAGTGGTCATCATTTGTCGGACCCTACAAACCCTCTCGTTGATCCTCTCAGAACACCTGCACACACAGAGTAGAGATTTACCCGCCCAAGAGATACAGAGATATACCGAAGGATCAACAAGAGATGAAAGTACCCGCAGAAGTAAAAACTCAGGTAGATGCACCGAGGAACCCGGAGGAGAATTGGAGAATGATCGAAGCAAGATTGTCGGAGACAAACCCCTCTTCTTTCTTCTCTTCTTCTTTCTTCTCTTCTTCCTCTTCTTTTCTTTCTCTCCCTCTTCCTTCCTTCTCTTCTCTCTTCACAGCGGCCAACAAGAACTCTAGACCGAGTCTGCTTGCTGCTCTCTCTCTATCCCATCTTCTCTCGTAGGCAATCTCAAAACATTCACGCTTAGAGTTTCCCTTTGCAATGCGTCCCCCTTCCTTTGCATGGGAAAACCAAAGGAAACTTGGTGGGACTTTGTGGAAGAAAACTGACCTTTTTGGAGGGTATGTTTCCTATTTATTCATGTATAGGGTTCTGCCAACCAATTAGTGTAGTTTAAGATAATCACATAAGAAGTTAAAAGGAGATGAATAATGTAGAAGATGATGAAAAAATAGTATAGAGCCATTGATGATAAAAATTGAAGCTATAAAATTTGGATCTTCCATGAAACCTCATATATGAGATCACCCATGCCACTCTTGAACTAAAATAGTACTTGTTGTCAACATAGAACTGTAGAACATTGTCAAAACAGCCAGTAGAGCCTCCCTAGCAGCCAACCTGTTCTACTTTTGGAGCATGTGTGACAGCTACCCATCTCGGGTTGACTAACTATAGTTTAGTACTGTTTGGCTAGATGCTGCACTTTGATCAAGCTTTCAAACCTCCTTATGTTCTTTTATTTTTTGGATCAATCAGGCAGCTAACCTTGGAAAAGTTGCAGATCCCAACATTACAAAGTACTCGGTCAAGGTTTTGCCTGTAAGTTCTCGAGCTTGTTGAATCATTCATCCATCTTTTATCTAATCTCTCTCCTTTTTGAAGGCAAAATATGTATATGCTGCTAATGAAATATATGGATATGCTTATATGGTACCGGTTTTTCTTGCTATCTTGGTTATACTCTATGATCACATGTTTGATTGAATACGTGGGATCCAGATGCTCGCATAGAATGACATCACGGGGAGATCCTGTGATCTCCGTATCTTTCAGATAACATGAAAACCTTATAGAACGGCTGGGATGCCATGATCATGGATGAGGCTGCCCATGATATTGCCGTGCTGCATGCCCATCAAGCATCTCATGTATCTTTATTGCTAACTAGTTGACTATTAAGGTTGTTCTTTTCCTTGTAAATGGTTCGATCGAAGCCCCTTGCGAGGCCACGAGCTAAATGATATGGTTAACATAGAATTCGAAGAAATCACTTTTGAAATTTGATTTTGATGATTTCACTATTCTGTATATACCAAGCGAGAGCATTTTTGCTACCCGATTAATTTGCTGTACTTGCTTACGGCCCAATCGTGTGCTGCCATATCGTCCATTAAAAAGGGCATAATGGGGCAAGTGTAGTCCCCATTATGCCCTTTCTTTTGGATGATGTGGCAGCCCATGATTGGGCCGTTATAAAGTGCAGCAAAATGAACCGGGTAGGAAAAATGCTCTCGTATCAAGCTCAAACGGGTCCGAGTATTTATTAGCTATGTGACATTTATTGGTAATTAGCGTTACGTTAATCCTTGTTTTTTGTTAAGTATTGTGAATTGGAAGGACTAAGAAATTATTTGCAAGGCATGAAACGTTTTCAGAGAACTTAGCCTCTGGAATCAGTGGCAAAAGCAGGGATCTGTTATATAATCAGAAATCATCGGTGTAGTAACATAACTTATTTACTTGCGATGATTATAGGATGTCTATGATTATCTCAGATCATTTGCTGTAATTTCTTTCATTCTTTTTTCGTTTTGCCTTTCAGTTCAACTATGACCTAAGCGCGTATGGGTTTCGAGAATTCTTCAAGCGGCACGGGATGGACGAACCATGCTCCAGCTGAAGCACCCTCATCTCCAATGCAACCTTAATTGGCTCTGGTGAAATCCCGGATTCGGATCGGACTCATCGGCTGAATGGTCGAATGTGTTTTTGCGAAGGAATAACAATATTATGAAGGTTGGAACTCCATGACCAGCCTTAAGGAAGGAAGAGCAGCACACAAGGAGTGCTTATGAACAGACATTTGTTCCCACAGCAATTTATTTAAAATGGATTAAAAAAATATTTTTTTTTGGAAAGAACGGATCCAAAACTTTTAATTTAGCAGCAACGGACTTATACAACAGTTCAATTATCGTATAGACAGTTTAATTGATACGTGCCCTGATATACGACAGATATACGACAGTTTGACTACTGTATAACCTTGTATACGATAGTTTGACTGTCTTATAATCTTATACGGTAGTTTGACCGTCTTATTAAGACCAACGACTAGTTATACGATAGTTTGATTGCCGTATTAAGACCCCAACGGCTAGTCTGGATTTTAAACGGTAGTCGGACTGTTGTATAAAGGCTAACGGGTAGTATCATGGGAAGTAAACGACTATTTTTTTTTTAATCCAGCAGTTGAACTGCTGTATAAGTCCGTTGCTGCTAAATTAAAAGTTTTGGATCTGTTCCTTCTAAATAAATTATTTTTTAATCTGTTTTTTAAAAATTGCTGTTGTTCCCATCAAACAGTTCTTTAGCTTTTGGATATAAAGTTGGAAGGAATTATGTATGTATTTGGGTGTGGCCATGCTCTTGAGGATCTCTCTTTTCAAGTTTCATTTATGCCACCCCAAGATGGCCGCTCGGAAGTTTGAGTCATGAAAGGTTGCTGAAAACTTTAGGAGCTCCTTTGGAAGGGGAGCGGATGGGACATCCGGGTCTTACCACCTCGCGAGCAGGTGCACAGTCTGCAACGCCAAGGAGCAGGGAGGGCTAGGGGTTCTTAACCTTAGGGACCATGACATGGCACTTAGGAAAGTGGTGGTGGCGCCTCCAAAATGATCAAGGTGACACATGGAGCAATGTGATTCGCGGGAGAAGCTTTAGAAGGAACTCGTCCCTCCAAGTCTGCGGTAGACGATCAGGTCAAACTTCTCCCTTCTGGCGGGGGATATCCAAGGTGGCCAACCTCTTCAAATGCGGCATCCTGCTGGTAGTAGGCAAAGGACGGATGTGATCATGTGGCGAGAGAACGTCTCAGTCAAATCTCAGTACGTTAGGGAGGGCGACCGACTCATCTGTAACATTAAGTTCCGTAGATCCATCTTGGCAGATCGAGCTTCCAAACTCTTGGGGCTGAAGGAACGACTGGAAGGGGTCGTCATCTCGGAAAAGCGAGACTCAGTGAAGTGGAATTGGGATTCCTTGGGGATTTCTCGGCGAAATCCTTATATTGATTCGTCAACTTTGGGCGGGGGACCATTTGCCCTATGGTCCCCTTGCTGTGGAAGACCAAAGCACCCCTGAAGACGATGATTTTCATGTGGCTTATCCCGAAGAATAGAATTCACCTGTTGTAATATGAAAAGAGAAAACATACACCTAATGACACTGACATATATTGTGCCCTTTGTGTGGGACATCGGGAGGATGTTAACCATCTATTCCTACACTGCCCCTACACGAGTTGGATCTGGAAATAGATTAGAGACCGCCTGGACATTAGGTGCGAACTTGGAAGCCTAACTTCTCTTTGGATAGTACGGGAACAAACGAGGGTCAAGAAGCTCTGGCGGAAGGTCAGGGACATAATCGTCATAGCGACCTGCTGAAGCATCTGGTTGGAGCACAACAAGAGAATCACCTCTAAGAAATTGGAGACCAGAGAATCAGTCCTTCATGCAATTGCTGCCAGTTTAGAGAGCTAGAAGGCCGCCCTCCAGGGGGAGGAGCCAATTCTAGACTCTCTCTCTCTCTCTCTCTCTCTCTCTCTCTCTCTCTCTCTCTCTCTCTCTCTCTCTCTCTCTCTCTCTCTCTCTCTCTCTCTCTCTCCTCCTCCTCCTCCTCCTCCTCCTCATGTTAATATGATTAGTGCTCTAAGGGATTTCAACGTATCATCAAGGAATGGTAGGGCTCTTTTTTGGGGTTATTAGTCTAAAGCTTCTCTAACTAACCTTGTAGTTTGATACACCCCTCCAACTATTTTGTAGTGCATTAAGTCTCTCCCTCACTTTTTTTTTAAATAGTCATTTTGTGCCTATACCTACCCCCGTAGAACCAAATGTACATTTTTTTTTAACATGTGTTTGTACAATGAAATTCCCAATAGTAGACCCAAAACACTGTAATCGCTACAATGATTTCATTGCAGCTGTAAAATGTTAAAATTCGGTTGCAACATTGAAATCATTGTAGCTGCTACAATGATTTCATTGTAGCAACCGAATTTATACTCCATATAGACCCGAATTTAAACTCCATAGCTGCTATAGTGATTTCACTATAGCAGTAATATTATGGAGTATAAATTCGGTTGCTACAGCGAAATCACAGTAGCTATAGTGATTTCACTGTAGCAGTCGAATTTATACTCCATACATATCCGAATTTATACTCCATAATTGCTACAATGATTTCAACGTAGCATTAATATTCAAGAGTGTAAATTCGGTTGCTATAGTATACAGTGATTTCACTGTGTCGAATGTATACGCCATTACCCTGAATTGAAATCATTGGAGCTACAAGCGTAGCGGAGTATAAATTCTGGAGTATCAATTGGGTCTAGCGGAGTATAAATTGGGGTATTTTAGTCATTTGATAGGGGTTAAATATGTCATCAGGGGTTTAATGTAAAATTATCTTTTGGGGCTGGGTCTTAGCTCAAACCGAAACATTGTCGGGACTGATGTTCTGTAAAGGACTTTTCACCAAGTTTTCCTCTCTTTAATCTGAACTCCAAGAGACGCCACATGCCGGCACAAACACTGCAAACCCACCATCCGACGGATACCACCGCCACCACTGGCGGGAACAAGACCGCCACCAGATGGGGGAAGTCGCCAACACCAGTGCTCACCAACACACAACCGACTAAATACACAATTTCGCTCACCGACAGAGACATCGCAGCTCCCAAAACAAAGGAAGAACTAGAGCAGGAAAACAAAACAAAACAAACCACAAAAATATATCCAAAAACACCAGGCGATCCACCACCATCAACTCCGGCAGCTCGGCCAAGATGAGGGAGTCGTAGTAGCCCCACCCTTCCGCCGACGAACGCCACCGCCACTACAGCAACGGGACCCACGTGTCGTCGAAATCTGGAAATCCTCCGACTCCAACAAGGGCCGGGGCCAGATATAACCCTCCGGCGATAGATCCGTGCTCCCGACGCCAAGTGGAGGCCGCCGCCCGAGAGAGGGTCGCCACGCAACGCCGTTGAGACGAGCACAAAAAGCCGGCCGCCCGGAGTAGCTCCAATATGCAAGGGAACGGAGAGAAGGCTAGATCCCATCCCGTAGACTCCCCACCACGAGGTCCTGGCCTCCCCGGAGCCGTTGCCGGCATTCGAGGAGGCCAAGATCTGATCTACGAAACCCTAGGTAGAAGGGGGAAAGGGGAAAGGGGGATTTTTCAAAGCATACATATATTTGATCTTTACCGACTCAATTAAGGTATTAGTGTTTGCTCTAATAGATAAAATTGCCATATACGAGGATAAAAAAAAATCTGCCATAAAGGCGAGAGATAAGCCCGCCACAACCACAAAGACAAAGAAAGGGCTACGAGATTCATTACACAAGCCTGCCTGACGAGAAAATATTCAGTGGGACGGACGTACCACGTCAGCTATGACCGGGCACGAGCTTTGCCACGGGGATTGCGGCTTCAGTGACATCATAAAGTGGTTCAACTTCTTTCAGAAATAATCCTTCCCCGACCCTGCTAAGCTGCTTCCTGTGGATGGTAGTAATACAAGATTCCTTGTTGGCAAGTTGGTCTCAAAAGCAGAGGAGAGGTATTGATGCAACTATAGAATGGGGTTCGATCTTGCTGGGTGGGCAAGCTTGAGGAGACAGCAGCGGTCTTGAAGCAGAGTTCTTGAGCATCTATCACCCAATCATTGATCAAGCACATGCAGAGTTTTCAAAGGATTTAGGTCTTGGGCGAATGAACCGGGTTAGTCCGGATTTCGAAAATAACTGGATTATATGAGAGGGCACCCCACGATCTCTTTCTGTAAGGTCTCCGTTTCGACGGATCTTTTTCTCTTCGCACATGTGCATTGCGCGTGCATGCCACCAAGTTCTATTGAAAAGTTTTGAAGATTCGGAAAAGACGATGACAGCCATGTTGATGGATTAACGGAGTTCGATTAATAGGGCTGCAAACGAATCATGATGTTCGTGAGTAGTTTGCAAACAAGCTCGATAATAGCTTGATCGAGTTCGTTCGATTACTGATTGAACCAAGCCCAAGCCTAGAGTCTAGGCTCATTTAATAAACGATCAAAGCTCAAGCAGAGTGAAGCTCGGCTCGGTTGGGCTCGCGAAAATACAAACATGAAGTTTAGACTTAGTATACAAGCCAAGCTCAAACATACCAAAGCGCGCCTCGTTTGCTGCCTATAGAATGGAAGTTGGATGTAAAAATTAAGCTAAAGATGAATAAAATAAAATAAAATAAAATAAAATAAAATGGTGCCTCACCTTATTGTTTCCATGACATCCCACCATGGATTGTGACATCTAATCCTAGGAAACCACAACAAGTAAACGAAAGAATAAGAGGTGTGGGGGAGTTTTCCCGTTCCACCACCTCTACCAAGGCTTCACCTATCAATATTATTCTCCCACCTCCCTCAGACTTGCCCACAACTTAGTTCTAATACCTTCGATGAACCAATCCTTGTTGTTAGGGCCAATATGAACCCTAGATTTGTTCTTTTTGTCGCTCTTTCTTCCTCTTGTTCTCTCGTAGATGGCCAAACGTATTAGGGTTTTTCTTTGCCACACTTCCCCTCTTATAAAAGAGGAATGATATAGCTTTAGGAGTCCGAGATATGGCTAGGTATTGACTTGGTATTCATCCGATACAATAGAGATCAACTTGGACCTTCTAAACACGTCTGGAAATCCGATCCTGCAGGCCAAAAATTGTACACCTGTCCCGATTTCACCCAGCCAAAATTATGGCCAAAAACTGTCAGTAGTCGGATTCACTCGGGCGCCGACTGTAATTTCATCCGGGCAAATTTCTGGCACAGTGAATCCTTCTACCAACACTTCGGGACGCCCGGGCGAATTTTCCGCTTCCAGCCCACTTTGGGTTCGGCTTTTGCAAGCCAAACCCAACGGTCAGCTATCCCTCAATTCGGTCCCTTGTCTTCACGACTTGAAATTGCAAAGTGAGGTTGCTAAGTGGCATTGCATCACATCGTTTTTTTTCCTTGTGTACACATAGTCTTATAGAAGTTATACAAAATCTTAGGGTGCGAAAGAAGCACACGAGCTCGATTTAGCCCCCTATTCCTTTGCAAGAAGGCAATGTTAGGCCGACGAAAAAGTTATCTTCTACAATCTTTGTACTCATACATTTGTATTGTTCGGCGGAAAGATAAAGGAAGAGGGCGCAAAGAGAGAGATCAATTGAGAGAAAAGACAACCACAATTACTACTCTTTTACTCGCATACTTGCACCCTAGTCCCGATGAAAGAAAGAAAAAGAAAAGAAAAGAACGAAAAGGACTTAGTCCACTAGTCTCAAAACCCGGGGAGTGGCACTCGAAGTGTCCTCCATTATTAGCCCATCTCCCATTTGATTACATACGTCCCATTGAAAGCTAAGAGCTTTTAACATAGACGACATTGTCATTCTCATCAATGGCTAAAGGTTCCAATCACTCCTTCGTTTTTGTATCATCACGCAACCCGTGAGTGGGCAATTAAACTATGGGATGGTCTTGATAGTGAGCTTTGTGGGAGCAGGGCCACTTTAGGTTGCTTTGGGGGTGTATCTATTGTTCACTATCATAGAGGAAGTTGGTGATCTAGAGCCCTCCAGTTGGCTATAATTGATATGGGAGGTGGTCCTTTGGATTTTGTTTTTTGATGTACATGGCTAGGGCCCAAACGAGACCCTATAGGCACCACAACAGGGCGCAAAACGACATCGCCACATGACCACGGTCAACAGGAACCACCGCACGAGCGGAGGAGGTCGCACATCAGGGGCAAGCCGCCTCACCGACCAGAACACGCCACACGAGCTGATGACCAGACACGAGCAGGGAAGCACGACACGAGAGCGCAAGAGCTAGCTGCACTCCGAGCAGGGAAGCACCACACGTGAGGGAGAGGAAAGACCGAGAGGCAGGGATGGAACCAGGATTTCATCTGGGGGGGACAAAGCATGAACCAAATTTTTTTCCACCAATTCAAGAATGAAAAAAAAATTAAACTTGGGAGGCAGGGAGAGCATGAGAGAGAGAGAGAGAGAGAGAGAGAGAGAGAGAGAGAGAGAGAGATCCAAAAGGGTAAATTACACTTTGCCCCCTGGAGTTTAGCTTAAAAACACTTAAACCACCCCCCCTAGGTTATTTTGTTCCAATCGCATCCTAAAGTTTGAAATGTTAGCACAATACTCCTTTTGTCAACTACTTAATTTCCTTATTTGATAATTTTTATATGATTAAAACTGAATTGAAGGGGGGCAAAATGTAGTTTTAAAATTATGCGAGGGTTGTGTTTTTGAGCTAAATTTGAAGGGGGTAAAGTGTAATTTATCCAATCCAAAATTTAGGAGGGGGGACATGGTCCTCCTTGGTCTTTGTCAAGCTCCCTCTTTGCCGGGAGGCGAAATCGATCGAGGGAAAGAGCCAAGAATGAGCGGTACCACTACCAACAACGCTACACAGCTGTGGTTGTTTGCTAGTTTAGGTCAATTGAGTGACACCAAATGTATCTGAAGTTTGGAGTACTTTGATATTGATGATGATCTTCCACTTTGTGATGAGTCCAAAATTTATTTTCCAACAATTAACGGTACAATTCTGCAATCGTCCAACCATGATACTGTGTTATTTGTCACCGGAGGTCAAAGAATCTTTTAACTTTTAAGTATGGATGATACTCGTCAAGATCTTACAAATAAATTTTAGTGCCGGTTTAGATTTATAATGCTAACCTCTTCGATCGACCGCAATGCCAAGTGGGCCCACATCGGTCCATTGTACATGATTTGCTGCACTTGCTTATGGTCCAATTGTGGTCTGCCATGCAATGTCTTCCGAGAAAAAAGGGTGTAATGGAGACTACAGTTGCTTCTGGACTTTACTTGCCCATTATATGTTAGAGAGAGATCCCAATTGAAGATCAAAGACGTAGCTGCCTATAGGAAGTCGTGCGCACGACTGTGGGAAGTCATGCGCACGACCTGGAGTCCGAGAATGTTGACGCGTTTTTCTTCGAAAAGATGAACTGCCTACAGACAGTCGTGCGCACGACTGTGAAAAGTCGTGCGTACGATCTGGAGCTCGAGATTTTTGACGCGTCTTTGAAGACACAGTCGTGCACGCTACTGCATGTAGGCAGTTCATCTTTTCGAAGAAATGCGCGTCGATATTTTCGGGCTCCAGATCGTGCGCACGACTTTCTATAGACAGCTACATTTTCGATCTTCAATTGGGATATTTCTTTAACATTATACTCTTATTTTTGGATGATGTGGCAGATCATGATTGGACCGTAAGCAAACGTAGCAAATCAATCGGGTAGCAAAAATGCTCTCATGCCACATTTGGGCAAGTTGAGGCAAACCCTTTTTAAGGGCCCATATCTGCATGATTTCCGGCATACGGTGGAGCCCACTTGCATGCTAGAGTCGGCTAGACTCAACAGAGTGATTATGGCCTTATGGGCCTGCGGCCCACCAGACCCGCAGCACCACACTCTCCTTCCCCTCCCCCATCCGATCTCTCCATCCACGTCAAGGGTTTGTGTGCTCTCTACTTTTGACATGGGGGTGGGGACGCGGGTCGAGCACTCCTACTTGAACATAAAACGGAACATACGGCCGATATGTGGGGCATCGGACGGCGCTCTCGATGCCTCGTGCTTAGAGAGAGGGCCCATGCCGTCCATTTCTGTATTATGTCCGCACGTGTGTCTCATAGTATGTACAAATAGCATTTTCCGGGTGGGGCAGTTTTGTTCCCGTCTCGTACCTCTCGCCTAGTCGACAAAAATTTCCCACCCCAAAAGCTGTCCGACACCATGGATGGTTTGGCTCCCTAATTAAAGCTCTTAGTGCCTAATCCCACACTAGTTAAACAAGTAAAGGGCCCCATCTCTCCCCATGTGCCCTACCACCCCCCATCCCTCGTGCCTAGATTCCCTCCACCCCCTCCATATAATTAAGCCTTGGTACTATTATGAAGCAAGACTTCTTACACCTTTATTTCTGATTTTTAATGAGCACTACAAACCCACACTGTTCAATGTATTGTAATCTATAGATGAGGATGGGTAGTGTTGGTATTTGGATACATAGATACGGTCATGAGGGAGGGCATAGATACGGTCACGAGGGGGGGGGGGGGGGGGGGGGCATAGATACGGTCACGGGGAACTGGGGAAGGTGGTGCTAGGAGCGTCCATCTCATACGGCAAGTTTATTCTTTGGTTATTGAAAAGGGGAGGTTAAAAGACTTTGGAGAGATGCCACAGCCCGGCGCAAGCAACGACCACAGGTGGAAAAAAAGGGCACAAGATCACAACAACACACACCGCCACCTCGGCGACCCACACACAGGCGAAAAACCCATACCGCCTCATCAGGCGAAACAAGCACAGCCACCATCAGTCAGCAGCACCACCAAACGACGGACAAATCAACCGAGCATGACAAGCTACTAGGTAAGATCATGTATTAGTTTTTAATTTAAAATATTTTGTTAATAGGACAATCGCACGAGATTTATAATGGAGTATATTACACATAGGCCCTCTGTAGTTTGACCGATTATCGCTTTCACTTGTCATGTTTAAAACCATACAGATACCCCTCTCGCTGGATTCTATATCCTTGCGCAAAGCCTTTGGAGGGGGTGAAAGTGAGATGTTCTTCAAGCTATAAGGGGGCATTTGTAGGGCTTTAAGCGTGAGAGGAGGTGAAAGTGATAATCGGTCAAACTATAGGGGACTATATGTAATTTACTCTATATAATATGCATGCAAATTGCGCAACTAAAGTCTAAAGTGTACTTGTTTGAATGAGTAGGTAGGTCTATTAGGCCTTGTTTGTGTTTACGGGCAGTAAAGTACTTATGAGTGAAAGTTTTAAGAACAACAATTTTTAAAAAATAGATTAAAAAATATTTTATTTCGAAGGAACGGACCCAAAAATTTTAATTTAACAGCAACGGACTTATACGGTAGTTCAACTACCGTATAAGAAAAAATATAACCGTTTACTTCTTGCGATACTACCCGTTAGCCTTTATATGGTAGTCCGACTGCCGTATAAAAGTTAGACTAGCAATTGGGGTCTTTATACAGCATTCAGACTGCCGTAAAAATAATCGTTGGTCTTTATAAGATAGTCAAACTATCGTATAAGGTTAAACTATAGTCAAACTGCCGTATAAGGTTATACAACAATCAAACTACCGTATATCGATGTATGCATCAATTAAACTGCCTATACGGCAATTGAATTGTCTTATAAATCCGTTGTTGATAAATTAAAAATTTTGGGTCTGCTCTTACCAATTAAAATACTTTTAATCCGTTTTTTAAAAATTATTATTTTAGAAATCTCATCAAACGTCAGTAACCTAACCATAACCATCAAGGCTTATCTCAACTATTTAGTTTGCAGGTGTTAATAATATTTGTTTGACACTAATCACCATTAAAGACTTATTGTCAATCAAATATCGATCCCAAACCTTTCCTATCCGAATTTAATCAAAAAGTTTTATATTGTAATGATATTTTTCAATGTTCGATTCTTGGATTGAAGTCTCCTTTCCGAATTTTATTAGATGAGTCCCTATAACAAGTTCTGACTTGCAATAAGGACGCGAACAAGTCCCATTTCACATTAGGATTTCTGGACAATGAAAAGAATAGTTGGACTGGATGCAAAAGGATATGGATGAGATCCACCCTTCGTGGTTGTGTGCAAAATTAAATAATTCTTCCGTGCACAACAGCAAATGATCCAGAGAGATCTAAGGCTAATGACAAACATTAGCAGTCCTTAACCTTAAGCAAAATTTGTTATAAGAACTAATCACTAATTTTCCCTTAAAATTATTCCATATATGCCCATTACTAATTTCTTCACATATCTTGGAGAATCCTTTATCAATAAAGAATTCACGAATTAATTCAAAAAATTGCAATAGTTGAGAAAAGATCATGGATCCTGCGAGGAGTCGGTCCAACCTAACGGTCACGCGAGCTGCACCCCAACCACGGCTCAAAATAGCGCCAGCCCTCGTTGAATCAAACCTGGCATCACAAGCCAATCAGCAGGAGCCCCGCGAAGAAGAACACGACAGCACGCATACTGTCGACCCTCTTAGTTTAATCAAACCCCCTTTTACTGTCGCGGGGTAAAGGTTTGTCCTCACCCAAATCTTGATCTGGATCTGGATCCAACAGAGAATGGTGCCTTCCTTGTAACGCAAAGTATAACAAAACACACAACTGGTAAGTCTGAGCACTGCCTGTTATTAAGCAGATTAATACTCATCATCAGTAGCATCATTAGTGGCAGTTACCGCTAATTACCAGGGGGGGGGGGGGGGGGGGGGGGGGGGGGTGTAGGGCTGGCAATTTTGGACCCGACACGAAGTTAGAGGGTCTGGGTCAGGGCTAAACGGGTTCGGGTTGTAAACGGGTCGACACAATAGACCCGTTTAATAAATGGGTCGGGTCCGGGTTTAGGGTCTGGACACGGCAGACCCGGGAAGACCCGTTTAGTATTCAATGGGTCGTGTCGGGTCGGGTCTACCCGCAATCCGATACTATAATATCTAATACCAGCAGGTCTTTCGGGTCAGGTCGGGTCGAGTCGGATTGGGTCGGATCAGGTCAACTGAATAAACCCAGATGGTAAACGGGTCTTATTTGGTCTACCCGTGTATTAGCGGGTCGGGTACGGGTTTAGGATCTAGACACGATTAGTTAAATGGGTCGGGTCCGGGTCTAGGGGTTTTGGACACGACATGAAACTAGACACGACATGAACCCGACCCATTGCCACCCCTAGGGGGGGGAGCTGGTGGTGGATCCTGACCTGTTTGGCTTCAGGCCTGCAGTATTCTTTGATCCCTCCCAGCTAGGGCTGGCAATTTCGGACCCGACACGAAATTAGCGGGTCTGGGTTAGGACTAAACGTGTTCGGGTTGCAAACGGGTCGACACGATAGACCCGTTTAATAAACGGGTCAGGTCTGGGTTTAGGGTCTGGACACGGTAGACCCGGGAAGACCTTTTTAGTATTCAACGCGTCGTGTTGGGTCGGGTCGGCCCGCAATCCGATACTGTAATATATAATACCAGCGGGTCTTTCGGGCGGGTCAGGTCGGGTCGAGTCGGATTGGGTCGGATCATGTCAACTGAATAGACCCGGATGGTAAACGGGTCTTATCGGGTCTACCCGTTTATTAGCGGGTCAGGTACGGGTTTAGGATCTAGACACCATTAGTTAAACGGGTCGGGTCCGGGTCTAGGGGTTTTGGACACAACCCGAAATTAGACCCGACACGAACCCGACCCGACCCGACCCATTGCCACCCCTACTCCCAGCCTCCTCACCAGGGCCACCAGGCCAGGCCATTCCAAGAAGCTGCAGCCTTGTGCTTTTAGGCACAGGGAGCCCATGTTACAGCCCACCCCCTACCTCTTAAGAAAGCCCTTAAAATACTCCAAGGCCTCACTGGCCCCCCATCCCCTTTCATAAAATACAACTCCCCCCTCCACCCCTCTCTATCATTAAACAAAACCAAGAACACCAATACAAATCTCTCTCTCTCTTCTCTCTCTCTCTGCACCGCCATCATGGCCTAGCTGTTCTTGGATCCGGAGATTCTGGGTCTTTCAATTCACATATAAAGCAGATAATTTAAATTATGCCAAGCCATGACTGTCCCTCCCCTCCTCCTATCTATCTAATCTACTCCCATCCCTCCATCCACACTCTAACACAAACCACTTTACTCACATAGCAAGCAAGTGAGGCTCCTCTTGAATTAGTAATGCCTGTGGAGCTTGGCAGATGGAGGGTCCTCTTCTCCTTCATTGTCTCCTCCTCAGTACTTGTGTCGTCTTTCGGCGGCGCCCTCGCCACCGACGATCAGAGCGAGGCCCTTCTCTCGTGGAAGCGGACCCTGAACGGGTCGCTCCGGGTCCTGCCCGACTGGAACCCGAGCGACCCGACCCCGTGCCGCTGGTCCGGGGTGTCCTGCGACGCCGGCGGCCGCGTCGTGGAGCTCAATTTGCAGTTCGTTGATCTGGGCGGCGGCGTGCCGGCCGACCTGAGCGCGCTCGCCGCCTCGCTCTCCAGGCTCGTCCTCTCGGGGACGAACCTGTCGGGCCCGATACCTCCGCAGCTCGGGGAGCTGCCCCTGCTGGAGCTCCTGGATCTGAGCGGCAATGCGCTCACGGGCGCCATCCCGGACGGCCTCTGTCGCCCGGGGAGCCGGCTCCAGCGGCTCTACCTGAACTCGAACCGGCTCGAGGGCCCGATCCCGGACGCGATCGGGGATCTCTCGGTGCTCCGGTGGCTCATTCTCTACGACAACCAGCTCTCCGGTCCGATCCCGGGCACCATCGGCCTGCTGGGCAGCCTGGAGGTATTCCGGGCGGGCGGAAACAAGAATCTCCAAGGGCCGCTGCCGTCGGAGATCGGAAATTGCACCAGCCTGGTCATGCTGGGCCTTGCCGAGACCAGCATCTCCGGATCCCTCCCCCCGACCCTCGGCCGGCTGAAGAGGCTTGAGACGCTGGCTGTGTACACAGCCCTGCTCTCCGGCCCGATCCCGCCGGAGCTCGGGCAATGCAGCGAGCTCCAGAACATCTACTTGTATGAGAACTCCATCACCGGTTCCATCCCTTCCACGTTGGGCAATCTAAAGAATCTCAAGAACCTGCTGCTCTGGCAGAACAGCTTGGTCGGCGTTATCCCACCGGAGCTCGGAGGATGCGGCGAGCTCACCGTCATCGATCTCTCGATGAACGGCCTCACTGGTCCGATCCCCTCCTCCCTCGGCAACCTTACCTCACTCCAGGAGCTCCAGCTCAGCGTCAACCAGATCTCCGGTCAGATTCCGGTGGAGATCGCCAGGTGCCGCAACATGACCGATCTCGAGCTCGACAACAACCAGATCTCCGGCGCCATCCCGGCAGAGCTCGGCGGGCTTGCGGATCTCCGGATGCTCTATCTCTGGCAGAATAAGCTAGTCGGGAGTATCCCGCCGGAGATCGGGAATTGCGCGAATCTTGAAGCGCTCGATCTGTCGCAGAACGGGCTCAGCGGATCCATCCCTAGGGGCATCTTTCGCCTCCCCCGTCTGGGCAAGCTGCTGGTCCTCGACAACGATCTGTCAGGCGAGATTCCAGCGGAGATCGGGAATTGCACGTCATTAATCCGGTTCAGAGCCAACGGGAATCGGATCGCCGGAGTGATACCGCCGGAGATCGGTGGCCTGAAGAATCTCAGCTTCCTCGACCTCGGATCGAACCGGATTGCCGGATCGATCCCGCCAGAGATCACCGGATGCCGGAATCTCACCTTCGTCGACCTGCACTCCAATTCAATCACAGGGGTTCTGCCGGAGGGCCTGTTTAAGGGCCTAGTCTCGATCCAGCTCCTGGACCTGTCCGGCAACTCAATCGGCGGAAGCCTGCCCTCGGACCTCGGGCTGCTGACCTCGCTAACGAAGCTCGTCCTCGGAGGGAACAGGTTCTCCGGCCAGATCCCGCCGGAGATCGGGTCGTGCACGAGGCTCCAGCTCCTGGATCTCAGCAAGAATGCACTCTCGAGCTATATCCCGGCGGAGCTGGGGAGGATTCCGGCTCTAGAGATTGCCCTGAATTTGAGTTGGAACGATCTAACTGGTGGGATCCCGGCCGAGTTCGCAGCGCTCGTCCGGCTTGGGGTACTTGATCTCTCGCACAACCGCCTCTCCGGCGACCTTCAGCCCCTCGCTGGCCTCCAGAACCTCGTCGCCCTCAACGTATCCTACAACAACTTCTCCGGCAGCGTCCCCGACAACGCCTTCTTCTCGAGGCTCCCGACCGGGGACCTTGAGGGTAACGCCGCCCTCTGCCTGTCCCGCTGCTCAGGCTCGGAAGACGATAGGGCGCGGATCGACGCGCGGAGGGCTGCCCGTGTCGCCACCGCGGTGCTCCTCTCCGCCGCGGTCGCGCTGCTCGCAGCGGCAGGGCTAATCGTCCTTGGGCGGAGGAGGGCGCGCGACGGTGGCGGGTGCCAAGACGAGGAGAAGGACGGGGAGATGTCACAGCCGTGGGAGGTGACACTGTACCAGAAGCTGGAGATCGGCGTCGGCGACGTGACGAGGAGCATGACAGCGGCGAATGTGATCGGCCGAGGGTGGTCGGGGACGGTGTACCGTGCGCGGGTCCCACCGACGGGCGCTCTGATCGCCGTCAAGAGGTTCCGCGCCTGCGACGAGGCGGCCCTGACGGCGTTCGCGTGCGAGATCGGGACGCTGGCGCGGGTCCGGCACCGGAACATCGTGCGGCTGCTGGGGTGGGCCAGCAACCGGCGGACGCGGCTGGTGTTCTACGACTACCTCCCGAATGGGACGCTGGGGGACCTCCTCCACGGAGGCGGAGGAGGCGGCGCCGCCGGCGCCGCTGTGGAGTGGGAGGTGAGGCTAGGAATCGCGCTGGGGGTTGCGGAGGGGCTGGCATACCTCCACCACGACTGCGTGCCCGGGGTCCTGCACCGGGACGTCAAGGCCGATAATGTCCTCCTCGGTGAGCGGTACGAGGCGTGCCTCGCCGACTTCGGCCTCGCCCGCGTCACCGAGGACGGCGCGGGCGGTGACTCGACCCCGCCCCCTTTCGCTGGATCCTACGGCTATATCGCCCCCGGTAAGCCTAAGCTTCCATCCATTACGCCTAAAATACCGGTTTTGCCCTTGAGTAGAATTCCGTGTGTGGGGTGAGTTTTAAATCGGTTCTTGCAATCGGGATGCGCAGAGTACGGATGCATGATGCGGATCACAAAGAAAAGCGACGTGTACAGCTTCGGGGTGATGCTGCTGGAGATTATCACGGGGCGGCGGCCGGTGGAGCCGGCGTTCGGGGAGGGGCGGAACGTGGTGCAGTGGGTGCGGGAGCACCTGCGGAGCAAGCGGGACCCGGCGGAGGTGGTGGACCCCCGGCTGCAGGGGCGGCCGGACACCCAGGTCCAGGAGATGCTGCAGGCCCTCGGCATCGCCCTCCTCTGCGCCAGCAACCGCGCCGACGACCGGCCCACCATGAAGGACGTCGCGGCCCTCCTCCGCGGAATCCGCCACGACGACTCCCCCTCCGCCACCGGCTCCGATCCCCGGAAGGGCGGCGCCGAGCCGCGGAAGCCGGCGGATCCGGCGGCCTACTCGTCTTCGGCCTCGCCGGACGCCCGGCTGATCACGCTCCAGCACGGGTCGCCCCAGGGCTCGCTGGCCTACTCGTCCTCGGCGAGCGAAAACTTCAAATGATGAGGGGCGTTTTGGTCTCAAAACTTCCACCCTTGATGAGCGCGCTACCCTGATCCGAGAATTGGTGGACCCGAAACATTGCAGTCTGATCCGTCGGTATCGGAGGAATGATGGTCGAGGGGTCAGATGGGTGGCTCCGTGGTTTTATATCGACATTGAAAAGGACTCGGTACAAGAGGCTGGATTGCTTCGGGGACTGGATATAGTGTGTTGGGAGTGATGGGGATGCGAGGAGTGCGGAGAGAGAGCCCACAAGCTTTGGGTGTTTGCTGCATATAAATGTATATTATTGATTGAGGATGAAGCAATCTTTTTTTTTTGTGAGAAAGCCATCACCCTATCTTCACATTGTTAGATTGTTACTAATTGTTAGTTTGGAAATGCTTGGCAATCATGTATGTATCTTAGATCGGTCGTCATGACGTGGCACTTGATCACAGTCGTCTGCTACGCACTCAATGTAGACAAATGAATCTCATTCAGGACTGATCGGTAGAAAAAAGGACGGTTGTGATCAGATGCCATGCCAAGATGTCCTGATACCTATGGAAAACTGAATGGTTGAATATAATCTCATTTGTTAGTTTGTTGTAAGCACATATGCCAATTTATGGAAAATGGTATACACCAATCCTGTTTTCCAACCAGATCGTGCCATCCTGATGTGGTTGCTGATTATGGCCATCCATTCACCCAACTCTCATGTATCACGTCAAGATGGCACAATTGAGATGGAAAACTGGATGGCTAAATAGTATTTCATCATTTTCTTTCTTCTTTGGAATGATCTTAAATGTACACCTTAAATTAAAAATACTGATAAATTATACATACACCCCCTGTAGTTTGATTGATTACCATTTACACCACCTCATGTTTAAAACCTTATAAATGCCTTCGTATAGTTTGAAAAACATATCTATGTGTATGGTTTTTCAAACTATAAGGGAGCATTTGTAGGAGTCTAAACATAAGGGGGTGCAGGTAATAATCGATCAAACTACAACTAAAGGGGGTCTATGCGTAATTTACCTAAAAATAATTATGAATAATTTTTTATATTAAAATAAGACTATTTGTATATTAGACTGCAAGTATATTAGGCCATATAAATCCGTCCCTCAAGATAAAATATATTCATATTGGAGAAATATTTCCAAAGATATTAACATTGACCACTTGCATGAAATATTGGGTTAAATGAAAAAACCCAAATAAGTTAAAATGATAACAAATAGCCTCCGGCCGGTTTCCAAACAATTATCTTCTTTTCCATTGCCCTCCTTGTTACTAGGGGTGTGCATCGGTTCGAAACCGACTATTCAGGCAAAACCCAAACCGATCCAACCTTGGTCGGTTTTGAGGATTTTCAATCCGATCTTATCCGAACTAAGATTGGAATCCAATCCCATCCAATTAAAGTCGGTTTGGATTGGATTGGATGGTCGGTTTGGGCTTTAAACCATGTTCTTATTAGGCTCCCCCCTTCTATCCGGACCTAATTTAAACTTAAAAAATAATAATTGTTATCAAATCAGTAGGCCTAAATATGATTTTTAACTGATTTTGGGCCATCCTATAGGATTGCAATGGTTGTTTGTAGCAAGGGTATACGAGGACATGTGGTATATTTAATAAAATATTATATGTATATACATACGTTGGTTCAGTTCAGTTTAGGTTGGTTTTGAATTTACAAATCCGTCAGCCAATCCAATTATGTCGGTTTTTTAAAAACCCAATCCGATCCGATCCATTGAGTGTATCGAAACCATTCAAAATTGGTATGTTTGGTTTGGATTCCGCACACCCGTACTCATTACAATGGTCGTGGATGGTAGGCACCGGTGGTGGGCAAAGATGACAAACTGGTGGGGGTGGCCAACAACCGTGGCGGGGTCGACGGATGGACCGGTGGGGGTGGGCAACAACGGTGGCGGGGACGACAGATGGTGGGCGGTGGATTATGGATGTAGATGATGGTTGATGGCTGGAGAGAGAGAGAGAGAGAGAGAGAGAGAGAGAGAGAGAGAGAGAGAGAGAGAGAGAGAGAGAGAGAGAGAGAGAGAGAGAGAGAGAGAGAGAGAGAGAGAGAGAGAGTACTGACGGTGCCCGAAAATTAGTACCATCCCACCAACCTACCGTAAAGATCGCCCCTGATCATGGAGTTTGCCCGATACGAAGACTTTCGGAAGAGTAATCCTTCCTGGTTCTACCCTCGCATGAGTAGGCACCCATACCAAAGTTTTGATAGGGTCCGATGCATTAGTATCAGAGCACGTCGACCGCATGCAGCTCGTAGATTGCATGTCACTCGCAGGCAGCTTGCATATTGCACGTCATCCACGGGCAGCTTGCAGATCGCACGTCGCCTGCAGGCAGCTCCGATCCCAAATCGCACGTCGCCCAAAGGCAGCACGCAGATCGCACGTCGTCCACTAAGGAGATCGCCCCATTTTGTCGATAGGTGTTTCATACCGTTAGACGCCGTTGGATCGACATGTGTCCTCATTTTGGAGGAACTACGTGGACGATGGTAGGCCAAGTTCGCTCTGCGTGCACCTACTTGGCTCCAAGCGAGAAATCGGTTCTTGGTTTAGGGCCTTCTAGGGTGCCATCCCCCCCCTCTCTCGGGTATCTAGTTGGCCAGCAAGATGACATAGCGTATTTAAACACCCATGTGCGAACACGAGGGTGCACAAAGAGATTGGTAGGCGGGCACGTGTTGGCCTGTAGTGGTTGGAGAAAGGCTATAAAGATACCACCCAAGGCTACAAAGTACATGTTCGAATTCCAAAAACATGAAATACCTTCTGATCATCCGACCTCCCCTTTTGAAATATCGGCTGACTTGAGCGTCAGAGCGTCTGCGCTCCGAAAGGAGCTAGCCGTTCTAACCCCCTGTGTTTTGCAGGTCGCGAGAGATGTTTACGAGATTTCCCCCCGACAACTACCATATGTCGAAGTTCGAAGGGATGACCTGTCTGGAAGACTGCATCCAGAGATTGACCTCGCTCTAGCTACATAGATACAGTAATCCCCACCGGCCTAAAACCTCTTGAGATTCTCCAACCTCGATTTTTCAGGGTGATCCGGGACATCGGGGTGCTTTTCCTGCCATCCGCCAGAAATTACGAAGGGGAGGTCCTTCTAATGCCGGTCATTGTTTTCAAACGGCACGGCGAGCGGGAGCTCATCGGGCCTGTCTATCACGTAGAAGGTGCTGCAATCGACGGACTTAGCAATGGAGGTTCTCAGAGCTACCTCTAGCACGGTGAGCTTGTACAGGAACGAATCCCCCCCCCCCCCCCACCATCGGAATTCCTAGTGAGTTGCACCGGAACACAAGCCTGTCAATGGGACGTGTAGCTCGAACCACAGTTGTACAACGAAGACAACGGCCCCAACCGATGTCGCACGATACTCGGTAGGTAGGTGAGCAAGAACACTAGGGGGGGTGTTGATTTTAGATACGGGTGATGTTCAGCACCGGATCCTGGTGGTCGTTTTGAACCATACCATGGTGCGCCAGACCCACACCACATTGGAGGTCGCCATACTAGCAACAGTCGATATTGTTGTGGGGGAATTTTTTATCATCGATTGATCCCCCAAATATCAATAGATTAGATTTGGGTGAGTTAGAGAGTTAGAGTAAGAAAAGAGAATAGACACAGGGATTTGTTGTCGAAGTTCGGCCGTAGCCTACATCTCCATACGATAAATCGCAACCTTGAATCCACTATCTTTTGGAAGTTTGAACTATCCCTCGAATGAGACATGGGGAAGAAGTAAAAGTAGAAGGTTGGGGAATGAGACGTGGTCTCACATCTGACCAGCATGGATGCATAGTTCTGCTACTCCACGCGAGGCTTCAGGTGCTTGAACTGGCCAAAAAATCCTTCTGTTATTATTTTGATGTGTATTTATTGGTGTTGTCTTCCTATAAATGCTGGATCTGATGTGTCGTTCTGTGATTGGTCCATGTGGCGTCTTGTGGTTGGTCCACATGTATGCCTCTGAATGGGCCATAAGCTGTCCTCGTGGGTCTCTTATGGTACAGACACTTGTTGACCAGCTGACTGGTTTCTAAATGGACCACAAGCCATTCTCATGGGCCTTTGGAGATGTAGACTTTTGCTGACCTACTGGCGGGCCACAAGCTGTCCTCGTTGGCTTCAGCTGGCTTACTTTTTGATGGACTTTGGGCCTATGGGCCGACTAAATGCCTTATCCATTTTTTGCACCCACAATTGTCATCACGTTAAAGGCTGTTGATAGGAGCAAGGAAGAGAAGGGAGGTAGGAGAACAACGAAGCTTGCAAGCACAACGAAAGACCATAGCGAGCTCGTTAAAAGGAAGGGTAAAGAGAGAGTTGAAAATCAAGTGGGATCTCTCAATCCCCTCGGACTTTTATATAGAGGGTCGGGATCGAGAAGGTTTTTGGAACGTGCGGAAACTGAGGCATCACCATAATGCTTCGGTGAACGGATTTTTCCGTTGCGAGACTGGAGAGCCATAACAATGCTCTGATGGGATGTTTCGCTGGCTGGCAATTACACGACACATGTCATACCCCGATGAGCTGACAACAACTGTCACCCATCACTCAGTGTGATCGACGCAGTCGGAGGGGCATCGCGATCCTTCCCAAGCTCGACCACACCGATAACCTCGTTGGGCTCCTAAGCACGTCGATCTGGTTAAAGCTCGCCTCTAAGAGGGGGTAATGTGGATGCGCGAAATATCACCCACTTATTGTTTTTATGGTTGCATAGATGATATTAGAGCTCTTCAGAGTAATCATATCCGAGCTATTGACATCTTCAAATCATTTGGGTGTTGTTATTTTTGCCCACAAAATTACTAACACCCCCAATATCAACAAAACACCAGCCCGATTTTAATTTTAACTATTACTACCATTAAATAATACACCCTACAGAAGGGTTTGCCTCCCCCTCCCTCTCCTCACCACGCCACTCACCGTCGCGTCCTCCTCCTTTCCTTCTCGCCTTCCTCCTCGTCCTTACTCTGATCGCCCCGCTGGACATTCATGAACCATATCATGTCGGTTAGAAGCAACGGGGAATCATGTCGGTCGAGAGCGGCTGACACGTCTACAGAAATGAGGGCGATGAGAAGGGAGGGAGGTGGAGGAAGAGGAAGGAGGAGGTAGAAGAAGGAAAGGAGGAGCGAGGAGGTGACGGTGAGGTGCATGGGACCGCCGGTTCCGACATTGCGATTGGAGTGGAGGAAAGAGGAGGAGGAGGAGGGGGTGGATGCAACGACAACCGGAATAGAGAGGAAGAGGTAATAGTGACGTTATGGGAGTCATGGGACTAGCAGCTCTAGCGGTGGAGATAACAATGCGCATATCAATATGCCTCGAATGCTTAATGACATATCCAACATTTCTTTATTTGTTAAGCTGGAAGTGCTAGTAAATATGTAGGGGTGCAACTACCAATTTCATAAATTTTTCTAGGGTTCTGAAAGGAGATTAGGAATCTTCGTCAGATTTCTGTTTCACCATGGCACATGGTATATGGTAGGATGTCTTAGAATTTGACATCTTCATTAGGATGCGATTTCCTCCCCTTTTTTTTTCCCGACCATAGCAGGGTTAGGGTTTCTCCCCTCTTGGCCTCTCTGGCCGCCGACGGTGGTGTTGGAGAGGCCAGGGGATCTGGTGTGAAGGCTTCTGATGGGGTCGGAGTGGCCCTTCTCTTTCCCCTGAAAATAGGGGCTCTCCCATCCGAACGATGTTTTGTGATCGGAGTTTTGGGCGGCGCGAGACCTCTCCTGATTGGATCAATAGCTGCTAAGCTCGGATCGACGGTTTTCGCTAAGAGTGCAGCTGGAATGGTGGTTTCCTGGACCCTGGCCGAAGTATGCTGCGGTTTTTTCAGTCCCCTCTATTGAACCGGTGTCGGATCCTGGTGGTTCGAGGCGATAGAGATGGTTCGTGGCAGTCCAGGGGCTAGGTGCAGCTTACTCTCAATCGGATCTAGTGGTGGTGGTGGATCGGGCTTATGATCAAGCTTTTGGATTTTCCTTTTCTTTTTGACTCCTGTGAGAGCATCTGGTGGCTCCCATGGTGTTGATCTTTGGTTTGTCTTTGTTTTATTTTGCCATCGTTGGGGTTCCGACGTCTGTTTTGATCGCCGGGGCAGCAATGGTGGTGGGTCGCCGGTTTGGCGAAATGTGTTCCCCACTGGTAGGTGAGCTGTTTTCCACTGTGGTGGTGGTCAGGTTTCTTTGCTGCGAGGCGATTTTGTTGGGTTTACAATTTGGAAACAGAGTCCCTACTTTTATCGTGCCTCTCCAGATCAATCGAATCAAGATGTCCTGTAAATTCTTGGAATTTTGTTCCACATTTTAGGGTTTTCGATATTACCTTGGGTCCTCACCTGTGTTTGATCTCACTATAGACATCCTTCTGCGCCGCCATTCAGTCGCCGGCTGGTTGGACGGAAACCCACGTCATAAGGAGAGGTGCAGAGAGGATATATGAAGCACCATGGCCCAACTCCCTAGCTGATGTGGGACTAGGGATGACAATGGATTGTCTCGGGTCTAGTTTCGGGTGGTGTCCAAAACCCCTAGACCCGGACCCAACCCGTTTAACTAATCGTGTCTGGATTCTAAACCCTACCTGACCCGTTTATAAACGGATAGACCCGATAAGACCCGTTTACCACACGGGTTTATTCAGTTGACCCAATCCGACTCAACCCGAAATTACCCCATAGACCCGCTGATACTATATATTATAGTATCGGATTGCGGGTAAACCCGACCCGGTGAATTTTAAACAGGTCTTATCGGGTCTATCGTGTCTAGACCCTAAACTCGGACCCGACCCATTTATTAAACAGGTCTATCGTGTCGACCCGGTTATGATCCGAACCCATTAAGCCCTGACCCAGACCCCCTAACTCTGTGTCGGGTCCGAAATTGCCAGCCCTATGTGGGACTAAACCGAACCGTTGAATTGCGGGTAAACACGACCCGTTGAATATTAAACGGGTCTTCCCGGGTCTACTGTGTCCAGACCCTAAACCCGGACCCAACCTGTTTATTAAACGGGTCTATTATGTCGACCCGTTTATGAATCAAACCCGTTTTGCCCTGACCCAGACCCGCAAACTTCGTGTCGGGCCCGAAATTGCCAGCCCTAGTTTGAAGAGTGATGCATCCGGACCCGATGAGGCTTAATCATTCTCTTGTTCATTGCCTAGGAGTCTGACATTTCCTATCCGATCTTTCCTTAGATTAGGTGTGTTGGGTAGCAAACCTAAAACATGTTCATGACAAGATTCTGAAACCCTAAGAATTGTATATATTAGATGTAGTGTGTTAGTATTCTATTAGTCCCACCTCGGTTGTGATAACGTAATGGTGTGCGTTCTCTCTCTATATAAGAAGAGGTAGTTTTATGTAATGTTAGTGAGATTGATGAGATAATACAAGGAGTTTTTCTCCCCAAACCTATTCTCTCTTCCTCTCTCTTCGTAACATGGTATCAGAGCCAACCTTCTTGGCTTAGGGTTTCGAAAATCCTTCTCTAGCCTCGGCCTCCTCGGTCGCCGTCGGCGACCTCGGGGAGGCTAGGCATAATAAAATTTTGTTTTTCCCTCACCTGTGCGAGCCTTGCCGCACGAGCAGCTCTACCGACCTGCACCGCCGGGTGGCCACGTCTCCGCGACGGCCCTATCGTCGTTGCTGCCCGTGCCTTACCGCTCGTCGGAGCCCTGCGCCCATGCCCTTCCTCGGGTTCTGCCGGTGCCCCGACGACCCGTCACCTGCGCTTCAGATCTGGCTACTCCGGCGCCCCCCGATCATCTCTTCCGCGTAGCAGCAATGGGGGGCCTGATCTGACGCGGTCGCCGCTCCACCTCTGGCCACACCTCCGGCCAGATCTAGCCGGCCACACCCCTTTGTCACCAGCGCCAGACCCGGCCTGGCCGCCTCTCCTTCGCTGCACGCTGAGGCAACTTGCCTCCGAGCGGATCAGCCTCCTGCTCTCCGCGCCGGCCTCCTTCCCTTGCGCCGACCAAGTCACTGACGCCCCGAGCTCTCTGCGCCAGCCACCTGAGCCCTGCGCCTCGCTCCCGCTGTCCGATCCCGGCCTGGGCACTGTGCCGCGCCCGCCGGCCTCAAACTACGCCGGCCCGCCGCTGCCGCCACCCGCCGTTCTTCGCGCCGGCCACGTGCCGGCCTCGAGCTTTAGCCGCGCCCGCCGATCGTCCCCACCGGCCCGCTGGATCTGCCGCTCGCCTGGACACCCTGCGCCGGAGGGGCGCCAGCCTCCTTCCCTCCGCGGCGGCCACCTGCTCTCCGCACCGACCTGTGCCGGCCCACCTGCCAGCCATCCCCTACACGATTGGCAGCCTCCGCTGCACGATCGTCTCTCCCGACCGGTTTTCTCTCTCTATCCTTCTTTCTCTCTCTCTTTCCTTATATATCTCTCTTTCCTTTTCTGGTTTGATCACAGTCGTCCATACATTCGATTTTCCCACTCTCATTCGAACACTCTCGCTGGATCTGTGGCTCTCTCTATATAAGTGATCACAGTCATCCGATTTGCCTCGGATGACTGTGATTTACGATTTGCTGGATCCCTTTTAGTTTGACTATGTGCTGTGCCCTACGCCCGATCCGACCCGGCACGTCCCTTGCACTATCTTTTATTCCTTCACTCTCTCTATAGCTGATCAGAGCTATCCGATTTGCATCGGATGGCTCTACACCAGATCCGACCCAATGATCCCCTTTGAGCCCGTGACTACGCCCGTGCGGTCATGTTCTCTCTCTATATAAATGATCACAGTCATCCATCCTGCATCGGGCTGCTGTGCTTTGCGACTTGCTGCACCCGATCCGACACGGCCCTCTGCATCCGATCCGACCCTCTTTCACTTAGCCCTTTGCGCCGCCCGGATCCTGTGCTCATAGCATCTCGCCACCCGATCCGGCCCTTCCGTACCTGGCCAGCTCTTCGCATTTTCGCCTTGCGCTATGATCTGTTGCGCTCTCTCTGCGGCCCTGCGCTCGAGCTGCCGCTCCTCCTTCGGCTCCAGCCCGAGCCCATCGGTCTTGCTGGCTGCCGGAGCCCTAAGCCGTTTGATCCGGCCGCCTTTTGGCGTCCCGCGCCAGCCGTCCGCTGCACCTTGACTTTGTCGGCCCGCCTTGCACCATATGCCCTTGCGCCTTAGTATTTTTGCACTCTGCACCCTACCGATCCGCCTTGCACCCTTTTTTATCCTCTCATTCCGGTCACACCTGCCTTGTGCCGGTTTCTTTTGATCCTCTCTAGTTCCAGTCACACTTGTTTTGTGCCGGCTTTTGGATCCTCTCTCGTTCTGGTTATACTTGTCTTGTGCCGGCTTTTAGATCCTCTCTAGTTCCGGTCACACTTGTTTTGTGCCGGCTTTTGGATCCTTTCTCGTTCCGGTCACACTTGTCTTGTGCCGGCTTTTGATCCTCTCTAGTTCCGGTCACACTTGTTTTGTGCCAGCTTTTGGATCCTCTCTTGTTCCGGTCACAGTTGTCTTGTGCCAGCTTTTGGATCCACTCTCGTTCCGGTCATTCTTGCGCCGGCTTTCGGATCCTCTTCCTTTCCTTGGTCATGTGACCCTATCAGAGCTACGACTCTTTATCTTCTCCTTCTTCTTTGTCTGTGATGATTGAGATCTTCTAAGAGGTGTCAAGTACTTGCTTCGGCCGGGTGCTTGCCTCTTATGAAGTCTCACACATTCACATCTTTTCTTAGCCGCTCTCTCTCTCCTTTCGGCCTCCGTTATTGCCGGCTTCCATCACCGTCGGCTTCCTTCGCTTCGATCCTTAGTGATCATTGCCAATTCTCCCGGTTGACCTGCTTACAGGTTCGTCGGATTCCCCCGGTTGTCCTACTTGCAGGTCAATCGGGTTTCTAGGACGACTTGCTTGCAGGTCGCCCTGGCACTATCTTTATTTTACAGCAAAAAAAAAAGGTTATTTTATGTAATTTTTTTTTTCTTTTTTTTCTTTCTTTCTCCTTCCTTTTATTAAGCAAACTGATGTCGGTTTATACCTTACATCAGTTTGACGAGGGGTATTAGATGTAGTGTGTTAGTATTCTATTAGTCCCACCTCGGTTGTGGTAAAGTAATGGTGTGCGTTCTCTCTCTATATAAGAAGCGGTAGTCTTATGTAATGTTAGTGAGATTGATGAGATAATACAAGGAGTTTTTCTCCCCAAACCTATTCTCTCTTTCTCTCTCTTCGTAACAGTATAGATAGCTAATATCAAGTTGTCCGACCGATGTCAGTCCAGTCTCAATCCCGTTTAAAGCCCTACAGAACCTCTTACACTCCACTAATCAGCAAATAATTATTTAAACATAGCTGTGGAATGTTGAAACCCTCCTATAACCCTTTCAGCTTCAATAGGCAGACCTTCGTATAATCTTATAAGCCCAAAAATTGAGACCTACAACTCAAAATCTAGTAGTATATGTGAACTGAAAGACAAAAGTAGAAACTAAAAGAAACTCAGAATTAGGAATCTCTCCTTTTCCCTCTCTTTGTACCAGCTCAATCCACAAACTTGGTTCCTCATGAAACATCAAACCAAATACCTAAAACTTCTAAAATTGTGTGTGAAGCAGAGAAACATGAAGATTGTTTAATTCTGAACATAAGTTTGAAAACGAAAGCAGCGGAACATTTCTACATGGGAGGGTCATGATCATCAGAAGTTGAATGGCAGCTAATGAAATATGGGAAATTCTGTCTTTGTTACTCCGAAAACAAGAGAGAATAATTGGCCACAGGTTACAGAATTGAAGTATTATGATGCCAACCTATTATGTATAAGAATGAGGTATAGGAGTGAGAAGCAAAGATCATAGAGACCTAGGTGGTTTCTCTAGCAAGGCAGAGAGATATACCTCATCCTTGGACTTGAAGGAGACAACCCACTTGAGCTTTTTGTATCTGAACTGCAGGAACATGTACATATAGTCCTCCAGATCCTTCCTGCTGCAGAAGAACTTGTCCACCCACAGCAGCCCCCCCGGCCTCAGCACCCGGTCCCAATCGAACAGCATGAAGTCCAGCAGCTGCAGGTCGACCCACCCATCGAGGAACACACTTGTGTGGATCAGGTCCATTGTGTTGTCGAAGAAGGGCAGCCGCTGGCTCATTGTCGCATACAGCGGGACCAGGCCCCTTAGCGCGATCGTCTCGCTGAATGGTGCACCCACATTGAGGGCTGTCGAGATGATGGTTACATTCCGCTCCCTCATCCTTGCTGCAAAGCTCCCTGTCCCGATGCTCACGTCGACCCCAATCCTGATCTCCCCAGGCTTCACCGCAAGCACATCACTGATTAGAAATTCGGCAAGCGAGGTGTTGGTGACCCATTTCAGCTTCTCCTTCTCCATTTCGAAGCACCCGGTGCACTTGGAAAAGCCCCTCCTTGGGTTTCTGCCGGACAGACACTTGTAGTTCCGGCATTGGTAGTTGCTCCACCGGACGTTACGGTCGTCCGGTAATAACCACAGGGACTCATTGATTGGGAGCGGCCTCTGGTAGAGCTTCGATGCTCGGGCCAAACACCTTCTGCGGGGGAGGGGGTCGCAGCCACCTAACATCAGTTTCTGGGCCAGATTCCAATCATCCTTGCAGTACGACCCGATATCGTAATTCATGTACTCCTCGAGCTCCTTCCTCATGAGAACGCACGCATGGCCGATGGTGCTGTAGGTCTTGTTGGTGCTGTACACACTGAGCTTTCCACCCCGGTTCCCCTTCGCGGTGATGTACTTCCGAGTCTCCTCCACGGTGAAGAAATTTATCAGCGGGTCCTCCAACGGAGACCCGGGGCTACTGGTGTTGAGCGGCTTGGGGATCCGGATCAGCCTGAGGGCAATGTGGGCGCTGTAGAGTGGCTGGATCACCTCCTCTTCGAGGAACCTCCTGAATTTGGCACGAGTGATGTTTTGGGCAGCGGCGGGGGCCTTCCTGTTCTTGCCCATCTTCTGGATGGTGGATTCGAGGCTGTCTTGAAGCTCCGAGAGCCGGGAGACGACCTCCTCGACGCGGTCGGACAGTGCCTTGAGGTCAAAATCGGCGTAGCCTTCCTTGAGGGTGTGGAATTTTTGGTAGGCTTCGCTGTTAGGGGGGAAGAAGCTGGAGGAGTTCAAGTGGTGGAGGCTGGTGAGGATGACGAAGCCACCCAGTATGATCTGAAGCACGGTCAACATTCGGGAGAATCCACACCTGGAGGTGCATAGCCTCTCCATTCTCGATCCAATTTGGATGGGAAAAAAAAAATCTAAAACCCTAAAATCTCTCCTTTTTTTTGCTAGCTACAAGATTCAAAATTTCGATCAAATCCTTGCTACACAAGCAACAAAGCCCTGAATTCTCACACATACAGCTACAAAGATCCAAGATTTCAGAAATTACATCTCTTCCCCCAACCAGATCAGCCCATGAAGGGCTTAAATCTCTGAAACTTCGACTGAGACCTAGCAGATCACTCCTAGATCTGAGAGAAGCCCTAGCTAATTACGGCTTGAAGACTATGAAACCCTAAGTTTAGGGTTACGGATCCAGAATCAAAGACACAAACAGGGTAAATGATTCATCAAAAAAATTTAAAAAATTTGAACTCTGAGAATGAATATACGTCTAAAAAGGCTATAAATCACATAAATTCAGCTAAATTAGCCCTGAAAGAAAGAAATCTCAACTTTACAAGACAAGATCGCAAGGAAGCCGAGAAGAACCAGAGACGAACTCTTGACCAGCGGGAGTGGATCGACAGCGAGACCTAGCGGGCAGTGGGGAGAAGTCCCGGCGGTTACAGAGCGCCGAGGGCTCCGATCTCGTGGGATTTGGAGACTTGCAGCCATTTTAAACTATTTTTTGGGATCTCGAGAGCTGTGCGGCGCAGTGGAGTTGGAGTTGACCAATGAGGCACTGCACTGGGAGGGAAAAACGAGAGGGAAGGGAAGGGAAGGGAAGGGAAGGGGGGACGGTCCTCGTGGACTCGTAACGGTCAAGACGTTACACAGTGTTATCTAGAGCCGAGTTTGGGCCAACGTGAGTCTCAGTTCAGTGTGAGCTTGGGCCTTTATCCCTTTCAACTGGGCCCAGTCTGTCCATTGTAGTGCATTCGTCCTTCTGTCCTTCTGTCACCCCACTTGAAAAGGAGAGAGCTGGCATCTCCTGATTGGCGGGACTATGGGCCATGGGATGAACCCTAAGGGGATGTCATCATCACTGGCCGTCGTCGCCACCCTGCCAACTACCAACCCCCGCCAACCAACGTTCACCGCCGTGATCACCAGCCACCACCGTCAGCCCACAGCTCGCCACCGGCAACCCACCGCCGGCACTTTCGTCGTCGTCTGCCGGTCACCACTGTCGTCATCTATCGTCCACCATCAGCCACCACTCGCACAAAAGGCTCCCCCTAGGGTTCATCCCAAGCCTTATAGTTTCGCCAATCAACAGATGCCAGTTCTCATCTTCACATGGAGTTGTCAGCATATTGTCCCTCAGTTTATTCAAACAACATTACTTTTGGATCTGGTATTACACAACTTTTTTTTTTTTTGGAAAGGAGCAATTGCTGGGTGATTTTATTGATTCATAATGAAATCATATTACAAAGTAAAGTCTAGAAAACAAGATGGGGTCTAGAGGAAATAAACAGTTTTAGTCCTGGATAATAGCTAGATTTGTCCAGGGGTTCTCCATCTCCTTCTTGACAATTAGGTTGTGCCTTCTTCGATCAAGCAATGACTCCTATTGACTTTGATTGTGGGCATGGATTGAGATTTCGACCAAAATTATAAAATTTTGATCTGAAATTATGAAATTTCAGTTTTGGTTACCACCAAAACTGAACGAAAGGCTTGTGCAAAATTCCAAAAGCCTACATTTTGATCTAATTCGGTACATTTTGAGGGGGAGGGGGTCGGTCATATCGCTACATTTCGACAAAATTTGCTTGAATTTTGTGCAGTCTAGATAAATTTTGACTGAAAGCATGTAGGGGGTGCTGTTAAAGATTGGGGTCAAAATCCGTCGGTGCTTTCGGTGGGTTGTTGGAAAATTCAGCCAAATTTGGTTATTTTTAAGGTGCTTTCGGTGGGTTGTCTACGAATTCAGCTAAATTTCAGTCACGTCCAGGGATTTCGATCATTTTGGTCGAAATCAACCCATTTCACGGATGAGGCTATAAATTGAGGGAACTGGTTTCATCTTAAGCACACATTTCGATCGAAAGCCACTAATTTCACCACTTATCATCAGGATTTTGATCGAAAGCCACTAATTTCACTACTTATCATCCAAATTTTGACTGAAATTGCTAGATTTAGACTCAAAATTACTGGATATCGATCGAAATCATCGGATTTTTATGTTTCTCAAAAAATCTCTACCGGATCTTAGTCGAATTTCGTTGCATCTTCGTCGGACTTGGGCAGATCTTCGTTGGATCTCGTCGGATATTCATCGAACTTTGTTGCAAGTTATCTGCTAAAACCGACCAAGTGAAAGTATTGCAAGTTTGACGAGCCTCAACTCGCCGCACTTGTAATACTTCTTCTTGGCTAGTTATGGCTCAGATGACATGTGGTTGAGACCATCAATCTTGTTCAGATTGATTGGAGCCTAGAGGTTGCTAGATCTCGTCGGATTCTTCAGATTTGCCGTTCAATTTGTCGGACCCACTGGATCTCCTCGGTCTCGACTAATACACTTCAAAATGTGGCAACATCCAAATAAAATGCTTCAATACGTGATAGCCCTAGTCAGTTCGTCTACCATGAGAAGTTGAGTGCATGCTATGCACTCTACCTATGGATTATGCAATTTTGAGAACATCTATTCAAAAGATTTGAGGAAGTGGAGGAGTTCAGGTGATGGTCACAACTCAGTCAGGACCATGTTGGCTCAATTCAGTTGTTGGACTCACACCTCGACAACAAGAAGCTCAAGACAATATCTTTGAAGCAAATCATATATTTGATGTATGTTTTCTAAAAACAATTCATGAAATAGTGGCATGATGCAGGCATACTATGTGTTTGATGTTTGTATTCTAAAAACAATTCATATAAACTTGTATACACAACTATAGAAGACTTAAATTTAATATATCTATCTATCTATCTATATATATATATTTTTTGAAATGATTCTACCATTTCAATTGAAATAACAAAATTTTGATCGAAATTGCAGTTTCAGTCTGAACTAGACTTGAAACCGAAGTTTAAAACCCTGGTTGTGGGCATCATCAGAAATGGTAGCACCGGAGGATTCCAACGACGGAGGTGAATGGGAGCGGCGTCCATGGGTATCGGTTAGAGGTTAAGGATGGGGGTAATTAGGGAATTTTCTTTTTTGTGCTATCACTAAACTGATGGGTGCATTTATAGCGTCCCATTCTCTTGGCTTTGCACTATCAATGGATCCTTAGAGAAAACTTCTCTAGTAACATATTTGAGTATGAGGCCTTACAAATCTATAAGGATAGCTCCACATGTTGTTGTCCCTAGTTTAATAACCTCGTCGATATTGGTTTTAAATTCACCAAACTTTGATGCTTACCATCTAGCACTTCTAGAAGAACGCTACCTAAATTTTTCCAGCTCCTCTTATTAAATACCCAATATGAGAAGGGACTTATTTATGTTGGAAAGCTAATTCAAACCTAATTGGATTGTTAGTTAAGATATAGTTTTATTTTTAAATAGATAGAGTTAAAGATATTTGTGTCTGGGCCAAACTAGAATATGAATTTGAGATTTATATGTTTGTTGTTATATAAAGTGCAATCGACTACCGAATATGAATTTGATCCCTTGTGATAATATTCTCTCTCTTGTTAAGTATGACCCATTTTCCTAAGCACTATTACCCCGAAAATACCCCAGAAGAAGCGGCATTAAAAGAAGCAGCAAAACACCGTTATGTTTGGGTGGTGCTTGGTAGTGGTGTGTACCATCTAACGTCCAGGCTTAGAATTAACCCAATTTCATGATTATTTTGGCTATTTGGATGGGGGATTTGATGGAGGTTATGCGAGAGAGATGTTCTACTATATAAAGGGGTGTTTTGAGTTTCTTTGTACCACGTAGAAGAGAGAGACTTGATGAGATCCTTGGAGAGGAGAATGTACTCCATGGTGAATAGGGCCTTCTTATTGAAGTTGAACGTGGCTTGTAACTTTCTAGTTTCTCCATTATAGTGCTAGTGCATCTTCTGATTGACTTCGCCTGTGCTTTTTTTTCGAAAGGATTTCGACATAAAATTTATGCTTCTTCACTCTGTTGCTTCAATTATGTTCAGTGTTTGGACTTTTACTGTTTATGTTTATTACTTTTACTTTTTCAGATTTTATATGAGTGTGTTTCATGATTGATCCGTTAAAATATCGATTTACAAGTTGCTCTATGTGACCCATCGAGGTCGTAACAAACCAAGGTCAGATTTTAACAAACAGGTATCAGATTGAACACCAATCCTAACAAACCGGCATCATAGATAGGGTTTTCATTCTTGATCAGATTGCATGGAAACCAATATCTCGAATGTGTCGAACCTCAAACTCGACTTGGAGATATTCAATGGAAAATCAAATTTTGACTTATGGCAAGCGTAAGGGATGAGGAGGAAGAATAGCAGGAGAAGGAGGCAGCAACTGTGAGGTGCATGGAACCGGCAGCTTCGTTAGGGCAATCCGAGTGGGAAGGAGGAGCGGTAACAACGATGGCAGGAGGAGTGAGGAGGATAGGGAGGGGGAGGAAAACCCATATGTGGGTGCACTATCAAAAGGGGGTAATATCTGAGTGGGTCGGGCTTACTCCTAGATGGATTAGTCAGAGCTTGAAGTGGGCCATTACCTGAAAGGTTTGCATGATATAGGGGGTGTAAGTAATTTTGTGGGTGCAAATAGTAACACCCCAGACCCCAAAAAGTTATGGTATGGAGTCATGACCTCACAGTCGCCCTAAATTCCTTAAGGACCGATGAGTGAACATATCCGAGGACTAAAACCCTCCTCTATTCGAGGCAAAACCCTACCGAGCCTTTTGCCATTGCAGGTGGAAGCCTAAGACTACGGGGCGGCGACGTCCCCCTCTTGAATATCCTCTCTTCTCCCTCTTCATAATGCCACCTGCCCCAATCGATTTGTCGAAATCCAATATTCTTGTCTTGTTGTTGTGATTCTGCCTTGGATTGAAAGAAGGTGCACTGCCTGCCTGAGCCTACGATGAGTCCAAAGTATCGACCCCTTATTGCTTCCTAGACTACGAGGCGATGACTCTGTGATATGGATTTGAAATTTACCACAACTATATTTCTTAGAATTACTTAGAAGTCTTTGATAGTTTGGTGTTTGCCTCTATTAGTCTATTATCGATAATCTTTGATAGTTTGATTATTGTGAGAATTGTTAAATTGTTCTTCATGCCATTGTGAGTTTGTGAGTGTGAGAATTGGTAGTCTCTTCTTTATTTTCCATTGTGTGTTTGTGATTGAGAGAATTGTTAGTTTGTGACTTTGCTCATCATTGATAATTCATCAATGACATGCTGTGTTTTGTGATTGTGAGAATCATTCATCAATGGTGTGTGAGTTTGTGATTGTGAAAATTGCTAGTTTGATCATCATTGCTTATTTATCAATGTGTACTTATTTATAGTATCTTGATTTGTTTAAATTTTTTATAGGTTGTAAATTTTATATATATATATATATATATATATATATATATATATATATATATATATATATATATATATATATGGGGTGGGATCCGTTGACAACCCAAAATGGGAGGTAAATTTACCTCCCATTTACAACTCGCCAAAATCGTTGGTTAGAGGTTTCCGAATTTGCTGATTTTTTGTGAGGATGATCAACATGGCAAGTTGATCATCCTCACAAAAAATTAGCAAATTCTGAAACTTATACGGGTGTCAAATGTGTTATTAAAATTAACGGTTCAAATAGACGGTTCAGAAACATTTGATTCAATCGGCGCCCTTAGAAGTTTCAGATTTTGTTGATTTTTTGTGAGGATGATAATTATGGCAAGTTGATCATCCTCACAAAAAATTAACAAAATCTGAAACTTCTAAGGGCGCCGATTGAATCAAACGTTTCTGAACCATTTATTTGAACCGTTAATTTAAATAACACATTTGACGCCCTTATAAGTTTCCGAATTTGCTGATTTTTTGTGAGGATGATCAACTTGCCATGTTGATTATCCTCACAAAAAATCAGCAAATTCGGAAACCTCTATCCACCGATTGAATCAAGTTAAAAATGGGAGGTAAATTTACCTCCCATTTTGGGTTGTCAACGGATCCCAGCCCTATATATATATATATATATATATATATATATATATATATAGAGGGATGATTGGTTGCGCTGTGCGCTGCCGCCGGGTGAAATGCGCTGCGGATTCCCCACCGTCCGATCGGTTTGAATCGGACGGTAGCCCCCCTTTCCGTCCGGTTAAAGTTTTAACCGTTTCTGGCCGTCCGATTGGTGTGAATCGGACGGCACATATCCTTTCCGCCCCGGTTAAAATCTTTAGCCGTTCGATCGAATGATCGAACGGATGAGATCCGTGACATCTCATCCGAATAAGACAAAAAAAAATGATTGCGTTGACCCGGTATTTTGTCCTATTCGGATGAGATGTCACAGCTCTCATCCGTTCGATCATTCGATCGAACGGTTAAAGGTTTTAACCGGACGGGAAGGCTTTGTGCCGTCCGATTCATACCGATCGGACGGTCAGAATTTCGCAGGACCAATTCAACGGGTCAACGCAATCATTTGTTTTTGTCTTATTTGGATGAGATGTCACGGATCTCATCCGTTCGATCATTCGATCGAACGGTTAAAGGTTTTAACCGGGGCGGAAAGGATATGTGCCGTCCGATTCACACCAATCGGACGGCCGGGAACGGTTAAAACTTTAACCGGACGGAAAGGGGGGCTGCCGTCCGATTCAAACCGATCGGACGGTGGGGAATCCGCAGCGCATTTCACCCGGCGGCAGCGCACAGCGCAACCAATCATCCCTCTATATATATATATATATATATATATATATATATATATATAGGGGGCTGCTATGCTGCGGCATGCGGTGCGTGCGGCAGTGCACCGCAGCCGTGTGATGCACTGCTGCGTGCATCGCATGCACGCAGCGCGTGCATCACACGGCTGTGGTGCGATGCCGCACGCACCGCATGCCGCATTCAAGCAAATCCCTATATATATATATATATATATATATATATATATATATATATATATATATATATATATATATATATATATATATATATATATATATATATATATATATATATATATATATAGGGATATTAATATGATATTTATAGCTCTTTAATACAGCAACTGGTTAACCCGACAGCTAACCCGAACCCTTACCGGTGGGTTTGCCTATTCGTACCCATGAAATTTGTGATGGCACCTGAATCTTTCTTGATCCACAACCCATTTTGACGTATTTGTCTTAACACCCAAAGTAAACCCGAAATGCCCCTTCACTCCCAGCCCTAGCCGTTGTCATCCATGTTCGACCGCCCATCTCTCCGTCTCCATGGCCATCACCGCCTCGCCCTATCCAGCCTTGTCGTCATCTTTGCCATACTCCTTTCTCCTCCTCCTTCCACGCATCGGAACCCTAAGCCACTGGCCTTCCTTCTCTCCTCCTCCTTCTTCCTCCATCTTTCCTGCACCGGAACCCTAAGACGAGGAGGAGGAAGAAAGTAGGGAGGAGGAGGCAGATGAGGAAGGAGGAGGGTGTCGTCGAAAAAAAGGAGGTGACAGAGGAGGCTAGGGCGGCGGTCGAGGTAGAGGGCGATGGGGGCAGCAACAATGGTGACTAACTAGAGGTTGGGGATGACAATAAACAGGGTAAAAATATTTTAAGCTTTCTGGGTACCATCACTAATTCCATGGGTGCGAATAGATGGACCCTCGACCGGGTCAATGTCCGGTTCATGATCGGGTCGATGATATATCATCTTCGGCTGTGGCGAACAAGAAAACCTCCGATCCCTCAACGGCCGCAAGATATGCACGTCTCTCTTCCTCTTCGACCGTATCAAATTCAATTCAAAGCTTTTAAGGAGACCTACGGTTCTTCATTCAAGTGTTTAGGGGTGTAAAAAAAATCCATAGGCCCAAACCTGGTCCAAACCGACACGTAAAGGAACGGCTCGAACCTGGCCCTGCCCAACGAACCCACCGGGCTTAACATCTCTAGGCTCGGCCCGAAGTATTTTAGGCCCGGCCCGTTTTACACCCTTATAACTAATATAGTGTTCCATGGATTCTAGGATTTAGTTGAAGAGACGCTATGTGGAGAAATGAGATTGCTGGTGGGATGGATCCAGGGTGAGGAGAGGCCACTTACATGTCGGTTCGGTTACAAACCGGGAGTCCGAAATGCATTTCGGTTGTGTCGCTTCTCCCTTTGTTACAGAAGCTACGTACCTCGAAAGGCTTCAATCACATGCTTGCGCCGCTGATCGTTGTTGGGCTTTTCAGTGATTCTTCGGCGGTCAGAAAGCTCGCAACGCAGGTGGGTGATCTCGATCCCTTCGTATGGAATACCGCCATTAGAGACTACGAGCAATGCCACAACCCATGGGGAGCGATCGGTTTGTATCGCCGGATGGTACGCAACCATGTCTCCCCTGACCGGTTCACCTTCCCTTTCGTGCTCAAAGCTTGTGCCACCGCCCATGCACTTAGAGAAGGCGAGCAAATCCATTGCCGGGTGCGTAAGAGCCCATGGAGCTTGGACCTGTTCGTTCAGGGCTCTCTAATCTTCGTGTATGCCAGCTGCAGAAAGATCGATGTCGCACGCCTGCTGTTCGACCTGATGCCTGAAAGAAACCTGATCAGTTGGAACATGATGCTCGATGGGTACGCTAAACACGGAGACATTGATGCTGCGCGTGATCTGTTCGGTCAGATGCCGGAGCGAGATTTGTTCTCGTGGAATGTAATGATCGACGGGTTCGCTAAATGCGGGAAGATCGAGCGTGCCAGACGGTTGTTTGACGATATGCCCGAGCGAGATATTGTTTCGTGGAACTCTATTATCGATGGCTACACGAAATGCAGAGATATGCGAGCTTCTAAGGAACTGTTTGATCTGATGCCTTCTAAAGATGAAGTCACTTGGGGCATTATGATCAATGGATATGCAGAGTGCGATCAGATTGGGGTTGCTCATAACTGGTTTGAGAAATTGCCCCATACGAATCCTATTGCTTGGAATTGTTTGATTAAAGGTTATATCAAATGTGGGAATATAATGGCAGCATATAAGTTATTTGAGTTAATGCCTCGTAGGAATTTGACCTCTTGGAACTTGATTGTTGATGCTTGTGCAAAATTTGGAGAATTAGGGCTTGCTTGTCAGTTGTTCAATACAATGCCCTTCAAGGATGTAGTTTCTTGGAACATTATAATTGACGCCCATGCTAGACTTGGAAGGATTCAAGTAGCGCGTGAGCTGTTTGACACCATGCCCTCTCGAGATACCGTCTCTTGGAACACAATGATTGCAGGCTACAAGCAGAATGACCGGCCAAAGGAGGCCGTTGATCTGTATGTTGACATGCACTTGTTAGGAGAAAAACCCGATTGCTCTACGTTAGCCTCTGTCCTCTCTGCTATTGCTGATTTAGGCCTTTTTGTCCAAGGTAGGTGGGTTCATGCTTATGTAGACAGGCATCGGTTCCCCTTGGATGGTATCATTGGTGTTGGTCTCATAGATATGTACTCCAAGTGTGGATATATCGATATTGCAAAGAGGATCTTCAATAGCATTGCTCGGAAAAGCAAGGATCATTGGAATGCAATGATATCAGGAGTTGCAGTTCATGGTTACGGAAGTCTTGCTATTTCTTTATTTACTGAGATGGAGAAATCACAGGTAAGACCTGATGATATAACTTTCATTGGTGTCTTGAGTGCCTGCAGTCATGCAGGATTTGTACACGAGGGTCAGCTCTATTTTAACCGTATGAGATGTGAGTACGGAATAGCACCCAAGATCCAACACTATGGATGCATGGTTGACCTTCTAAGCCGTGCTGGGCATTTAGACGCAGCAGTTGCGCTTGTAAGTAGCATGCCCATGAGAGCCAATGATGTTGTTTGGAGGGCGCTCCTCGGTGCTTCAAGGAACCATGGCAATGTGGAGCTTGCTGAGCAATCGGCAAGGCATCTTATGGAGTTGGTGCCGCGTGATAGTAGCTCTTATGTACTCTTGTCTAACATATATAGCTGTAAAGATCAACGCGAAAGTGCTAGGGACATGTGGAGGATCATGAAGGAGAAGGGGGTAGTAAAAACCCCTGGCTGCAGTTCCATCGAATTACAAGGTGTTCTTCATGAGTTCACCGTGGGAGACGTTTCACACCCTCAAATCTCGCAGATACATCTCTTACTGAATAACATGACTCGAGGATTGATGTTAGCCGGTTATATGCCAAGTCATCAACACTCATTATTTGACGCTGATGTGAATCATCTTGGCTCCTTAGCAATGTTGGAGTAGGATGCTGATGAATCCTTTCAGCCACTCGATGCGGCTCATGATCCAATCAATCCGTCTTCTTGGCCTTACGATGATAATTTATGTCAACAAGCGTTGTAAGTAAATTCAAGTTCCTTACCCAAATCCAATTTCTTGTTTTTTTTTTTCGACAACAGCTATTGGAGATTTAAGTAAAACTTGAACTTCTCAGCCTCTGTACTGCTAAAGATATATTTTGTGCATACATTCTTCTTGCATCCAGACTTTTCCTCATGATAGGTAATTGGGGCGAGGGGCCGAGCCCATGTATATTGTGTTATTGAAAGTTGAAACAGAGTGCAACTAACAGAAGGTCTTGAGTGTTAAAAGTGTAATATGTACATATTATTCAAATTTTTAATCTCTCTTTTTGGCTCATACTGTGACCCCCCTCTGTTTGTTAACTTATGATGTAGCTTTCCTCAAAAAAATTTTTTTTTTGCATGAATGAATCTTGTTAATCTATTACATATGCTAATTGGTGCTTGCAACATCATCTTCAGAAGTGAGTTCCATTTACTGAAGAATGACCTCATGTTGTTGTTAGATGGTTAACAGTTGGGTGTAAACATTTACTGGAGAATTTTTTTATTATTATTTTTAATATGATGCTTATTCTATTGACCGTGGAACGAAACAGGACCAAAAACTAAAAGTATATATGGCTCCGGACCTCTTTTAAAATAAATACGTGATAGGACTGGAATTATTAGTTTGTAAATAAATGAAAAATTATAATAACTAGTTAAATTACCTAGATGCCCATTTAAATATCATCACTTTCGTGCGATCCATCGACAATCCTTTTCCGAGTGGGCCGTTTGATCTCGTATCTACTCCGGGTAAAAGTGGATGTTAGTCTCTCGTTTTAACCTGGGCATCACCTACACGAATTCCGCCGCGCAAAGCATCAGATTCACGGTATGCCAACAAAAACAAGCAACCTCAATAGGCTCGTCCTCACCGTCAATCGCCTTCGTGTCAGGATCTCTTCAAACTTCGTGGGGGCGATGTGTTTGACTTTTTTCACCCTCAACCCGTCCATGAATAGATTCCCCGATGAGATCAATGGCTCCTTTGATGGCTGCCCAAATCTCATGTATCTCGACCTGGCCTCGAACGATTTCATCGGGGTGATATGGGATGTGCTCTCGGGCCACAGAAATTCTGCATCTCGAAGAACATAATCTTTGGATCGCACAAATGTTCAGAGGAACAAATGGTCTCCTTGCTAATTTTGAAATGTGCTTTGGTAATTTAATATAGCATATATTTACTGTAGTACCCTTATGAGTCCTATGAGGTGTTTTTTTTTTTTATAAAAGGGACCTATTTGGTAGTTTTGAAAGTCCTAACATGTTTTGGTTATAAATATTTATTTTGACATCTATCGATAATGTTTGCATGGGTTGATATGCAAATAGTCTAATTCAAGGGGTGCATACGCAATTAGCCCTAATTTGAAGGGTGGATTTGTAAAAATCTCAATATTTTTTTTGTTTTTTAAACTTTTACTGGGATTCATTGGGAACTTTCTGGCTATTTTCTGAAATAAAAAATTTGCCCCCTTACCGAATTATTTCTGAACTCTGAATTTTTTTTAATATGCCTAAAGTGTTCGACTGCCGTCTATTAGAGGCTCTCTTTCATTGTTAGTCCCGATACGCACTGCATGGCGTGGACGGCATCACCGCCAGCCGGTGGAGTGCATGGTCGTGGCTAAGTCGAATTCTATCAGAAACAAGTTGTTTGGCCCGGTCTCAGCTTGGGCTTAAAAACCAAACACCCTGCACGCGCGCGCGCGCGCACACACACACACACACACAGAGAGAGAGAGAGAGAGAGAGAGAGAGAGAGAGAGAGAGAGAGAGAGAGAGAGAGAGAGAGAGAGAGAGAGAGAGAGAGAGAGAGAGAGAGAGAGAGAGAGAGAGAGAGAGAGAGTTGTTTGTGCGAGGGTTCCCTTAGAGGAACCGTCTCTAGATTCCTAGAGAAGGATGAGAAATTTGCCACATGGCACCTAGTTGTTTACTGTTTTAGTATTATAGTATAGATTGTGTCATGATTGTTCCAACGGTCTATGCTTGTTGTGAACTTCAGAAGTTTTTTGACATCTTGAATATTCTCACTAAGAATAAGTTTATCTGATTAGTATAGTAGGGATGGCAATGGGGGTCGGATTCGGGTTTTAAATTCCTACTGTAAATGGGGCGGGCTCGGGGTGGGTCTATTCAAAAATCATAAAAATCAATTCCCATACCCCATTATCATTCCTATACGAGACCTCTCTGATCGTTGGAAGGTGAGAATGACGCCATGGGTTGAGACTATGGGCTTGGGTCTAAAGCCGATGATTTAGTCATGGCTCATAAGGCCTCGAAACCCCCATGATCCATGGGCCTAGTCTCCCTGCTAGTGCTGGGTCCCTAATTGGGTCTCTGGGTCCTCCTTAGGTTCCTTCCACTTCCATGGCTTCATTTTTTGAACAATTACTAGTAAGAAACCCGGACAAAGCCTGGACGATCTTGATGCATGCCGCTTGGCAGTTGGCACAGACGATATCACAGCCATCCGAAGAAGTGTGCAATTTGAAATGAGTGTGATTCACTCGTCTGAGTGTAATTTACTTGTTAGAGAGAGATATAGTACATATGGTTTTCCTAATTAACATCAAATATCATTAAATGTCATTGAATGAGTAGTTCTCATCTAATAGTATAATACTAAAATGGAAGCATCTCTTCCGTGTTGTGACAGGTAGACGTTTTTTAAAGAGCCAAAATCCTTCTTCCGTGTGTGAACACGACTCTCTTTTGAATCCTATTAAAAACCTACCATAAAGATGATAAATATTATTTCAATGACATTTAATGGTCATTTGATGTTAATATATCTCTCTCTAACAAGTGAATCACACTCACTTCCGATTTCACACTTCAAACAATTGCGATGTTTGTGCCAAATTATGTGAATCAAGCTCATCCGGGCATTGCCCGGGTTTCTTACTAGTCATTATAGTGATGCCTGCCACTTGGCACGTATGTCATGACAGTCATCCTAAGAAGTGTCCAATTTGGAGCGAGTGTGCTTCACTCGTCAAGGTGTGATTCATTTGTTAGAAAGAGATATAGTACTACTAATTTTCTTAATTAATATCAAATGATCATTAAATGTCATTGAATGAGTAGTTATCATCTTCTTAGTAGATTTTTTATAGGATTTATGAGAGAAAGCCACATTCACACATCAGAGAAGAATTCTGGCTCTTCAAAAGAGGTCCAGGTTCACACACTGGAGAATGATTCTGACTCTTCAAAAGAGGTCCACGTGCCACAACACAGGAGATAGGCTTGCATTTTACCTATTGTGGCAGACTTTGTGTATGTTTTTGGTGGCCCACATGTAAGGCTGTAAACGGGTCCGGCTAATATCAGGCCACCCGAAGTCTGGACCCAGCCCAAACTTGTCAGCTTGCGGCCCAGAGGTCGAATTAGATATCTTGGGCTTAGGCCAACTCCAATCTGAAACTTTATCGTAAAGCCTAAGCCCAAATCAGACCCGAGGCAAGTCTGAACATTTAGCATGGTCTAAACCTAATCTTTTCTTTCTTTTTCTCGTCTTAATTGAACGATAGGAGAAAATGATATTACTTACATAATGTATACAGAATATATTCTTGAAAAAAAAATACGTACATTTAAGTAATGATGTCAAATTCAGAATATGTATACAAAATTTCTTATTGGTAGTATAAAAAAAAAGTCAAAAAATTTCTAGCTTATGACCGGGCATTGATCTGGGTCGGTGATTCGCTATTCCCGATCTGAAATGTTAGATTCAGGTTTAGCCGAGCCCGGCCCGAAGCACACAACATTGCACAAACCGCACTCAAATCAGCCCCATTGAGATTGGGCCCATAGATAGCCCAGGCCCATTTAGAACCTTACCAATACACTTTTCCTCCAGTTCATCCACTTGATGGACTGCTCACCTGCTCAAGCTATTTGGAGACATGGATAAAATACACATCAAATGCATTTGCCATGGTTCACTTTCACAAGAATGAGGCCTAGCAAAGTAGCAAATCCTGTAGACCTCAGCAGAGAGAGAGAGAGAGAGAGAGAGAGAGAGAGAGAGCTTAGTAACTGCAGCCATAGCCAAACAAGGTTTGCATATCCCAAATAACAAAGAAGTAGATGGAGAAAAGAAAAGAAAAAAAAAGAATACCACACCTTTTAGGAAACCCTACTCTTAGGTTAAGTTGCTACCCCAAGCTATTATTTTATTAATAATACCACTCACAATCATTTACATGTTTTGGCTGTCTGATGGCTCCCTCCCTCTCTCGACAGATTCCCGCCTGTTCTTGGCTCTGGCCTTCATTACTGTACAACTAGCGTCGACTGCCAATAAGAAAATAAGATTTTATCAAAAGATGAGACCAAGATCATATCGTGCCGTCACATCTGTTCAGCATCACCAGACCGTCGTCATCGCTTGGAAACACGACCACTTTTTAACAATCATTTAAGCAGAATCAAATGAAGAGAGGGGCTTCGTGGAAGAAAGGTTCTCACCGTGTTGAGAAGCCTGAGGGCAGCGGCGTGGGTGAACTTCCTCGCGAAGAGGAAGCAAGGGGCTGGCTTCCCTCTGCTGCTGCACCATTCCCTCCTATACTCCGTCTCGTAGTACACGTTATCTATACCCTGCACCTCGTAACACAAAGGCACGGTCAGTGCAACAGTTAACATGACGAATGCCCTGCTCACAGAAAAAGGCACCCAACATCGTAGTTAACCACCACCAGTGAATAAGCCATGTCCCGTCTGCTATGCAAGAGATCGACAAGGTCCTTTTCGTTCATTGCATGATAGACCAGAAGATTTGTTAGTTCGTTCGTAATGATGTAATAAAACTTTATTGCATTATATTCCAGTAATAGTTTTAAAGCAAAAAGGAGTACGAATTCTGATTCTTGTTATAAAGTCGACACACAACCTTAGCTTGAACTGATCTTCATCTGAGGAAGAGGAGATTCTTCTTTTTAAAAGCGGGAGAAGAATGAGAGGATGTTGATTGAGCACCTCCTGTGATCTTCAGATGGGGAAGAGGACTCCTTTTTCTAGTGGGGAGGGAACTAAGAGAACGTTGAACGAACACTTGCTCGTCAGTGAACGTTGGTTACATTGGTATGAAAAATATGAGGGGTATATGATGTTTGAGAAGTACACCAATTATGATGTGAGATGAAATGATAATTTAAAGAAGGTTGCTATAGGTAAAAACCATGTGAATAAAGGTACCTGTTGGTGAAACAGTAGGGTCCGAGAGGAAATCAAAGATAAGACACATTACTAAATAGTTAGTTGGTAAAGCTAAATCTACAGCTTTTAATTACTTGTATGTTACTAGGCTCCAAAAATAGTGAGAAAAAAATACACAAATTAGCTAGGATGAGGAAAAGGAAAAACTAGCAACAATATCAGGTTAGGTGGGTCAAGATTGAGAACAATATTATTCTGGTGAAGGGTGATGAGGAAAATAATGATCAAAAGGACTATTTGAGAAGTTATTGAAAGAAGTCTATTGGAAAGTGATTCAGGCCGTCGTCTAGGTGTTCGCCTAGGCATTTTGCACCTCAGGCCGCACCACATAAGTTGTGACAGTTTTCCTTGATGTCCGAAGGAGAATGGTGGTTGATGTGACCGCCGAAACCAGCCACTTCAATTTTCCTTTCTCCCTTCTCCTTTTTGTTCGTTTTCCCCGTCTTCTCTTTCTTCTTCAACTAGTACAATATTATGGCTTATCAAAAAAAAATTTAAAAGCTTCTAAAAAAAACTAGTTCAATATTGTGTTGCTACTGTCCTATAATGTGGCTCCCTTGGCCCACTATGACCACTTGAAAGAGAGATAATAGTGGCTCCCATGGCCCATTGTGAACACATGAAAGAATAATGACAATGGAAACATATTAGGCAAATAAGTGTTAAATATAATCATTTTACACCTCAAGATTGAGAACAATATTATTCTGGTGAAGGGTGATGAGGAAAATAATGATCGAAAGGACTATTTCAGAAGTTATTGAAAGAAGTCTATTGGAAAGTGATTCAGGCCGTCGTCTAGGTGTTCGCCTAGGCATTTTGCACCTCAGGCCGCACCACATAAGTTGTGACAGCTTTCCTTGATGTCCAAAGGAGAATGGTGGTTGATGTGACCACCGAAACCAGCCACTTCAATTTTCCTTTCTCCCTCCTCCTTTTTGTTCTTTTTCCCCGTCTTCTCTTTCTTCTTTAACTAGTACAATATTATGGCTTATCAAAAAAGAATTTAAAAGCTTCTAAAAAAAACTAGTACAATATTGTGTTGCTACTGTCCTATAATGTGGCTCCCTTGGCCCACTATGACCACTTGAAAGAGAGATAATAGTGGCTCCCATGGCCCATTGTGAACACATGAAAGAATAATGACAATGGAAACATATTAGGCAAATAAGTGTTAAATATAATCATTTTACAATATTTTGGGTGCCTCAATCTCTGGACGCTTGTATATAGGCGGCTGCCTTCCGCCTTGCCACCTTAATAGATTATAACAGAAAGACCATGGACTACAATTTGATGGAAGAATGATTGATACATACCTTAATAGATTTGATAAGCAGAGGAGTAGCATCTGAAAGCTTGTATGTCACAGGATGCCACCCACGCCTTTCACGATTTTTGGAAGACGAAAGATCCCATGAAGTATGCGTCAGGGTTCTTCGAGTAATTTGCCCTTCAAGTCCTTTTTGCTGGATAACAAAATAAAAATGAATCTAAACTTTGTTAATAGACATAAGAAACCACTGAGACAAAACAGTAAGATAAAAAAAATGTATGCAGCATTACAGAAGAAACTCAAGAAAGTAGGGAAGTGAAGAAGAAGCAGCAAACAAGCAGGATAATACAATTGACATCTGATGGCCTTTCCTACACATTTACACCATTGGGTAAGTGACGATAACTTTCTATACAACTTGGAAAAATACATTTGAACCATGTTCCTGAGCACGATAATCTTTCACGATTTTAAAAGAATTATTATTTATCCAGAGATGATGAAATCTCAAAATAATGTACGTTAAGACTCCCACATTAGTTATGCTTCAACGTTTTAAGGCCATGGTCATATTCCTTCAATCTTATGAACATACGTAAGATAGTGACAACCAAATGAATGATGTGTGTTTTTTAAATAAATTATTGTATATATTATCTCATGAAATGTGAGGTCACACGGTGAAATATATATACTTTTAGCAACCAATAATAATATTGAAGTAAATACATCACATATGAGCCCAAAGCAACTTACTGCCAGCAATGTTTGAACATAATGCTCATCTGGTATACAGTTATGCTCTTTATATGCATCTGCAGGCTGGAAAATAAGCCAGTTGTAATTAGCTTCCTCTTCAAAAAAATATCTGAATCCACTTTCTTTATTGAAAAATCACTTGTGTCAGGAGCATCACATCGTGTATAGACTAAAACAAGCCAATATGATATGAACTTCTACAGAAAAGGAATCAGAATGGACAAACATCCAATATCATACATTATAAGAGTCAGACTTGGTGAAAGTTCACATAAAAGATTTCTAGATTAGACTAGATTGAAAATATTTTTCTGCCCACACTGCCCCTTGACTTGATGTTATTGGTAATTTGGTATCCCACAATGTTAGCACTTGAAAAATGAAACATCATTGCAAATGACAAAAAACAGAAGAAAAATAAAGTCTAATGATTCACAAAGATGTTCATTTTCCCATCCTATCTGCAGTTGTAGAAAAGATTAAGGTTTACTTAAAAATTTGCCTCAGATGTATGCCTTTTGATAGGCCACCCGTTTTTTCCAACCTTTTCACAGATTAGTTGCGTTAAGAATGGAGATGCACCAATTGGAGATGCCCCGTCCATTGGAAAAACAAGATAGTAAAATATGCTCGAGCTTGTCCCCATTAAAGCATAGCTCGATTCATCCAAACCTAGTAAGCACATCTCGTTTGATAATCAAGCACATTCCCTTGACAGCAATACTTGATGGTCACTCTTTCAAAGGCATGGTACTTTTTATACTAATTTGAAATAATTAACCAACAGCCCCTTCTTCAGTCAGATGTCATCTAATCACAACTCTTCTTCATTTTTTCATCTTCTGAAAAATAAGTGCCCACCAATGTTTATTTGGGTCATGTGGGTATGGGAGGATCATCTCTTGTAGTAGTCCCTGTGTACTTAGAATGGTCTCTTAATTGTTGGTAGGGTTGCCCAAAAGCAGTATGTAAAATGTACCGAGTAAAGCTAATAAACCGTATATGAAGATGGGACCTGGGTTATTATTTCCATATCTAGATTATTCCAGAATCACAATGGATCTACAATAAGATTGTTTATTTATAACTACAATGAAATGGAATAAAAAACCAGCAGAGTTTAAGCAATGACGAAATAGGTTTTATGGTATTGCTACACAGAACGTTGACGATAGTTCTAGATCTAGTCCAAGACAAATTGCCATAGGGATCTAATAAAACCACTGACTTTGGAATTCAGTAAAGTAGCACCGTGCTGGGGGACTACAGCACTTATGGGGATCGCAATGGCTCATTTTTTTCTCCCCTTCGTCTGTAAGTCAAAGATTATTATTCCTTCTTTCACGGGTCTATCGAAACCCCTTCGTTTAGATTCATTAGCAGTGGACAAACAAAAAGGGTTAGGGGGAAATAGGGGTAACTTCACCATAACTTGTGGGGTATGTCCACATCGTCATAGAGGGTGTCATGTGTGACTCAGTATATTGTGATCTAGGTAAGACCCAATTTTGTGCAGAAGTAATCAATCGTCTAAGAAACATTTTATATCAAAAACAAAGAAACGTGAAAGGTTTATGCTTTGGTACCTCAGGAGGTGAAGGCTCCTAACATCCTGCAAAATGCCCCCAAGGTAGCAAATGAATCTAGGAATTAATTTCTGATTTCTTCGATGAGATCACTGAGTTACCAAATGAGTTTCCACCTCTTAATCATATCCAACACGCAATCAATTTAGCACACCCGAAGAGTCTCAACCCCTGTCTCGTACTTGCTTTATCGGCACCAACAAAAGACAACATCTGGTAGATGAGTGTTGATAGTCATGCTATTAACAAGATCATTGTCAAGAATTGTTTTTTGAACCCCGATTGGACGATAAGCTTGACATGATGTATGGTTCCACCATCTTCTGAAAAGTAATCTCAGGTGTGAATATCACTAGACAGTGTAGACCTATATATCAGACCTAGAGATGAGATGAAGACGGCTTTGGAATAAAGAATGAACTATATGAGTAGTTGATCAAGTATGTTGGCTTATCCCATATACCAAATACACTTATGTGTGTTATGATAGAGCTATTTAGTTGTAATATTGCAATATTTCTAGTGGTATACTTTGATGATGGTGGGGACACCAACGGTACTCCCCCGGCTACTTGGGTCTACACTAGTCGGCGTCAACGCATGGCCCAGCCTATTTCTTTGGTTAGGGAGTGGCCTATGAAGAAAAGCCCATGAAAGGAGCCCACATAAGGGGGCTTTAATTTGGTTTAAATGCTTTGATTCCTTTCTTTTTTAGCAAATTCGTAGCTATTAAAAGCAAAATATCTGCACGCAAGAAAAACCCATTAGAGTATGTTTCCTTATTATGGTAGCACTCCTATTGCCTTATGTAACCATGGGGGATTCTTTAAAAAAAACCCATGAGATTTTGTTTGGAGCAATGAAGAATAATTGTAGCTTTGTTTCCATAAAATTCACCAGTGTGAGGTCGATTGTGCCACCTCTCTCTCTCTCTCTCTCTCTCTCTCTCTCTCTCTCTCTCTCTCTCTCTCTCTCTCTCTCTCTGACCCCATTGGGGTTGCCACAGCCAACAAACAAGATCAACAACAGTAACCACTACTGCAACTGCCCAGGCCAACCACAGCCAGCCCAGCCCGCAAGCCAGGCCAATCAGCTTAGTCTCTTTGTAAAGCACATGCAAGAGTTCCAAGAAGAACTTTGACAGTTGATTAAAGCAATGAGAAATTAAAAGCGCAAGCAAATACTCATCATATGTTCATAGAGTTCAAAGGAGACTTTGTGATGGTACGCTTGAGATTTCTTGATGGAAAATATTTGAAGCCAGGTCTTGCTTTTGGCATTAAAAAGCAGTCAACATGCAAATATTAAGGAGATTCCTTAAGATCTCAACATTTGACCCACTTTTAATGTTGAGGATCTGACTATCTTTAATGTTCACCATGAGATATAAAGTTACAAGCATTAAGACTTCCATTCGGGCCCAAGCTCAGAGATCATATCGAAGATGTTCTTGAAGATCACGCATTGATCTTTCCTTTTCTATCTTAATAATTTGTTGTTTTTAAAATTATTGCATGTATACTTTCGATTCTACATCTATATTAGGTCTTTTTATACATCAAATCAACCATTATCATGGTCCACCAACCAACCATGAAAATTTTCAAAGTTAAGAATTTCTGCTCCGAATTCTCAATTCAAATTCAAACAAGTACAAACTTTGTGAATTCCTTCACAAATCCTTGTCAAATTATAAAACCCTTCATATTCTCATCGTCCTTGATAATAGGCTTCTAATCAACTTTCATTTCATCTTTGACCACTTTTTGAGTGTTTCAAATATGATCTTACTTCCCAAATTATGGGAATGTCCTAAATTCACTCAAACCCTAAATCCACCAAAGTCCTTCCTCCTCCACCAATTTGATATCAAGGTGCAACCACTTTGATTAACTCATTTAGCATGGTCTCGTGTTGACTAAACTTAAAATGGGGCTAATATTATGCAAATTAGTTTGAGATCGCATCTTGTTTACCCCTCCTGTTTCTTTATTATTCATGGATCAGAGGCCCTTCCCCCTCGAATGAATACTTCAACCACCAGTGGATCACTCCAACTCATGACTTGGTTTTTCTTCGTTTTTTTTACATGTCAGAACCTCTCTTTCCATCTTTTCCACTTAAAGGGGTTGTGCATGATACCTTGGAAAGCCTATAAAACATCCCAAACTTAAGACGATTTGGTAAAGATATGAAACTTGGAACACTTTCAACAAGAAGCTTCGTTCTTGATCCTTTCACTCCTCTTTTATTGAACCACTCTTGCAAAGGTGGAGCTACGCGACACTGCCCCTGGGATTTGTGGGTTATCTAGTACATGATCCACATTCCAAACTACTTGCCCAGTGCAGCATTCCCATAGCCCCCTCGCGACTCGAGAACTACTTTGTCCCACGACACCAATTACGGGTGTCAGTCGGACTCAATAAAAAGAAAACAACCAACACCAATTTACGGAAAAACAAAACAATCAAATACGTGTTAGCTCAATTAACGAAAGAAAACATATCCGGCACGAGTCGGGCAACAACAGGCCGAGCAATTGCCGAGACGTTCGAAAAAAAATTATCATGTGGGCACCCTCAACCACTGCAATTAGGGTCACAAAGACCTTTCGATCTGGCGGTCCAAACCAAGCGGGTTGGGTTCAATCAGACCCAAAATGAGTTTATTGGCAGCATTACTCTTTGTCTATTTTCATCACTCATGCCCCTATACCCTCTTTCAACTTTACCATGATTCTGTCCTCACCCCTCGAGAGTCGTCTCTAATATAGAAAGAACAAAATACAGGAGGCGACAATGTCAGTGGCGCGAAGGAGGGGTAAGTTATGAATCCATGGTAGATATCGGCCAAGGACAGCGACAAGATTGACTACGACAAGCTCATCGAGAATCTCAGCGGCCAGCGGCTCGACACCGACCTCTTGCACCAAGTCTCGTAGCGTCTTCTTCACCCATAGGCCCCTAAAACTCTCCATCTCATCCCATTTCTAACCCTTTTTCTCTCCATCTGATATAGGTGGTGAGAAATTTCAATTTGTTTCGTGTCAGTTAAGGATTTTAGAGGGATTCTCGATGTATATGAAAAATGAGAAAACTCTACCAGAACACTAGGAGGGGCCCTCGTTTAAGGCTCTCCATTTGGGGCATCTGGTCCCCTTCATAGTAAGCTTCTGATTTTGCTCGACTCGTTTGTTGCTCGATTATTGTAAGTGTTCATGCCTTAGTTGGGTTCTCTATTGCTTTGACAAAAATTAGCTAAAGAAGGCTCTGGTGATTTCCTAAAGTGGATTAATGTCAAAACTTTTTTATCCATGCTTAATTACCCAATTTTTCATAGTAGAGTTTATATGATGCTATGTCTGATTTTGTTTATCATTTGATGCCTAAAGTGAATTTGTTCTATAATACATTTCATTTCTTGTCTAGTTCATTGAATTATTTATAGGGTTTGCATTCACTGTAAAGAAGGGTTCATTTGCTTGGATGATGTTCTATTGATTTCCTAAAGTAGGTTCATGTCAAAACCCTTTTTGGTTTACAAACATAGAAAATATCTTGATTTAAGGTAGGGGAGTTTATATGGTGTGATATGTGGTTTCAATTGCCACCCGATTTATGTCGTGCATTTGTTCCATATTTAAAATTTAGTATCCATTTTGTCATTTGCATTGTAAAAGTGTACAAAATTGTTGACATTATCAAGTCGATCATCAATTGACAAATTCACTCACATCTTGCCCCCCTACAAGAAATTCCTGGCCCCGCCCCTGCTCTCTTGGTTTCTTTTCCTCTCTTATTCATCCTTTCTTGCTTTGTGATTTATAGGACTTCAATGCTTTAATGCATGATTGTTTCATCAAGAATCTTCAAGAGGCCTGGAAAGCAATGTGACACTCTCTTGGAAATTAATCAAACTTGGATTCTATCTTTCTTGCCAAATCTGGTATCCTTAAGTTCTTAGCTTTCACTTAGCTTCTCTCTTCTAAAAATATTTATCAGTTCTTCCTTTAGTAGTTTTATAAATCAGCCACCAAGATACCATTATTTTTGCATATTTTTGTATTAGTTTCTGATTTTCTGAGACTAACAAGTATTTTTGTCAGGTCAAATCACCCGACACCCTGTATTCTGTTGAATGCTAGAGGTGGAGCACATCTCTAAGATTTACCCATAAGTGGGATTTGGTATTTATTTGAGTGCTAGTAGCAGAATATGTCTCTAGGATTCACAAGAACCGGGAATAGGTACTTCTATTTTAATTTACTATCAGCATATCAGTATTATACATGGATGTACCTGCTGGTCCTGCTTGCACCACTCTTCATAAAAATAAATTGAAGTGTCAATATCCATGAAAAGAGATGTGAGGAAAAAAAACTTTATAAAAAAACTATAGATGGATGGGAAATTCTCCCAAGGTAAGATGTTAATAGTTCTTTTGAGAAGCATCATCCAGAAAAAAATTATGTCTGCATAATTCAGTCCTGAATCAGAACCAGTTACTTACAACAGGACGATCCCGCCAAAACTCTGGTAGTGACTTCCTCTGGCAACATTCAGAAAGAAGTACATATCAGAAGTTATAGATGAAAGCACATTATACATCGTAAATAAGCAACAAAAGGAACAAACAAGGTACAAAAGAACAACGTGACAATGAAATATATCTCATACAGCACGCTAACTAGTCAACTTTCAAATTTTAGTAGACCGACTATATAAGGCATATTCCCAAAAGGATGCAAGGTTTCTGCATCTCTAATGCAGTATCTTTTAATATTCTAGATCCATCTTCATGAAAGATGTGTTACTTTAATTATGATTTAAGACAGGAATGACTACTCGTACACACAAAAAACAGTTATTCTGAATCCATTTGTATCTGAACAATGATACCCTAAATTTTAAAGTTGACTAGTTAGTGTGATGTATAAGATATATCTCATTGTCATTGTTTATTTGTACTTCTTTTGTTTGTTACTTACATAACAGCTCATCCAAGGTCTAACATAATCCTCTCCTGATTAACATATTAACTCAAATTACCAACTCGAATAGAAGGCGAAATTCTTGTCCATCTTGGCCCCGGAATAGATAAGGTTGGATGGTGAGACTAGCATCGAACTCAATTAAGGATCAAGTAGAGACCCTATGTAAGTACAAGTTGTAAACCTAAAGCGTCTAGGAAACCATAAGCCAAAGCCAACTTGAGTCGGCTCAACAACATAACATTAAGAAACTCATCATATTGAGGATCAGTATCAAACTTACTCTGCAATGCTTCTGAAATTCTGGGAAGACTGTTTCATCATTCACAACTACCTCAGCGTGGTTTCTAATCAACACAGCCCACTAGAACAAGAGTCAGCAAAACATACCATTAGAGCAAACATGTCATAGTATGCTATGGAAGCAATTAAAGATTTGTGTGAATTCTCTATTCTTTTCGCAGACAAGAAGTAAGGAGAACAATTACCTGAGACCCTTTCCTCCAATTATATACAGGGACGACTGGATTCATTTTGGGATTATAACGACCCTCTTTTGTATCCGCAAAACTGCTTCCAGCATTATATGACCAGATGCTATTAGAACCTACTGGCCATTACAGAGATTCACAATTTCATATTGCATCCTAGTTTAATATGCTTTAAAGAGAATGGAACTGTACAAAAAATTTGCACCATGTAGACCCAACATTCAGGTGAATTACATAACCCAAAAACATTCATCTAGGACAATTGTGGAACCAAAACATAGTGCTATTTAAAATGTATAACCAAAACTTTGAGGTACATGAGCTATAAATACCACAACTCCTAATAATGGTGACTAATAAGAAACATTGGTGTTCTCTTTAACCATCAACAACACCAAATGGAGTAGGATGTTGCAAATCTCTTATACATGGAACCTATAGCACGTTGGAATGCTAGATAACGGACTTCTCCTGCCCACCGTAGACATCAATGCTAGGAAGCTCGCTCTTGATTTGCTTGGTGAAGTCTCGAAAGAGACTTATGAAGACCAATGGAGAGGAAGAAGAGGGAATCCAACTACTTTGGTTTTCCAGATGCAATGCATAAACCGTTGAACACAGAGATGGATCCAACTGGCAACTTGTGGTACTAGCCGACTAGGTAATTATTGGACCGGTCAAGCTACTGAGGAAAGCATGAGACAACAAGTAGTCCATCCTTGCTGGGGACAATTGCTCGTCAGAAGCTCATCAAGTGTTGGACGAAATCTGTCGTCTTGTCAAAGTATCAAACCTTTGGCCCCTCTATTGATTGCGGACCTCCATCTTGAGGATGGTATCGGTGAGTGGGGGCTAAGACGAGCCTTGAATGGCAACCTACGTCATCTCGGCATCCCGGGTTCACATGATTTTTCGTCCAAAATCTCGTTATCTCATGAGGATAACACCGACATGCCATTGTTTTCAGGCTGAGGGACTCAGGGAGCATCTCTTTGGTGCTCCTACTGCGGCGCTGCGTTGAGGACCCTCCGCCCGAGTTGATTATGGATGGTCTCAAGGTTCCGACCTTCAGACCTAACATTAATCATATGATCTGTCTTTATTGTTTTGAGGTCGGCCGAGATGATTAATCATATTATTTTGTTCTTGTTCTAGCTAGTCATTCCGCACCTCGAGTTAACCAACCGAAAGGGGGTTGTTGTCGCCTGTCTACGACAGGATGCGTGAACGCTGTGAACGGTCAAGGGAACGTCGAGTAGGAGATCATCATGGATCATTTGGGTAGTACCACAGAGTGGGGACCGGTTGTGGATGGACTCTTGTTGATGTCATGAGGGTGCTTCCAGGAGCCTAGCCAAACTCTATAGCCCCAAGTCGACCATAATGAAATATTGTTGGGCCATCAATGCCGTCAGAATAACATCCTGCATGGATGGCGCAGGAGATTCATGATTTCAAAACTCGATCGATACCAATTACCAAGTCATACCAACCGGTACGACACAATTTTCTATTGACTAATATCGAATCACCGATCGGCACTGATACTCAGTCTGTATCAACCGATATCGAGTCATATTGGCTGGGATTAGCAAAAAAAAATTTTTTTGAAGGAATGTGGTATTGGTCTGAACTGTTTGATAATGAGTCAACTCGGTCGAGTTGAATCGGTATGGTTCGAGCCGATATCGCTACCAATCGGGGGAGAGGATTCTCCTATCTCCAAGATCGGGGGAGTTTGTTTCGCCGCCAGAGGGGAGGCACCACCCATAGATTTCTACTTTGTCTTTCACCACTATGTTGTGGATGAAGAAACGCATATATGTGTGTGTGTGTGTGTGTGTGTGTGGGTGGGTGGGTGGGGGGGGGGGGAGGGGTTAGAATTGTTTTAAGAGCAAAATCCCATAGACGCGGCAGAAGGTGTGTGGAGGAATTTTTCAAGTCCCACATATCACCTAAATTTACCTTACTAATAGAAGTCGGATGAACTCTCTTTTGGATATTTCTTCTTTTACTTTCTAAGTCTTACAAACAAATTGAGTGAGAAAGAGAGAGAGAGAGCTCCCGTTCTCAGTTCATTGACCCATATTTATGTGACCCCTCTCTTGTTCTTATAGGGGGTCACCGGCCTTTGTCCCCTCAATGCCTTCGCCTCTGGTCATGTTCGTAATACCTCATTGTCATGGTTGGTTGCTACCTATAGACAATGAGCATGTTTCCCTTATATGCGGAATCATGTGAGGTCACTATCGGTCGTGGATAGTGTGTCCTCTGGTAGCACCACATGTTACCTCATTAGTTAGAGCCTTTATTCTCTGAATGTTGATCCATGGGTAACCGTAGTGTGTCAAAAATGAACTTCTCATGCCCTAATTTTCCTTGAAAATTGTGGAGGAAATGTTTCTTCCTAAAAAAGTCGTGCTGCACATCCTTCATCTCTTGCTATTTTTGGCTGATCAACCTAAAGAAAGGTCTCTGACTCTCTGCAGTGCATCATTTAAAACCACTACGTCAGCCGAATCAGTCCTCTATTTACTGATTTAATTACAACAATTCCCACACAAGGATCAAGGACTAAATTAGAAAATGAAAATCGTACCCACTACCCCCTATGTCCTAACAACTAATAATGACACCTATCAAAATGATAACCCTGCAAGAAAAAATCAGCAAGTCCATCAGTGAAGTTTCCTTTGGTAATGGCTATATCATCTGGCTATCTATAGTGTCATCCTCTACTTGTGTAACTCTTAACCCTTAAGCATCTAAAGTGCAAAATTATTTCTCGATTTATCTTTCAAATATTAGCATATGCTCACGTTGGCATAGAATACTAAATCTCGGCCAATCAAAACTAAAACGGCCGTCAGAATAAACCGATCTTCCTAGTTTATGTGTAGCTGATATTGTATGAAGGCAACAACTTATATAAATAAAAACAAAAAATGCTCATGTACCTGTCTAGAAAGCTAGTTGGTGTAGACATTATATACTCATATGTGTAGCTGAAATTGTACAAAGGTATGCAGCTGTCAATGACAAAAAGAAGTATATCATGTCAGTCGCACATCCAGGAAAAGTGGCGAGAATAGCAAATGCATAATAATATGCTAATAACCATAACCAGCACGCCTTGTCCTATCTATTTGGGCATGGCCACATGGCTTTATGAATCCTTAATTGCCAGTCATTTCTGTTAAAGACTGTCACACTGCCACCCTACAATTAACAAATATCGAAATAGAATACATTTCATGGTTTGAGTTGATTTTGACTTTCAAACCTAACATCAACCATCAACTTTCTCATCCAAGCTTGGAACCGGCATCGGTGGTGTAGCAAATGAAGCATCAGCTAATTTTATCAGAATGAGGGGCTACTTTCTTCCTAAGAACATTAACTAATTTACTGATTTGTTGGATTATGGATCCCCAATTTCAAATTTCAAATTGCAAGAACCAGTTGTACTAAGGCAAGCAGTTATTGATGTCAAATTGCATAAATTTGAACGTTCATCATGCATCCCGTTGGGCATTGAGTTGAAATGGTCCACTGCACACTTAAGATATTTATGCACAAACTATTCAACTTCAAACGCTATTGCTCTAACTAATTTTACCCTTCGATATTATAGTCTATGCATGAATAGATTCACCTATTTATGCAAGATACAGAAAGTAAGTTGTTTAAAAGGAATTCGCATAAACAAGTATATCCTGATCCCCAAAAATTAGTATCTTGCTTATAGTTCTCTCTTCAGGTACATGCATATTCAATTTTCTCTTATGGATTCAATATACAGAGGTTCTGAAAGTCTGAAAGAAATCAAGTTATCGAAGCATAAATCCATCTTAAAAGAGGAAAATTATTATTCTATCAACAATTTCATCACTATTCCTCCTTGATTATCAAGGGTTTATACTATTCCTCCTCGAGGAAATTTGATATTCCATCAACGATAACATGACGTCTATCTTAAACTTTTGTTTGGTAGAGAAGGAAAATCCATACAAGTTGTGTGATTACTGGTAAAATATCTCCTTGAGTGGCCTGCAAAACTGGATATTTTATAATGGCAATCTTGTACATGAAGAAAAAAATAATGCTTCTACTAGCAGCTAATCTCTGATTCATAACTGTTGAATCGAAGATTAGCTGCTAGTAGAAGCGTTCTTGTTTTCGTCATGTACAAGGTCATTATCAAATATCCAGTTTTGCATACCACTAAAGTAGACATTTGTACTAATAAATCATGCAGCTTGTATGGAATTTTCCTTCTCTACCAAACAAAGCTTCAAGATGGACGTCAGAATATTTTTCTACTATTACTGTCGGCTAATAGGGAACAGATTCGTAGTGATGGTTCCAGTTCAGAGTAACTATAAGTTTCTAAGGGAAAAGGAGTTTCAAAATTGGCTTAGACCAGAAAACTGATATTCTTCAGCAATAATGTTCATTGCACATGTGCATATTATATATTCTAACCATTTAAGGACCAGTTGAACATTTCTGAAGTAATAAACCAATGTAGCTAGATTCCATAGGAGATTCTTACTTCAGATGAAGAGTAAATAGATATATTCTTTAATTTCTACAAACAGATATTTAACTGCATTCTTTAGACAAATCGGTTTTCACCAGGCACTCTAAAAATAATTGAAAAAATAAATAAATACTATTGACTTTCTCATTGCCCAGGTAGTCAGCATAATCACAGTACATCCATGCAACCACAAATCATAACAAGCAAAGAAAGAAACTTTGGCGACCAGTATACAAAGAAAAACGAACCTGTCAGATAAAAAAACAAATCGCACATTAAAAGCATCTTTTAGTGCATTTTTTAGCAAGATACGCTCTGCTTGAATCATGCTTGATTCTCCCCAGTCTACCTGAAACAAAAGCACATATTAAGGATTAAGAATTGCGTACAAACAAACAAAAAATTATCCTAGAATACCCTATTGCATAATCCTTGTTGTCTAGCCTTCAGCTAGCTAAATTGCTTAGGTAACTAAGCTGGAAGAGACATTGCTACTGGACCAGCTTGACGCCCAAAAAAGAGATTTTTTCTTGTTTGATGAGGACTAGTCATTCTAAGTATCCTTGTGATGAGCATGAAAAGTGGTGCCTGAAAATTTGATTTCACCAGAGTACTTTTATAGGTGTTAGGTCTATGTTGGAATGCTAGCTGGTGTTGGGTCTGATCTATTATCTCTTCCTCTTTGGTTTGGGAAACTGTTTAATTCCTTTTGTGTTGTTTTGTGTTCTTGTTTCAGGGATTCACTCAAGACTTGGCTCTTAAGTCAATCTTTTATTATCATTAATATCATGCTACCTTCTTGCCTCTAAAAAAATGCACTTTTGGTAGCAAGAAGTAATGATCAACTACCATAGAGCTGTCTGGTCCCACAAGATTGAACCCAAAGAGGACTCAAAATGTTGGAAGTTTATCTCTTGCTAATCCCTTACCCTTGTGTCCATTGAAAGCACGAAAGTTCTCGACGAACATTCAACAAAACTAAGCTTTACATACCAGCCTAAGGGAAAAATCAGTCCTACCTCACAGGTATCAGGGAATAGTCTCTTTTATGGATGCTACAAAGGAAGGCTAAATTTTATTTTACCAACTCCCATGAAAGGCCAAGTTTACTCGACCTTAGTAAAGTTTGTTCCTTTACAGACGACACAAACTAAATCACAATAGTAAAGTTTGTTCCATGAAAGTTGGTACTAATCATGATTCCTACACAAACATCTTTCTAAGCTTATCGTACCTAAGAAACAAAGTGAACATCACAATAGAGTAACACATTCCCTCAGATAACGTAGTTGAACTAAATATAATCGCAGTGTCTACAATCACATTGTGATCATATTTACTTCTGTTGAGAATAGTCCCACATCAGTTAAGGGGTGGGAGTTCCACGTCTTTATATATTGTTACCCCCTCCCTCTCATTATCGGTTTTGAGGGGGCATGAGAATTGTAACATGGTATCATAACTAGGTCCCACCTTGTCTCTCCTCTATGTGGTCCCATCGCACCCTCATTCTCTCTGATCGAGATCGTCTCTCCCTCCAATCGAGAGGCACTCAGCGTGCTGGCAGGTGTTGAGAATAGTCCCACAAAGTTAAGAGGTGGGAGTTCCACGTCTTTATATATTGTTGTCCCCTCCCTCTCATTACCGGTTTTGAGGGGGCATGGGAATCGTAACATGAGTGTTGAGGAAGTCCACCGGTTAGTCCCACATCGGTAAAGGGGACACCTTACGTCCGCTTTATTTAACATGGTATCAGAGCTGGGTTCACCGTCTCCCTTCGGGTGCGGCCCCTTCCAATTGTGCCTCGTTCCGCGTGCTCCGCTTGAGGGGGGGTGTTGAGGAAGTCCACTGGTTAGTCCCACATTGGTAAAGGGGACACCTTATGTCCGTTTTATATACCCTCTCTGGACCTCCCCTTATGACCCGGGTTTTAGGGTGTGAGGGTATCCAACAACTTCAACTATGTTATATGAGGGAACGTGTTACTCTATTGTGATGTTTGCGTTGATTCTTAGGTACAATATTGGAGGAGGAAGAAACGGAAGAGGAGGGAGGAGGAAGAGGAAGGAGGGCGGCGGAGGAAGTTGGACGGATGTAGGGAAGGGGGCGGTGAGGAGGGGACTGATAGTCTGATACGTAGCTAAATAAAATAAAATATTAAAGAAGAGAAGAGATGAGAAGAGACTCATTAGAGGGGGTCGGGACCTCTTATAGGGCTTTCTTTGAGGGAAGCCTAGACTCCTAAACAAAGATTTCTTTTGGATAAAGTTATTGCTTACCATTCCATTACACAAGGGAACTTAAATAAAGGTTAGATGTAAATCATCTCCCAATAACCTCCTAAATAGCGGAACAAACCACATCAAAATAACTAAATAATTAACTAGCAAAAACTACCAATTCGTAATTGCATGTGGCCGCAACCATGCTAAACCTATGCATGGGTTTGTCACGTATCATCCCACCCAACTTCGAGGAGCCTGATACTCCAGGTAAGCACTTGGATATTGCGTGAGGATGTCCCGGTAACCTTCCCACATCGTGTTAGCCTCATCCGCTCAGTGAATCATCCAACGACCCAAGATCCTTTTCGGTGGAGGTTGGAGTGCACCTTCAAGGTTGACTGGGGGTAAATCCTTGATAGGTTGTGTTCCCCCTTGCAGGTTGACAGAATGTTCGACCCAATGTTCTCCATTGTCACTCACTATTTCGTACGAGATCAAATTGCATTTTATGACATTAATTTCTTGACCAAGAACATGGAGGATTTTGATCTAGCGAGCATCGGTCTTCCGCAAATCGGCGACTACTGTCTAGTTCCTTCAATTTGGCTATTACATCCTTCATTTTTCTTTACACGATCGTCGCTCTGATACCAAACGATACATACCTAAATAAAATAAAATATAAAAGAAGAGAAGAAATGGGAAGAGACTCATTCGAGGGAGCCGGGCCTCCTATACATGGATTTCTTTTGGATACAGTTCTTGCTTACCATTCCATTACACAAGGGAACTTACATAAAAGTTACATGCAGTTAAGAAACCATATCAAAATTACTACATAATTAACTAGAACAAACTATCAATCCGGAACCGCACATTGCCCCAACCATACCAATCTATGCATGGGTTAGTCACGTATCAGGGACCATGGCGGCGGACTGGGGCAGCCATGAGGGAATCAGGTTGGCTGGAGGTAAGTGACGGGGGTAGTTTGGGTATTAAAAAAATATATAAATAACCGGGTGCCCAGATTAAACCGGCGGGTGGGATTCACTGACCTGTATACTGTTGTTGACCTGACGGCCGTAGAAAACGGCAGATCGAGTCGTCGCCTGACTGAAAAGGAAACCAGGCCTCGAATGGACAAAGATCGAAAACCTGCCCTCCTTCTCTCCCTGCACGTTCAATGCATCTGAGTTGTTACACGATGCGATCGCGAACTGAACCGAGAAATCTGCCCTAAAAGAAAACCTGGAAGAAGGCATCCCAAACTGGTTCGAGAGGGATCCGGTTCCGCGCGATGAACAGGAACGCGATCTTGGGCTTCTGCACCGGCCGAGGGGATGCCGATGCGGCGAATCTCACGATCAGGGCCAACTGCTTCTGCACCAGCACGAGGCTCCCGAGGCAGAAGCCCAGCAGGAGGAGGGCGGCGAGCTTCGTTCTCCACCGAATGGATGAGCTCCGCCGCTTCATCTGCTCTGCTCTCGGTCGAGATCCACGATCATGTGTTCCCGGGAGGAAACCCTAGTTGGAAGGGGCCTCCGTCCCAGATCCAGCGAGAGGATCGTGCTTCGGGGCCTAGATACTGGAACGGAGCTGGAAATCCGTGATCCTCCACGGAATCCGACCGAAACCGATTTCGGATCGGTGGCAAGTTGGCAACTGACGAAAGAGTAAAGACCGTTGAGGTGGCTTTGTCACAACGGGTGTTGCTACCTGCACCCGCAAAATTACTAACACCTCCAAAACAGCACTTTTTTATTTTGTTATTATTATCCCCATTACTACTACTCATTTGATAGTAATGACCAAGTTATGGTTTTACCACAAGAAATGCAATTCAGCCCGAAGGTTTTTTCGATTTTGCCGGTCCGATTGATATGGTAACGTGCAACTGGTGCTGTTAAAGATTTTAAAATCGCTAGTGGGTTTCAGCCACTAGTTGCATGCTGCCAATCGGGCCGGCAAAATCGGGACAAACTTTCGGGCTGAATAGCATTTCTCTTTTACCACGGATGAAATGGAAGTAGACGAGGGATGACAAGAAGAGCGGAAAAAAAAATTTCAAGATGATGATCTCCAAGTAGAAGTCTGTTGACATTGATCTCTTGTCAGAAGAAGGATGATGGCTGATGAGGAGGTAGAAGCCGATGACGAGAATAAAGAGTCGAAAAATCGAGAAAAGGTCGACGAAGAATCACCGATCAAGTGACGAATGCTCTATGAAAAAGAATAAGTTTTATCAATTTTTAATATCTCCAATGGTGCAGAACATCTCAGGTTTTTATAATAAAGAGGGCCTTATGGTTTTGATTTTGACCGTCGGATGGAAAGAATAAAGGCCTTGGATCAACCCTAATCAAAGAAGAAAATAACGAAGGGAAATAAAGGATGAGAGAGAGAGAGAGGGAGACACGTGAAAGAGGGGAAGAGAGGTTGTGGGTCCCATAGAGATGCTCGATTCTTGAGGAGCGTCTACACGGCCTTCTTGGGAGTTGAATCTTTTATTTATAGTTTTTTCTTTTTCTTCTCTCTCTACTGGCGTGGTTTCATCTAGGCTATTTGGCATAAGCACAATAAGCGGTGTAAACCAAGTCTAGGTAGGTTCTAATTATTTATTAACAAAGGCTTAAGTGATATTAAGGGTTGTTGATTCAATTAAATTTTGCCGATCACAAGCGAAGCCGACCAAACTTTACTAGTGCTGATCTAGGATCGCATCTTTGTGGAGTTTGATTTGTTTCGTATTAACTCAATTGGGATTTTATAATTAGCCAACGAAGATTAAAATTAAGTCTATAAGCCTACACAAACAACCGTACATAAATTTATGAAAAAAGAAATAAAACACACTAGTGGCATCATGCTAAAGGCTATGGCTATGGCATGCGAGTGGGAAAAAGATGCAAATTGAGGGGTGGTACAATAGGGAAAGGAGAGGGATGTGAACTCGAGGGATGTGCCGAGGTACATCAATCCACAAGACTCGATCATCACGATGTCCTAGGTAGCATGGGTACTCCGTCGCCGCAACAAGGTGGATGAAGAGGGAGCTGATCCACAAGGAGGAGGAGGAAGAAGATGCATCACACAGAGAGTCACCATATTGCCAGGAGGAGGAGGAGGAAGCCGTGACACCGTAGAGTAAGTCGTCACGTCATCATGGAGAAAAAGATATAGAGTAGATCACGTGGAGAAGATGAAGACAATAGGGAATTAGTGGAGGAGAAAATAAAGGAGAAAAAAAAAAGGAGACTAAGTTCAAGCTAATTCATCATTATTCATCTTCTCTTCATGGGAGTACTTGGGCCATTATTATAAAAAAAAAAATTAGAAAGATTGTAGCAAGAAGAGGTCATACAGATCATGAAGGAGGTTGAGGAGAAACATGGAGGATCATGGGAGAAGGTGGCCCAAAGGAGGAGGAGGTGATTCTTGTGGGGAGAGAGAGAGAGAGAGTGTGTCACGTCCAGTATTTTACGGATTTAGGCAACTCATCTAATATTGAGGTATGAATAGATATCAACTTAATTCAATATTCCAAACTCAAATATGAGTGAAACCTGAGCTATCATTTCATTCCAACAGTTTGAGTCACAATGCTTTGGTTACAATAACGGTTACAACAAATAAATAGAGTTTTTATTCTTCTAAACAGTCTTTAGAATTCCTCCTAAGTCTCCTCGATGTAAGGTTCATACATTGTGTCTCCTATCTCCAGCTCCTTTGGTCTTCCCTTAGTTAGCTCTTCTATTCCTGCAGGGTTAGGCACTGCAACACAATTAGTTTTGCAGGGGATGAGTCTCACATATAGTGACTCAGTAGATTGAAGATGCATGATACTTTCGTTGGTCCAATTACACTTAGAAATGCATAAGTCACTACATAAGTCTTGCATAAAGTAATTAACCCAATTTGAAACCATTCATAAGGTTGATCTCTCCACCCGAGGGCTTTTAGACATATGAGGGCTAGTCTCACACCCAAGGTAGCTTTTAGCTGTAGTTAGGCTAGCCTCATACCTAAGATAGCTTTTAGTTATAGCTGGGTTAGCCTCACACCTAGGGTCTTTCAGGCAAGCCCCGCACCTCATAGCTGGTCAAGCTTTTACCCATGTATCGACTCAGAGTAAAGTGTGCATTCCTAACAGTATATCTGAATAAAAAAAGATGTCAAATCAACTCCTTTACCTGGGTTCAAGTGTTGATTCGAGAGGTGCAACGGATCCCTAGGTTTTCAATGGTTTTATGAATAATATCACTATACGTAATAAAGGTTAACATTATGACTTACTTATTTCCTTCAACTGTAGCATTGTAGTTGGGAATGACAAGAATACCCCACTCTCAACTAAACTCATTCTGGGTTTGTTTAGCCGAGTTATGACTTAATTAATGGCTAGGGTATAATAGTAATTATATGGAGAGGTTTGGGTCCAAAGTAATTTTATCACAATCTTAATGTCAAAGGTCAAGTTCGATGACACAAACCTACGGCTGCAAATGAAATCGACTTCCTAGGTGCCTTTTACAAGCTAAGGCTATTTTACGATAAAAGGATAATTTAGTCATTTCAAATATGCTTCAACTTACTACATGTTATAGGCCTTTCCGTCCTGAGTCCCTGGTCGTAGACAGGAATCAGAGTATGTTTGCTCAAGCCATGGCAGAATCAGGACTTATGGTTTACTAAGAGGCTGGTGCGTTGCCTTCAGTAAAAATACTGGGTTGCCCCAGGCGCTTATTTGGGGTTGTGGCCTTCGGGGTGGTGCTAGCGTAGGTTAATTGGGCTTAGTCCAATACCTGAACTGTGTGTTGACCTTGGCCCAAATAACCTGTGCCTGGTAACAGTCTTCGGCCAGCAGCTACTCTTGAACAGTAATGGGATACGGCCCACTATAGGTTATGGGTTTATGGGCTTCAGCCCAAGCTTCTAAGAATCAATTCAGGCTCGGCCTATTGGGCTTAAGGTTTACTCACCAGATGGCGAAAGGTCGATGTGGCGGCAGACGTCGGTGTCGGCCATGGTCCAGCAGGCGACGACCGAAGGTGGGTGGCGACCGACGTGGTTCGACAGGAATCGACAATGGGGTTGGCGGTTGATGGTGACAGGCGGTGGTGCTGGCGGTGACTGGCGACGACTAGTGGTTCAACGACTGGTCAGCTAGTGGACAAGGTGGCACAATTAACGAGATAGGGCTTCTTGAGATATGTATGAAATGATGTTGATGTGAGTCCCTTATATAGGCTCCACTTGGAAGCCCAAAAGTTTGGGGTTACAAAGATAGAGGTGACAATGGACTCTGGAATACTGAAAACCTGACCCGAAGCTGACCCTAAACATCGGATATGGGTACAAATTAATTTTGTACCCGAAGTAAGGTTTTGATAGGGTATAGGTATAGAAACCTTACCCAATTAACTTTCAGGTATGGGTATGGATATAGGTACCTGAATACCCTTATTTAAAATCCGCTCCTCTAACTATTGTATACTTAAATAATACAGTTCGATTCAAAACTCATTATCATATATCCAAATTCTAACAGAACTCAAATCCCTACCCAAACTTATACTTACCTAAAATCAATGTAATAAGAAACCAAAATAACTTCTTAACATTTCATTGCAATCCAATTATATTTTTTCCTCGAGCAATTGCATATGAAATTGAGAAAAAGAGACAAAACTATACTCAATTCATACCCGAAACCCAAACGAAAACCCTAAACCTGAATGGGTATGCGGCGGGTATGGATCCTCTTCTACCCGAATGGGTATGGGATGGGTATGGAATCTGCCCCACTCGAATGGGTATGGGTATGAGTAGAGGTAGGGTCTAATCCGAACCCGACCGATTGCCACCCCTAGCTAAAGAGCATCCTCTTAATCACTTGATTTTACGTGATCGGGTGAGGAACGGAAAGGTTTTGCAGTTAGTCTCCTTGTTGGTTTTTATATTATATTTACTATAACTTTACCCAAAAGCTGATCTCTAAGAGCATCTCCAACGGCCTCCCTTGCTAAAAGCTAAATCTGGTGAGCTATTCTTGCCACATCAACAGATTTGGTGAGTGGATTTTGTTCATACTCGAATTGCCTCCCTACCCACTACCTACTTCATAAAATCTGATGATTCTCAAGATAGCCAACAAATAGGGCGAGTGTCATGAGTTGAAAATAAATATTGCGATGGTTAAGAGAGACTATTGGAGGGCTTCAAAAGCTACTCCATCACCACTTTTGATATGTCAACGGCTTTAAGTGAGGTCGTTGGAGATGCTCTAAGTTGTTATATTAAAAAATCTCCGTTATATGTGACTATGGATCCAAACTTATCAATGGCATTATTTTATTTTATTTTACATGGATTATGTGTTGCTAAATGATTTAAGTGTCCATATGGTTTTCGATCGTTTCGACGATCCGTACGCAATAGCGAAGCTGGATTTTTTATTGGAGTAATCTTTGATTCAGTTTTGCTTGAGCAAGCTTTAATAGAATATATATTTAAAAATAAATCGGGGTATTACAAGGGGGGTTGGAGTTCAAAGTCCCCTCTTCCTCTTGTTACTGTTGAATGACAGCAAGGGGGGGCCCTTTCTTCTTATCAGTTGAATTTAAGGAGGGGTGCCTGTTTGACAAGGCACCGCCCCCCTCTCCTCTCTCTATGTCACTTAGGCTTCCTTTGGGCTTTGACAGCCCATGGGATGCCATCATGCCCATAAGTCTTGGTGGATGGCTGTTGGATATGGGCTATGAAGGATTTATGGGTGCGTTGCGGGTTTGCGCTGGTGCGACACACACCATTAGCTTGAATTTTCATTAACCACTAGTAAAAAACTCGGGCAATACCCGGATAATATTGATGCACGCCATTTGGCACAAATTACATCATAGACCGTCTGAAAAAGTGTGCAATATGAATAATCACTTTTTGTGTGTGTGTGTGTGAGAGAGAGAGAGAGAGAGAGAGAGAGAGTACTACTACTTTTCTAATTAATATCAAATGACCATTAAATATCATTTAATGAGTATTTATAATATTTATAGTAGGTTTTTAATATGATTTATGAGAAAGAGCCGTGTTCATACACTGAAGAAGAATCATGGCTCTTCAAAAGTGATCTACGTGTCACAACACGGGAGAGAGGGCTCCATTTTAGTATTAGACTATTAGATGCTTTGGTGGGACAAGCCGCCCCACCTATGTAGATTACATGTGGCAAAATACTTAAACAAATATTTATAAATCTATATAACAAGGGACGTCGGTTTTGTGCTAACTAGGCAAAACAGAACAAAAAAGCTGAATAGGACAAGCTGAATAGATAAAAATGAACCGAATAGATCTAATCATTCGTTCAAAAATCAACACACGATCTCTCATTGGTTTCAAATCCCAACCCATTTAAACTGCACTAAACCCCTAAAATCTCGGTCCATTTAAATTATACTAAATATGACCGTTCATCCCGTGATCGTTGTTCGCATCAACGGCTATAAACCCGTCTGCTGAAATTTCGGCCGCCCCAAACCATCGGGTCGATCTCGAGGAATCCGTTCGAACAGAGACAGTTGTGATTGATCGATTATAGGGGAGGGGGAGTTGGTCGCGTCGAAAGCGCCCGCTTCGTGCCAATCGGCACAGGCGAGGAAATAGATGTCCCTATGAACGCCAGTGTTGTTGTCGAAAGTGTTTTCTTGCCGAAGACGTTTAGGTGTATTGCTGCCGAAGGCGGCCCGCTACAGTGCCGACAGGCACGGGCATGCACTAGTAATATTTACATGGCATGAGAGATGTTGATACATCAATAAGTTAGATTCAATGACTTGCATTGAATCTAATAATGAGTTAGTTCACCTTTTTATGGCTCGAACCGGTGCTAAAATGGCATGTACCTACACAAACAAGAAATAAAATATGAAATATCTTTAGATCCACAAGTCAGATTGACATGAGATAGAAAAAAAAAAGTTTGACATAAATAAAAGAACTATATAATGGAGTAGATGGATCACTGATTACCATCATGAATCCTTATGTAGAATCAAATAAGTGATCAGTTGTAGCAAAAACTGCATGTATGAAGTCGTCTGCATCACTACCCATATTCATAGCCCATTTCTCCCCCTCCTATATCACTTTCTTCTTAGAAGTGGAAAAAAAATTAAGGAGCTATAAATATTAGTTTGGGGGGGGGGGGGATCAATATGTTGTTCTAAGATATATCGGAAGAGCAGAATCAGGAATCAGGTGGGATTTTTCAGAAGGGCATTAATTACTTGGGAGTTCATGTCCATAGGAGTCATGGATTGTCTTTTTTTTTATTCTTTCTTTCTTCTTCTTCTTTCCAACGGATTCATATGGCACAACTCGCAATTTCAAAGCTTTCCTCCCTCACCTGTAAGTTTCCTCGGTCTTTGTTGATACCCGACGTCATCGATGCCCTGCGCATGCACCTGGCCACCGCCTCCGGTCCCTGTGTAGGTCACTGCCTCCTCTGTCTCTTTTAACCACTCCTCTTGTTGCGGAGGCATAGGATATGGTTACTGGCGGTGAAGCCTAAGATTAGGAAGGAAGGGAAGGGGAAAGCATAAAAGGTTATATGGAGTGTTCCTAATATGGATACTGTGGAGCGAACTTCCCTCAACGACGTTATGCCTGCTTACACATGTGAATCATGGCCGTTGATGCCATGCCCATGGGATTGTGGAATTAATAAATAGTTGTTGTTGCCTCCCCTGTTTCGATCTCCGGACCTCTTTGAGCCCTTGCTCTAACGTCCTGTCATTTTGACTGCTTGGCTGGTCCAAAAAGAAAAAACCTTAGATTGAAGATATAGGTTTTGGCTGGGGTGCCAATACCAGTTAAGGTAGGGTTTTGTTGAAAAAGGCAAAGGGAGAAATGACAGAGTGGCAAAGGTGTTGCAGCTCGTGAGTGGTGCAGCGGCATTAGGGCATCTCCAAACCTTTCTTAAATCATGACTTAGATTTGAATCTGAGTAAAAAGGGCCAGAAAAATCGCTCCAGTCCTTTACTCAGACTTGTATCAATCAAAGTTTAACTTAATTTTTTCACCAAATCAGGGAAGACTCAAATCCCATACCAAATTCTAACGATCATCTACAATGGCCTTTTTATCTATATAACATGGCACAGTGGCATTGTGCTGACGAGGAAAAAAAAATGTTATTTGCCGTTCGATTTTTATATAAATATCATAGTCGTCTGTTAACCCAAATCGACTGGCTACCTAATAAGTGGCTCCAAATCCCTAATCATAGCTACCCAAAATCAGGTAGATAATAAATGTCCAAATTCCCTTCTTCACCTAAATCGGTTCTTCCGATTTCGAGCCGAGTCACCCCTCTCTCTCTTTCTCATAATTCCTATTAAAAACCTACTATAAAGATATTTAAAAACTACTATAAAGATGTTAAATACCTATTCAATGACATTTAATGGCCATTTGGTATTAATTGGTACTTTTTTTGGAATGTTAATTAGTGCTCTCTCTCTAACAAGTGAATCACACCCCAAAAGCAGTCGCGATCGTCAAAGGCGGTCGTCTGAGTGTCGAGGACAAGAACATTTACTAGTTTATAAACATGACATCCAACGGTGTAGTTTTTATTCAAATTTGAGTAAAAGATTCAAAATCAGCTCTAGACCTTATTCAAACTCATACCAAATTATTTTTAAAAAATTTAAATTTGATTAAGGGTTGGAATGCTCTGCATCAGATTAAGTTTTTACTCAAATTTTTATATTAGGGTAAATTAAAAATCTGAGCAAGAGCTAGAGATGCTCTTCGTCCAACGATCGGAAGGGATCAGTGGAGGCTGAGGATCGGTGGTGTGAATGAGAGGGATCAGTCTCGAGGAAGTTGAGTTCGACTCTATCATGGAAGCAGGGGGACGACCTCGCTGTAGGTCCTGGCGGTGGCCTCAAAGGTGCCTAGCCAGATGCGGGGTAGTCCAGCACTGAGCTGGCCTGGAGATTGCAAGTTGGCTGGCAAGTGGCAATGGGCCGAAGCTGGCCGGCGGCTGCAAGGTGAGTCTTGTCAGGTGAGTTGTGACCTCTGTCACAAAGTTTGTGACTATTTGCTGACTTTCGGGATTTATTCGCGATTAGAGGGTATCCCGGTTTAACTGGTGACTAACTGGTATGATCGCCGAATCCTCGAAAAATTGGCGATGCCAATTTAATCGCCAAACATTTTGTTTGCATATATATATATATATATATATATATATATATATATATATATATATATATATATATATATATATATATATATATATATATATATATATATATATATATATTTGCTTGGCCCCCAAACCGCATCGCTCACGCCTCAGCCTTGCTCTTTCCTTTCCAGGTTTCGGCTTCTCTTTTCCCTTAGGGTTTTGCAATCGCAATCTTGCTTGCATGCAGCATACCTTGGCTACACGATTCCATTTCCACCCTCAGCCCCTCCCCTGAGTTCCCTTTACGGTCCGGCGACTCCAGCGGCATACTTCCTCTCCCCGTCATCCCCGACTCCACGAAGCCGAACCCTCTCTTAGTCTCTCTCGACTCTCAAGGTAACGATGTAAAACTAAAGGCTTTTCAAAACTTCTGACTTCTGAGTTTTGTTTTCCAAAAAAAAAAACTTCGGAGTTCTTAAAATTAATTAGTTTTTTTATGTGAATAATGAATGTGTGATTCATGCTATGAATGTTGTCACGCCCCAAATTTCGCACAAATAAGATGCTCCAAAATTTGGAGGTGATTAAAGGTAAATAGAAGCCTCAAAGAATATCAACTACCACCATTATGATATACGACTCATATCCATTTCACTAATAATGATAACCCACTATCTCAAATCCCAAACAGATTAATACAAATCTCTTAATACATAACTGCTGAAAGAGGAAACTACTAACTACTAATAAAATATCTGATTATCGCCGCTCCAAGACCACGCCTGTCTCTAATCGCCAGTTATTGCTGACCTGAAATTGGATCTGCCCGTGGGAATGGGCAGGCCCCATAGAAATGGAAGATTAGTCTACGTAAAGACTAGTAAGACTAAGCTACTACTCCATCATACAATTTAGTATATCTATGTACGTATTCTAACATATAATGTCAATGATATACAATTTTTTCCACAATTGCTAATTCCATGCTCATATAATAATTTAGTTTTGCATAAAAAGATATCTATATATTTATTTCAAACATTTGTGAACCGTCAGTTTTCTATCAGTTCCGACAACAGAAACCTACTGGACACAAGTTACCTTGGATCCTCCAAGAAAGTTTACCCAAATGGCCAAGAGGGGTTTCCCGTCTCTCACGGAGGAGCTCTACCACCCAACTTACTTTTTTGAGGTCATACCTCAGGAGTGGACTACTAGGCCAAAGCTCTCAAGCCCTTGGCTTTACCACCTGCCCAACCCCGTGACCCTACCTACTTTATTCAGATTGTGCACGAGTAGTGGTTCACCTTCCACTCGTGCACACGGGTCTTCCTACACACTTCCCTCTAGGAAGCAACAATATCACATCTCAGTCAAATGATGATTCAATACTATCCACCTTGCCTCAGTTACCGAGACAGCCGGTATCGTTGCTCATCGGCAACTCAACCAAGTTCACATATAAGTTAACATATCTCAATCACAATTCATAAGTGATTGTTATATCTATATTCATAGAATGACATGTTCTCAATGTACTATTATCATGCTATCAAATATCTCATTGTTTAAGTTTAAAGCAATTAGATGGTAACCATCTTCGCATGTAATGATGTCCCCACTCCCCACATGCGATTTAACACATGCATTAGACACATCATTCCCCATGCAAGCTTCAGAATACTACAAAGCTACACTAAATAGTCTACTATTGTAGATGACATAGTAAGAGTAACTTACCTTGATCGAGGTTGTGAGCTTCTGTACTGGGTGCCCTAGGGCGCACGCCCTAATATTCAAGTGCACGGTCACCCCTAGAATGATCCAAAACTAAGATTATCACAAACAAAAAGGGATTACTACTAAGACAATTAAACGATGCTAGGTCGATAGGTTAGATCGCACATGTGCATTTGATTGAGTGAAGGCTTGTAGGGGAGTCAAACCGATGTGATGCGACTGTTAGACCTACCCTCGATATGGACACGTATGCACGGGGGTGATAACTAACCTTCAAATTATACACCCTAAAGGATCATAAAAATATGGCATAAGGAGGCAAGCCGGGTCACCCTCAATAAGGGATCGACCCTTGATCGGGACACGGTAACTCATGCAACCGAACACCCTTAATACTGATTTTATTCTTTAATGATGGAACCAGGACATAAGATCTACACCATCAGGTTCGTCTTGGAAAAATAATTCCGACACCGCCAGTTTCACCTAAATCTGAGTTCGGACAGGAAAATGATGACCGAACCATGGAAACCGACTAGATTGGTTCCATGGCTGGAAAAATGGATACTTAGTAGAGTCTTCAATATCTCAAGCTTGGATCGATCATCAAGTTGTATTCTCCGAGCCTGTTCTAATGCCGCCAGTTTCACTGCATTCCGATACCGAACGGAGAATCTACGGTCGAACCAAAATTAGACGGTTAAGTGTTGGTTAACCGGTAACACTACCCCATTTTATGAAATTGCACTCTATGAAACTATAAATTGAAACATAGGCATGGGGTATTATCTATAAAAACCGAGTCATAATATCATGACTTAAGTGGTGAAGTTACCACAAAACTGACATTATCTATCAATTTACAAATAGTGCCATTCTCTTCTCTTCTAAATCTTGAACCAGTACTGCAATGGGTTTCAAAGAAACCCATTGGCCATACGTCCGAGGCCGCCCACCTGCAGCTTTATCCGGCCACTTGGGGCTGGTCGCACGGCTACTCCGACGCCTCTAGGATCGCCAAAAACCACAAAGGTGCGGCCCTATTGGCTCGCCAAATGAGGGAGATGGGGGAAACGAACAAGGCCGTAGGTGGTGCACTCGGCTATCGGCCGGCCAATTCCGGTGGTGGCTTGGGCTGTTGGACGCTTGGGGCAGCTCAGGGTTGAGTCCCCTCTACCCCCGCATGGGACGTTGTCTCGTCGGCGAGAAGGAGGAAGCAAAGGGTGAGATGATGGAGGACCTTACCTCGGTGGGCTCGGCGATGAGAACGAAGCTAAGGGAGGTTAGAGAGGAGCTGAACGGGAGGGCTACACCAATGGTGGAGGTCATTCTTTCTTTTTCTCTCTCTCTCTCTCTCTCTCTCTCTCTCTCTCTCTCTCTTTCTCTCCGATGCTGCAATCGGTAAAATGGACTGAGATGGTGTCTTTAAAAGGAATGAGATGACACAATGCACAAGTCGTGTCAAAACATAGGGACGACGGACCAGATCCGCTAGATCTGATATGGGCGGCTATAGGTTTCTTATTTTTCAAAAATTTCGGCCACCATTATGGAAGTGTTGGGAGCTGCTGCTGTGTTTGTCAAAAGGTGACGGCTGCCGCACACACAAACGGAAGGAGTTTTCAACGATGGTGATTAAATGATTTGATTGATTTATCTTTCTTCTATAATTATATATATACCTTGTTTTATTTATTTATTATTTTTTTAATCAAATGATGCGACCATCGAGACTTGAGAGGTTCTAGCTATAACCATTCGATGGTGGTATAATAGGTCGGGTCACTCCCACGAGATCTAACAAACTGTCATTCCCCGTTCTTAATCGAAAATTGCGTTGAACTTATCATTTGGGCTCTGATTCGTATATGCGAATAACCCACGGAGGAGGATTCGACGAGCCAGACACAAGTACGCTTGTATTGTCCATATCCGAGCATTCTATACTATCTAGATTTGGAGAGCCTAAAATAAAGAAACTAACACCACTGACCGTCGGGGCTCTGGTTCAACTCCAGAAAATCCCATTAAGACGGTCTTTAATGAGGTGGGTTCACGGTGCAGGTCATGTTGAATTTTGATGGTGCTATTTTCATACTATGATGTGGGTTCTAGTTATATCAAATATGATGACCCATAAGCATGGTGCTATTTTCATACTATTCATACTCACCTCAAACTGGTGAAGATAAACCAATGTTGCGACAGTCCAGCAACCCTGGTCACAATAGTACTAGAAAACAACAGTGCAATTCAATCACATTGTTTCAAAAACGATAATCACGCATACAAACTATTTAGTAAGGTAGTTCAAAATATCCGGGTATTACAAATGTTATTCAAAAAACACAAATCCATGTATTCGGTTCTGACTTCTGAGTTCTGATAAGATCATTTGCTTATGCTTCATATGTTAGTGCCTGATGGAGTGATGGGTTCTACATTATGAGCATTCCTCTGTTTTTTTTTTAATCTTTTGCTTCTATATAGTCTCGATTCTCCTTTTTTATTTTCTACATCTTAGTCGGCTGGAGTAGCGAAAATCAAATGTTCTATATTTTATTCTTTTATTCCCAAAATGTGGATGATATTTTTTGATGATTGTCACTTGACGGAATAACTTTTTTCAATCTGATGAATAGGCTCAACGCAAAGTCAGTGACCATTCTTAGAATTTCACTCAAAGTTTCAGGCTCTTGGACAATATCAAGGGCTTTTATCCACATGCTTTCCTCTAGTTTCTTGAGTCGGGCCATCTTCAATCTCAACAATAAGAGCGTGAACTTGAAGTTAAAGAAGACCGACATATTTATGGAGTTAGGTACCAATTCAGATTTCATATGCTCTGTGTTTATGCTTTTCATTCATTTTTTGAGTATAAGTATCTAATGGTTAGCATGTTTGATTGAGCTGTGATTTTTTTGTTGTTTAATCTCTCTTTTATAATTTAGCTAGAAACTAGAGAATATTTCTGGTAATTCAGTCAATCACTTTTTATTTCTCTAATTTGCTCTCTAATTATCTATTAGTTTATAAATATTTATTTTTTGTTTGTTGGATATTTTTTTTTTAGAATTGCTAGGGAAAAAAAAATTAGGCATATGTTGAAAAGGTTGGATTGAGGAGCAAAACAAGATGCAAATACTGTAAATAAGAGTTCTTTTGTTCAGTGATCAGATTAAAATTCTATCTGGGAATGATATATGCACATGATATAAAGCTTTGCAAGGCATTCCCAAATTTTGTACAATAATTTGCTCGATGCTTATGTGAGGAAGTAGGGAAGAAAGTGAGGAAGAATATAACATCGACATAACTAGAATTATCTCTTCTACAGCTGGGTCTAGTTTTCATCATTCGAGTACATCTAGCATGTGCAACGAGTAATGTTGAAGGAAGAACTCAGAGTACCATTGATAATTATTTGAGAAAGAAGAAGAAGGAAGTTACTGATTTGGCAATCGTAAAATTTTTTATTGTGAATAATATTGCCTTTAATGTTGCAAGGACACTAGAGTTTTTAGCTGCAATGGTTGTTGTAGCCAACTATAGTTCAAGTTATATACCACCTAGTTGTAAAATCATAAGAAGCAAACTACTGTAGAACTTGAAAGATGAAACAATAGCTTATATGAAAGAAGTGAGAGTCTTAGGCTGAAACAGGATGCACGATAATGATTGACGGATAGAAAGACATGAGGAACAAAAATCATCTCAATTTGTTGGCATCATCGATCAATAAAATACATTAATTTTCTATGTTCACAATTAACAGAGGAAAATATAAAAGATGCAAACTTTCTTACTGATTTTATTACTCTAGAGATCGATAAGCATGTAGGAGGGAACATGTTGTTCAAATTATAGCAGACAATACTTCAAATTATATGACTGCATGTTATATTCTAGAAAAAATGATGTCCCAGGTTTTTAAAATAAATTATGTTGCACATTGCTTGGATTTGATATTTGAGGATATTTATAAAAAATATTAAAGATTAGAGAGATTATAGAAAAAACAAAAAAAGTAAAAAATTTTATCTAAAAGTTTACATATGTCTTGGATTGCGCATATAAAAGGAAAAAAATTGAAGCGGCTAACAATTACTTATTTTGCAACTAACTTTTTATTGTTAGAATATATCATAAACGAAGAACAAACTTTACGTTTTATAGTTGCATCCAATGAGTGGAGGGAATTATCGCAAATAGAGAGTATAAAGGGAAAAAATATTACTGACATTATACAAAATATTGATTTTTGGGAGGATGAAAAAAATGTGATTGCAATGATTGAGCCACTTGTGAGGGTATTGAGAATAGTAGATAGTAAATGGGCAACTTTAGGATATGTGTATGATGCTATGAATGGAGCAAAGGAGGCAATAGCAAAACATTATGACGAAGTGCACCACAAATATCGACCTTATTGCAAAATAATTGATGATAGATGAATTCTCAATATGTATCATCCTATCCACTCTTGCAGCTCTTCTCAACAAGACCAAAACCGGACTTTGTTACTATGCTCGAGATGCAGCTGGCGCCATGTGTTTGATAGAATGCCCCAAAGAGAACGCAAAGAGAGAGGTAATTGATAACTGTTGAAGTTCAAAAAAACGAACAAGGGGCAGTGGGAGGAGGCTGCAGTGAACGAGAGAAAGGTTCTCTCTTCACATTGTCTCTCTCATCACTCTCTGTATGTTGCCATCTCCTTCCCTCTCCAACCCTAGTAATCCCCCTCGCCAATTACCAGATTCCCACAAAACCCTTCATGAATTCCACCATTAGAAAATCTAGGAGCATCGCAGATCTCTGCCGATCTCTCCACAAGCATCTCAGGCAAAAACAGGGCCCTCAAACCCTCTTCGCCGATAAACACTTCACAGTTGACCCCAAATCAGTCCATGCTCAATCTAGCCAACCAAAGGGCTTGGAGCTTGCATCCCCAATCTTCAATCTCTTGAGTAATGGTGGAACTTGGGACAGTTTAAGTGCTGGCTTTGGTTCCATAGAACTGACCAACGACCTCATAGAGAGAGTACTACTCGACCTGAAAGAACCCATGAATACAAAGAAGGCCTTGGTTTTCTTCCACTGGACATCCCATCATCGGCAATTCAAGCACACCCTTCGAACCTATTGCATCATTGTTCATATCCTCGTCCGCTCCGGGCTTCTTGTCGATGCCCGGGCATTACTCGAGTCGGCTATAAAGAAGAATTCGGAAACTGGGTCCTCAACATTTCTAGTCGTAGAGTCCCTTTTGGCCACTTTCGAAGCCACCTCTTCATGTCCTCGTGTTTTCGATCTTCTGATACAGACCTACTCCAAGATGAGGATGGTCGAGCCGGCGTTTGATGCTTGCCGTCACTTGGGAGGTCATGGGTTCTCTTTGAGTCTCATTAGCTTCAACAAAATGCTTCATGTGGCGCAGAAATCTGATTGGAATGATTTGGCTTGGAAGATATATGAGCATATGATCGTGAAGAGAGTATACCCAAATCAGGATAGTGTCAAGACCATGATCGATGTGATGTGCAAGGAAGGGACAATGCGGAAGATGATTGACGTTTTGGATCGAATCCATGGGAAGGGATGTGCACCAGGAGTGATTGTTAACACGGCGGTGGCCTTGAGGATGTTAGATGAGAACAGAATTGAGGACGCGATCGTGTTGTTGAGGCGACTGTTGCAGAAGAACTTGGTTCTTGATGTTGTTATGCATTCTTTGATTATCTTTGCTCACTGCAAGACAGGTGAATTGGAGCTAGCCTACGAGCTGTATGATGATATGCTTAGTAGAGGATGTAGTTCAAATGCTTTCGTATATACCACTTTCATCAGGGTCCACTGCAAGGAGCGAAGGATCGAGGAGGCGGCTCGCTTGATGCAAGAGATGCAATCCATTGGCTTGAAGCCATATGACGATACCTATAATTCTCTGATAGAAGGGTATTCAAAAATGGGGAGAGTGGAAGAGAGCTTGGTCCTCTATGGAGATATGGTGAGAAAAGGGTTTTTGCTTGATTGCTTTACTTGCAATGAGATGATGGGCAGGCTCTGTGAATCCGGGGAAGTCGAGAAGGCCGATGAGATCTTGACTGCTCTCTTAGATAAAGGATTTGTCCCCAATGAAGCGACCTACGTAAAACTTATCGACGGATTCGGGAATTTGAAAAAGGCACAAGAGATCTGTAAACTTTTCTACGAAATGGAGCACAGAGGTCTCGATCCTGGTCCGGAGGTTTATACTTCGTTGATTAGAAACCTCTGCAGATGTGGAAAGTTGAAGGAAGCTGGAAATTTTCTTACTGTTATGGAAGGAAGATTATTGTCCCCTACCAGGTGCATGTATGATGCAATGATCAGAGGATATTGTGAGACGGGTGATACAGAGAAGGCCCTTTGCTTTTATGACAACATGACAAGGAGGAAGTTCAAACCTTATGCCCATACCTTAATGATGTTAGTGAAGAGAACACTTGAAGCCAAAACCATTGAGTGTGATAGCAAGGTGCTAGAGATCCTCAGGAGCTGAAATTGATACTTGCATATTCTGCAAGTTAACGAACAACCTCATTACCTCTTCATTGTCTCTATCTTTCGTATTCCTCTGAAAGGTTGGCAGCATAAAGTTATTAGTTAAAGACTTAAAGCACATTCATAACAATCAGTAGTCAAAACCTCTTCTGTTGTTCGAAATCTTGAGATTAGGAAGATGTGGGACGATTCAGAGATCAATGATCAATTAGAAATGCAGGCTGTTAGTTGAGCTTGTCATGGATTGAAGACCAGTCATCGAAGTTACAGTGATCTAAAATGGCCTTCCAAGCATTGAAGTTCTTGGTAGCCCTATAAGCAGAAAATCAAAAGAGGCACTTACGTAGAATGCCATTTTCATGTTCCTCGGTACGAATCCTAAATCTACATTATTTTCTCTGTTGATTAGGAACTTAATCTTGAATCTTTGTATGGTTATTTCTACTTCTTTCATAATAAGACAGAAAGACAATAATTGGGGAGGTTTGATCATGCCACCATTGATCGGCCTTTGCATTCACCCGAAGTGATCTTCAGTCAACTTGGCATGTCGCATCTTGGGAAGTAATTTGATCATGTCCTGTGGGGCTCTTCTTGGATCATTAGTGCTCGCATTGCTGGCAGCATCCAAGCTGATTGAATTGAAGACATCTAGACCCCACAATGAGTACTAGGTAAAATTTCGAGAAACTCCACCTTTAATTATTATACTTGTAGTAATACACCAGCGCAAGGTTTTCTATTTCTGTTTTGTGTCTGGTTTTGGTCTTGACCAAAACTGAAATTCGATAGAAATTTCTAAATTTTGACTGAAATGATATAATTTGTTTTTATGAAATGATTAAAAAATGATGGTTTTGGATGTTTTTTAAAGTCTTTTTAAATTTAAGCATTTTATAGTTGTGTTGCACATATATGGATTGCTTTTAGAAAACACACACCAAATAATAGTAAGCATGGACCATGATAAACAAGATATAATACCAGTAAACTCGAAAAAAATTTGATAATCATCATATGTGATATATTTATATATATTTACATTTTTTGCATAACGTCGTCGCCTTCACCTAGTCGCATTATTTAATAGTTGTCTTTGTCTTTCCCTCCACATCGCCGCTTCATTTATTATTTGTCTCTCGATAACATTACATATATGTCCCTCGACTCCCTTAACACGTCTCTTGTCAAGCAATATCTCCATCCATATTCTTCTAAAAAAAGGAAAGTGGTGCTAGCTTACGACATTACTCGCCATAGAACATTACGTTTCATTAGGGCTGCAACTCGGGTGAGTTGGGCGGGTTAAGGGGTCAACCCATGCCCAACCAAAAGGTTGAATCCGTTGCCCAAGCCCAACCCAACCCAAGGTCGAGTTGAACTTTCTGAGCCCACGCCCAACCCGTCGGGTTGACCGGGTTGTGCGGGCGGGTTTGCCGGTTTCAACATGGTAGATGATAAATAATCAACATATAACAGTTCCTTTACAATAATACAATACATAAAATAATTCTTTGTATTCTTATATAAGTGATGATCCATCATTGGATGGATAAATGCCCATCCAACAATAACCATTAGAAGCGGGATAAATACCTATCAAAGTTCCACCACAGTGCGACCTCAACTTGTATTCAACGGATGGTCCAATAGATGGATTCTGATTGGTCCTATTCAATATTATATTATATTAAGTATTATTTACTAAATGGGCGGGCTTCGGATTGGGTCGGGTTGCCTGAAGCCTCTACCCAAGTTTAACCCAAATTGAGGCCAGGTTGGGATTTTCCAACCCAAGCCCAACCATACAAGTAAAATCCCAACCCAAGCCCACCCAAATTTGGGTTGAGTTCGGGTTGGTTCGCCCAAGTTGTAGCCCTACATTTCATCCCATTCCAAAGAATATTACAACGCATCCTATGCAGATGAACTCTACTTAGAACTGGCCCATTGGTGACCCGCTCTTCAACAAGAATGACATTTACATACATATCCCACAACTCAGATGGTACGAAAAAACCGGTCGAAATGATACTTGTTGAGACAACTGCACCGGTGAGGGCTGTGGTAACAGATGCAACTGCGCCGCCGAAGGCAATGGTGGCGAAGGCAATTGCAGCAGCGATAACGGTGAGGATGAAGACATCGGTCGAAATTTGAGCAAATCCAACGACAAAATCTGGCGACTCCGACGGTTGTTCTTGCGAAATCCGGCAAAAACAATTGTTACTAACCCGTTGTAAGGTTTGAGATTTCGATTTCATGTTTGGTTTCAGTCTAGACCGAAACCGAAATTTCAAGATTTGGGAAAAAATTCAAAATAGCTAAAAAGGTCTGATTTTATAGATTTTTTTTGAAATTTTAAATTTAAATCTTTTATAATTGTGCATGCATATTGTTTGAAGAAAACATACACCAAAACTTGAATTATTTAATTTACATTGTTTACGACACAAATAAGGTAAAATCACTCATCATCTCACGTCCAAGTCAACTGTTCTTTGCTCGTCGTCCATCTGAACTCATCATCATTAGCCCTTGACACACCAACACCACTGTAACCTCCGGGTCCTTGGCTGACGGACCAGGTCCACTGTCGTTACCTCTGAGTCCAAACTGTGCCGATATCCAGTCTCTCTCAACTCGCTCCTGGGCTATGAAGCACCGACACTCTCGGGACCTCAACGTGTCCGTGTCCGACACGTGTCGGACACCGACACTCGTCCGACACTCTCCGACACGTGTCGGACACACCAAAAAACGTGTCTTCTATAAAGAAAGATTGTCCGACACGTGTCGGAGCGTGTCGGATGCGTGTTGGAGCGTGTCGGATATTACCGGAGAGGTTTTTTTCTCATTTGAAGATGTTGGGGTTTTTGAGATTGCGAATCTTTCCATCAATGGGCCGGATATGGAGGCCGTGGTCTTCATGTCGATGGTGACGATATGGTAACACTTGACGTTGGCCTTGATGGATGATGATTTTATACGTGTTCTATTTATTTTTTGTGTTTTGAAAGTTTGAAACTATACACTTGAATTATTTATGATGTTTGTTGGAGACTTTTTTAGTTAACTATTAACATTATGTTTGATTATAAATTATAATATAAGACTTGTTATATATATATGTATATATATATAGGGGTATGCTATAATGCGGCATACGGTAAGTGCGGCACCGCATAGTAGCCGTCTGATGCACCGCTGCGTGCATCGCATGCATGCAACTCGTGCATCAGGCGGTTGCGGTGCAGTGCCGCACGTACCGCATGCCGCATTATAGCATGCCCCTATATATATATATATATATATATATATATATATATATATAAAATTCAGCGTGTCCCCTAACGTGTCCTTGTCCTGGTTTTTTGAAAAATATCGTGTCGGCGTGTCCGTGTCGTATTGTGTCCGTGTCCTGTGTCCGTGTCCGTGCTTCTTAGCTCCTGGGTCTGTCTCGAATCTATGACTACATGTCGATATTGAGCCCTCTCATCTTCTGTCTCGATATTTGGAGGATATTCGATATTATCATGTTCTGAACAACCCCTGATCGATGGAATCTGCATCCGTCCCTTCTTTTTCGGTGGCCTGGGGGTCTGAATCTGACTCCTTCATATTTCCTGCTTCTTAATAAAGTGCGCATGACTATTTTGACCTTAATCGAGGCCTGCAAGCACTCTGCTACATCAGTAAAGCAACGGTGAGGTGTTGCTTCAGCTATGTAACACCTCCACTTCTGGTCCGTTTGTCATAGTATCTACACTGTGACTTCTACTTCTTTGTGTCCAAGGGGAACTCGTGCTGTCAACCTACGTCTTTTGACCCCGAATCCCTATGTGAGAGAGGCTGTGAGGTCATCTGTAAAAAAAACAAAAAAAACCTAGAAATTAATACAAATTAATTTTTAAGTTATTAGAATATGTAAATATAGATTAATTTATAAGTTTTTGTACCTGGTGACGAGATCCGACGAATCAGGTGGCAAGATCAAGATCCGCCATTCGGAGAATCCAAGGAATCCGGCAAGATCCGATGAATCTGATGTCGAAATCCGTCGATTTCAATGAAATCCGGTGACTCCGGTGAGATTCCTGTGTCGAATTCCGACAAGGTCTGGCGACTCCGGCAATATTTCTTTGGTTTCGCTCGAAATCCGACGAATTCTGTTGGTTTCGATCGAAACCAGCTCCCCTTCATTAAAAGGCCTGGAGATTCTGAAACCAGTCATAGTTTTGCGAAATCTGTGGACTGGTTTCGGTCGAAATTCCCCACCTCGAAATTATTGCACTGAAATGTATTGAAATTCATCGGAATTTACCAAAATATATTCAAATGCACTGAAATGCATCGAAATTCACCGAAATGCACCCTGGGTTGGTTTTGCATAGGCCTTTTGTTTCGATGGCTGCCGAAACCGAAATTTCGTGATTTCGGTCGAAATCTCAAACCATGACCCGGAGTGCTCCAAAAGGCTAACCTCTTGGAGGGGGAGAGCATATCTTGTATATTAAGCAGACTAATGGCGCCCTCTTTCCGATGTGAGACTAAACATGTCTGAACACTCCCCCTCATGCGGAGCATGCATGGCAAGGCACAATCGAAGGGGCGCTCCCTGAGTGGGCCCTGCTCTGATTCCATGTTAGTAACCCGGAGTGCTCCAAAAGGCTAACCTCTTAGAGGGGAGTGTTGAGACAAGTTTAGTCCCACATCGGAAAGGGGGGCTAGCCTTTTGGAGCACTCCGGGATAGTAGCATGGTATCAGAGCAGGCCCACTCAAGGAGTGCCCCCCTATTGTGCCTTGCCACGCATGCTCCGAATGAAGGGGAGTTTTAAGACAGGTTTAGTCCCATATCGGAAAGGAGAGCACCATTAGGCCGCTTAATAGACATGCTGTGCTCTCCCCCCTCCAAGAGGTTAGCCTTTTGGAGCACTCCGGGTATATTCTATAGCTGCCCCCCTTACCGGTGTGGGACAAAACCAGTCTCAACACTTCCCCTTCACGCAGAGTATGTGTGGCAAGGCACAAGGGGGGGCTCTCGGAGCAGGCCCAGCTCTGATACCATGTTACTAACTTGGAGTGCTCCAAAGGGTCAACCTCTTGGAGGGGGGTGAGTACAACATGTATATTAAGCATGTCTCAACAACGATAAAATCTGATGAATTAGGGGAAATCCGACGAATTTAGGGTGAGATTCGTCGAATCTGACGATGAAATTTAGCGAGATCCGATAAATCCAGGGACGAGATTCGACAAATCCGGGGGAGACATTTGATGAAATTCCTCAATATCTGGCTCATCCAAGGGTGAGATCCGGCAAGTCCAGTGGCAAGATCTGGTAACTTTGGGCAAAATCAGGCGGAATTTTGGTGAAGTCCGGCGATATCCGACGAAATTAGGAGGTTTCGGATGAAATTTGGACGAAATAGGGAGGCTTTGGTCGAAATAGAGATGTCTCGGTCGAAATCAACCAGTATTTAAAGGCTTCAGCCCACCGAAGCTAGCCCACAAATTTCATGAAATCTATGGGTTGGTTTCGGTCGAAATTACTGAAATGCCCACGAAACTTCGATAAAGTTGATGCCGAAATCGAGGGACGGCATGCGGCTTCAGTGGGTTCCCACTATTTCAGTTGGAATCTCGACAGAATGAACGAAATGATCACGAAATGACGAAACTTCGGCGTAGTGGACAACAATATCGGGGGACATCACGTGATTTCCGGTAACCCTCGCTGTTCAAAATTTCGAAGAAAGGAACAAAGGGCCCTCGAAATACAGAATCTTTGTCCAAATCGGAAGGGGTCCGGCCATGGTTTTAAAATTCAGCCGATACCGAGTCGTACCGGTTGATACGACTTAGCCCCAGTCGAAACTGAATCACTATCCCCCTCCGAAACCGAAACAGGGCTGAATCGGCCAATACTTGACAGAATCGGTCGGTATAGGCCGATACGGACGCTACGGAACCGGTATCGGGCCTGGGCTAGTCATTGGATCCAAGGTGGGGGTTGGTGGATTTGGGAGTGTGTTTGGATTATATGTACCCCCCAATGCATTCCCATACTCCATCACTAACAAGACAATAAGTGGTGTTTGAGAGTGGGTTTGACTGTCTTTATTTGATGCATCGACTCGTTGCACTTATAATGCTTCTTCTTAGCTAGTTTCGGCTCATGATTGAGAAGTAGAGTGTGTTTTGGGAGAAGTCCGACGAGGATGGCACTTGGTTGAGACTAGAATCTTGAATCCCTTTATGGTCGGGATCCAATGGAAAGTGGAAGCTTTAAGACACCTATGTAATAGGACTCTACTCCGCAAGGTAGCTTCTACATGCGTGCTCAGATTGGGCTCGCTTTGTGGTCGGGGTTCAAGGGAAAGTGGAGCCTTTAAGACACCTATGTAATAGGACTCGTAATGTTATTGAACCCTCTGATGAAACGTATGTAGAAGCTACCTTGTGGAGGCTTCTAATATCAATGTTAGTCTTTTATGTCATCCAATCCCTTATAATCTTAAATCTTTTTCATAATCTGTTTTTAAGCTCCTTTCTAATACAAACACATGCTCCCTCAGGAACAAACATCATTTATATTAGGACCAGAGGGTGCATGCGATGCACGTCTGCGTAGAGGACGCAAGAGTTTGTGTGTGTGTGTGGAGGAGAGACAACGATGACTGGTAACGATGTGGGTTTACAAAGAATAGTGAAGATAACTCTCAGTTAGAGGACATGATAATCCACATTATGGATTTGTAACTATTTTATCTCTTCGAATGGACATAATGTGGCGGCCGGCTCAATTGCATCAAGTGGAGTCAACTATAAAAAAATGGTGTTTACATTTTTGTTTTATGTTTTTGAAAACACATTAACATGAATTGTTTGTTTATATTATTATTTTTTAAATACTTTCAGTTTTTAACAATAAAAAGTAAAAATGGAATACCAAACATGTTTTCACTTTCACTTTTTTTTGTTTTTAAAAATAGAAAAATAAAATAAATTAAAAGTGATGCCAAACGGGGTCTAAGAATCTTATATTCTTTGTAGCAAGAGAACCATGTTGCACCGTGGAATCAGGAGAACCAACACAAATAGGACGAATTGTAAAAACTAACAATCATAAATTCCCGAATAACAGAAAGTTAAGAAGGGGGAATTGCCACATTCACAAGACAACTTTTATGTGGAAAGCCCTAATCAGGAAAATCACGGTCTATGACAATTGATATCCACTATGAAGAGGATCAACAAAAGATACAAGCAATTGCTCCCTCAACAAGAAAACCCTATTCACCTTAGGGTTTCTCCTCCTCTTAAGAAACTCGTCGAAATCTCACCTTATACTCCCCGAAACATCCTTTATATACGTAGGATTACAAGGTTTTAGGAAAATTACACAAATACCCCCTAAAAAATATTACTTCTTGCATTGAGATTGAACCACAAACGCAACAAACCAAGCTGGTCAAACAGCTCTAGCATTCCTTCTATTCACATATGCCATGTAGAAGCTGATGGATAGAGCAGGCTACCAATAACTCAAAAAATTTAAGTGCCCAAAGTTGGCTAACCAGAGTCAACATCTAATATTTGAATTCATGGAAAGGTCTATGTTATTAAAATGTTTCAAGTCAAAAAGAAGTCAAGATTGATTATTTCATTGAGAATACCTAATGGTGGAATTAACACTGCCTCATTGTGCCCATGCCAACAAACCAAAGGGTGGTTGAGAAGCTCTGCATGATGGCGGTTGAAATCTTAAGACTTCTGATGCCAATCAGATTCCCTTCATATAATACCATTTAAAGGAAGGTTTAATTATTTGAGATGAAGAAGCTTACCCCTTTTAATAGTCATTGTTACCATCACCATCATTGCAGTTATTTCTATTATAGGGTAATCATTTGTGGCCTCTCCAATAATCTACCTTCTCCTTTGGCCTTTTTTGCTTTCTTTTAGTTGGTTACCACCCTTGTGTTCTAGTATACTTTAACCCTGCAGAGGCTTCTTTCTGTCCTTCTAAAGTCTGGGAGTGGGTAGGATTTTGTTTCCTGCTGCCAAGTGGCTCACCCCATCCTTCTTCCCATATCCTTTTGTCCTTTCTTTATGCATGTCATAACAAGTTCCATGCAGCAAAGGGAATCACTAATCATCCCTAAGCATTAACTGATGAAGTGGGCATGTGTATATGGTGAAACAAAGTTTTTTTTTTTATTTAGTTTTTTTTTTGTTGAGACTACTGGAAAGCACGTGACATATGTGATGTAGAGAGAGAGAGAGAGAGAGAGAGAGAGAGAGAGAGAGAGAGAGAGAGAGAGAGAGAGAGAGAGACGTGGTTGTTTCTCTGTTACTGGTCATCCAGTTCTTTTTACCTATCAAAATTAACAGCTGCCCTAAAAAGGCTAAAAATCTGTGATATTACTTTAGCCTAATATTGTTTCTGATTCAAGATAGGGATAGCAATGGGATTGAAATTTAAAAAACTGGCCTCAAAAAGACTAAAAAACTTCTAGCATGTTTATTTTTCGTTGAGTATTGTTTTTGGCTCAAGGTAAGGATAGCAATGGGTATTCTCTCTCTCTCTCTCTCTCTCTCTCTCTCTCTCTCTCTCTCTCTCTCTCTCTCTAAATATAAAAGACAAGATAACCATGGTCCAACAGTTACACTTTATTTCCTTGTCATGGAATTTTGTTGGGATTTCCTTTTGATTTTCTCATGCTCTGCCTGCAATTTGATTGAACTTTGAAAACAACGGGGAAAGTGACAGGGGAAAGGATTTTTTTCCTACAGATGTACCAATGCCAATGCAGCATCCTGTCTTCATCTGTTTAGGTCCCTCTCTTCACAGGAATCTTGTACCTTGGTCACTGAGATCAATGGTTAGAAGATAGCTGTTTAGCTTCAGGATCCCAAAGGCCACATGGTGCTCAACAGGAGGGTTGGTCTCCAGGGGTGGGTGTGGCAGTTCTGCTATGTCTGTTTTCTTCTTCTTTTTTAATCCTGTATTAGGTGGGCTTTGGTTGAGGAGAATATGATCAGAAGCCCAGATCTTGCCTCCATCCAGACTAGCTAAGTGGTTGCACTTGCTAGGGTTGGATTGGAATATTTTAACTTGGGAGAGGCCCTATGTGGTCAAGCAAATTAAGTTTGAAACATTTCCTATTAGCCAGGCATGTCATTGGATCTTAGCAAGTAGACAAGTCATCATGAAATGAATTCACACAATCATTCCTGAATCATGACAAGATAATGAGGAAAGATAAGGTTTAAATCAAGGTGTTTTTGCAACACAACCCATACAAACTGTTGTAATCGCTCATTAACCCCTGTAGAGCTTATATTTGCATATCACCCTCCAAAACATGTAAAGCTGTGCATATTTACCCCTTCAGTTAGCTACCATCTCAAAAGGGCGAATGTACTTGGGATATTTCATTGTTGATTATTAGGTGTAAACTTACTTCGGAAGGGCTGTCGTATCGGGTACGCATCAGGTACAGGTACGAGTATGGCAATACCCATACTTGGTACGATATTTTGAATCGGGTATAGGTACCGGATTTGGGTACAACACTGGTACGACACCGGTATGGCATGGGTACGAACAAGATACAGAAAATTAGAAAAAATATTAAAAAAATGATAAAATAGAAAAATTGTAAAAAAAGTAATAATATAAAAAATCAATTTATTTTTTATTTTTTAATTATACTAAAATTATAAAAATATTATTGATGTTATACTAAATTTTTTTAAAAAAAGATTTTTTATATAGGTATCCCGCCATACCCGTACCTCATTTTTTAAAGGTTTTTACCGTAACGGCATACCCGTACTTGTACTTTATAGGGTGTAAACGTTGCGGACTGTTGGACCTGTCGGATTAGTGTGAAGTGCTAGACGAGCGTGAAGGGGAGACCGGAGTGGAGTTAGGGTTAGGGTACTCGCTCTTAAACTAGTTAAAGGTAGCCCATGTGTAGAATGGTCATTTAGACCTTAGGTTAGAAGTTCACCGTGGTTAAGTTACTTTCTGATGAAAGATAGTTCCAAAGGGGTGGGTGAATATGCACAAGTTTGTATATTTTGGAGGGTCTAAATGCATATACAATGTTTTGGGGGATTAATATACAATTAGACTAGTTTGTAGGGGGTTTTTTGCCAAAAAAAACCCTTAAAATCAAACAGGTGAAAGTGAAACCAGTGATGAAGAGGCCCACTCTCCTAAGCTTTCTAGGCTGCAAGGAGCTGCAAGTGGGTCTTGAGCACGCCCCCAACTCACCATCCCATGCCAGTAGATTCTCTTCTACATCACAAGCTACCTAAATCCTGTCTGTGAATTCCTGCTGAAGTGGAACACTTATAAGATCATCCTCCTTAAAGTTCCATCACTTTCCAACTCCCCTTTCCCCCTTTCAGAGAGCTTATAAGGTGGGAGTTGCTCACAAGGGATCCCAACTCTCCAAGGCCTCATCAGGTTGGATCAAAGTCCCTCATCCAAATCTTATCTTTCGACCAATATCCGACGTCTCTTCTCATTCTCCACCCGAATTAGGACTTCACCAAGCTCCGGTAATTCACTCTGTAAGTCCACTTTCTGATCTGAATTGAGTTCTGAAATGGCTGGGATGCACCAGTACTCCATGGTGCATGCTTTGTTCGTGTTGAGCAATATATTCATCGTTGCGTTCGGAGACGTTTCCGCGAATTCCCAGTTGCTTCTGCGAGTGAAGTCTGCATTCATCGACCCCGGAGGAGTCCTCGCAAACTGGACTTCGAGGGGTGATGTTTGCAGCTGGAGTGGAGTTACGTGCCTGGCGAATGAAGCTGGGGTCTTGGGCTTGAACCTGTCGGGCTTCGGGCTGTCCGGTTCGATCTCTCCAGAGATCGGGCGGCTTGTTTCTCTTCAGACTCTCGATCTGTCCTCGAATTCCCTCACTGGGCCGATACCTCCAGAGCTCGGTATGCTCGGGAACCTGAGGCAATTGCTTCTGTACACCAATTCTTTCTCTGGTTCGATCCCCCCGGAGATTGGCCTTCTGAAGAATCTGCAGGTTCTCCGAATAGGAGACAACTTGTTATCAGGGGAGATCCCGCCGCATCTTGCTAACTGCACTGATTTACAAGTACTGGGTCTTGCTTCCTGCCAGCTAAATGGCAGTATCCCGGTGGAATTCGGTAATCTGAAGCGCCTGAGATTGCTGAACTTGCAGAACAACAGGCTCACTGGCCAAATACCTGAAGCGGTCGGTGGCTGCGGTGGCCTTGAAGCTCTATCGGCAGCTGAAAACATGCTAGAAGGAGAAATCCCGCCTTTTATCGGACAGCTGACTGCATTGCAAACTTTAAATCTGGCGAACAACCGGTTCTCCGGATCCATTCCCGTTGATCTCGGAAATCTTTCGAGTCTATTATATCTCAATTTGCTCGGCAATGAACTGACCGGTGGCATTCCTTTCGAGCTGAATCAATTGGCTCAGCTGCAAACCTTGGACTTGTCGTGGAATAATCTCTCCGGTACGATCGACGTCTCCACGACCCATCTCAGGAATCTCCGGTACCTAGTCCTGTCGAACAATTTCCTCGAGGGAGGCATCTCCGAGGATCTCTGCCCCGGGAACTCGAGCCTGCAGAACCTGTTCCTCGCGGGAAACAATCTGACGGGGACGATCGCGGGACTGCTGAATTGCACCTCTCTGCAGTCACTGGAACTCTCGAACAACAGCTTCAGCGGAGTCATTCCATCTGATATCGACCGTCTGCCGGACCTTGTCAATCTCATACTCCACAACAACAGCTTGGTTGGAGTGCTACCGCCCGAGATAGGGAATCTGAGCAATCTGGAGATGTTGTCGCTCTTCCACAATGGTCTTACGGGTGGGATTCCGGTCGAGATCGGTAGGCTACAAAGGCTAACTCTCTTTTATCTGTATGAAAACCAGATGTCGGGAGCCATTCCACCGGAGCTGACGAACTGCTCGAGCTTAGAAGAAGTCGATTTCTTCGGGAATGACTTCACGGGACAGATTCCGGAAGCAATCGGGAAGCTCAAGAATCTTGTTGTTCTTCAGCTGAGGCAGAATGATCTATCAGGCCCCATTCCTGCCAGCTTGGGCTACTGCCGGAGCCTTCAGGCCTTGGCACTGGCCGATAACAGGCTCTCGGGGACTCTGCCGTCGACTTTCGGACTCCTCGAAGAACTGAACATCATCACTCTCTACAACAATTCGCTTGAAGGTCCTCTCCCTGAATCACTCTTCATGCTGAAAAACCTCACAGCCATCAATTTCTCAAACAACAGGTTCACTGGAAGCATCCTCCCCCTCTTGGGATCAGTCTCTCATATCAAAATGGACCTTACGAACAACAGCTTCTCTGGTGGAATCCCGTCGATCCTTGGTGCGTCGACGAATCTGGCTCGTCTACTGCTAGGCCAAAACCTATTGAGCGGCGCAATCCCGTCTGAACTAGGCCGACTCGAGGGGCTAGATATCCTTGACCTGACACACAACAATCTCAGCGGCAAAATTCCACTCGAGCTCTCAAACTGTAAGCAACTAGCCCATCTCCTTCTCGGTGGCAACAGTTTATCGGGCACGATTCCTCCATGGTTAGGGAGATTAACCTCTCTCGGGGTGCTCGACCTGTCATCCAATAACTTGCATGGAAATGTACCTGCAGAGCTTGGGAACTGCTCGGCCCTGCTTAGGCTCTCCCTCCATGACAACAATCTCTCGGGAATTATCCCACCGGAGATTGGAAAGCTCACTTCTCTGAATGTTCTTAGCCTGCGGAAGAACAGCCTATCGGGCCCGATACCGTCCACGATCCAGCGGTGTAACAAGCTCTTCGAACTCAGACTCTCCGATAACTTCTTGATGGGTCCGATACCACCGGAGTTGGGAGAATTGACTGAGCTGCAAGTGATACTGGATTTGAGCAGAAACCAAATATCGGGTGCAATCCCTTCTTCTCTCGGAGATCTTGTCAAGCTGGAGAGACTCAATCTCTCTTTCAATCAACTCCAAGGACAGATCCCTCCTTCCCTTGGGCAACTCACCAGTCTCCACCGGCTGAACTTATCGAACAATGATCTCCATGGCCAGATTCCCCCGGAGCTGTCGAACTTTCCGATGAGCTCATTCCTAGGCAACGAGCTGTGCGGCCCGCCGTTGGTTCCGTGCATGGCATTGTCAGGTTACGGCGCGAAGCAGCGGCTGTCGAATGCTGCGGCTGTCGGCATTGCGGCAGCCATTGTCTCCACTTCAGCAGTGGTGTGTTTGGTGCTGCTGTATATCATGCTGAGGATATGGTGCAACTGGAGAGGGGTATCTGTTTCAAGCTCAGATGGGGAGGTGGATGGGAGGAGGAAAGAGGAACAATGGATCTCTGAGGAAGGGAAGAGAGAGTTTGGGATGTATTGGAAGGTGAACTCAATGTGTTTGGTCAGTTCTCCAGAGGAGAAGCAGAGCTCTACATCATCAACATGCATCCTGAATGATGTGGGGGTTATGGAAAGCTCATTGGTGTGAGTAAATTTTCATTGGCATGGGAGAAACCCCACCAATCCAATAGGACTTTGTCTCAATTTGTCAAACTTTTTTTTTTTTTTTTGAGAAATCCCTCTCAATTTCTCAAGCTAGCTTCTAGTCATTGTGTGCTCTTTTATTATCTACATGAGACAGTGATCGGATTGTATTATGTATTGTCAATACATTTTGATTTGTCAATAATAGCCTTTACTTTCCGAGAAAACCCATATCTAAATGAAATAAGTTTGTCGATAATAAAATAAATTCATGCCTTAATCCTTTGTCTAGATTCTTTTCTAGTCTACGAGAACCTCAAAGGATTGATCCATGGTTGCATGAGCTAAAACCGCATGACCAATAAGGTTGGTAGGGGTGGCAATAGGTCGGGTTTGGGTCAAACCCTACCCGTACCCCTTTGGGTATGGCAGGGACCATACCCGACCCATAATAGGGTTCATGGGTTTCGGAAATGAATTGGGTATAATTTTGCCTCTTTTTCTCATTCAAGATATCACAATGCAATGTTAAGGATAAGTTTGGAAGTTTGGGTAAGGATATGATTTCGGTTAGAATTTGGGTAGTCCAGCTTTATTATCTAGACACAAGTTAGAGGCAATCGGGTTTCGGATTTCGGATATAGGTATTGAGGTATCCATACCCAAAAGTTAATCGGATAGAGTTTCCATACACATGCCCCACCCAAGCCATGTTTCGGGCACAAAAATCTATACCCATACCCGATGTTTCGGGTCGGGTCGGACTTTTAGAGTCCATTGCCACACCTAAAGTTAGGTTTGTCTACCCACAATGAGGCTTTAGGTTTCTTCTCTCTCATGCTAAGGTGATTGGTGATTTTGGCAGCAATGTCAGAGGATTGATGCCAGGTTGAGAGCCGATATGGAAGAATCTTCTCAATGGCTGCCCCCGTCTTGATGGGACAAGACTTAGGTGATGATGGTGATGACATAAACTTCCAAAAGGATGGAGTTCTTTTGCGTGATGAGCAAGTGGCTTCTATTTATGGTTAAGGTGATCAAATTAGTATAATTTTGCAGCAATATTCTGTCCAAAAGGAAGCCCATTCTACACCTAACAAAGTGGTTTTTACCGAAATGGCCACCAACTCTTAGCTATTGTTGAGAATGGACCCCGTCAAGAAATCTGAACGAAAATGGCCACCAGCACGTGGGAAACAGGTCGCACGGTGACAGTAAACAGGTAAAAAGACATATTGACCCTTACCACTGTAAAAACCTATCGTGGCTGGGTAACTTGGTTTCTTACGAGTTTTGAGAGAAATTGAGCCTTTCGTCCTGTTTTCGTCACGAACAACCTTCGTCGAGGCTGCGTCCGATAACCTCCAACTCAACCGGCTTCCAAAATCCCGCTTTTCGCCGAGGCTGCGTCGTCGAGGGTTCGTCGTCGAGGGTTTGTCACGATCAATCGTCGTCGAGGGTTCGTCGGACCGACGTCAACGTCAACAGTCGCTGAGGCTTCGTCTTTCAGGCTTCGTCGGATTTAGCTTGCCTTGCCAAGGTATGCTCTATAGACCCAAATCTTAGCCCTATATTTTCTAATCTAGTTTTCGTCGCAAACAAAATCACAGTCATTTCTGCCAGGGACTGGCTTTAAACTGTGAGACGAAAATCAGACGAAATAACAACTTTCGTCTAGTTTTCGTCGCCGTAAAATCACAGTCAGTTCTGGCAAAGACTGGCTATGGTCTGTTTGACGAAAATCGGACGAAATAACAAATTTCGTCTAGTTTTCGTCGCCGAAAAATCACAGTCAGTTCTGGCCTAGACTGGCTATGGCCTGTGTGACGAAAATCGGACGAAATAACAAATTTCGTCTAGTTTTCGTCGCCGAAAAATCACAGTCAGTTCTGGCCGAGACTGGCTATGGTCTATTTGACGAAAATCGGACGAAATAACAAATTTCGTCTAGTTTTCGTCGCCGAAAAATCACAGTCAGTTCTGGCAGAGACTGGCTATGGTCTGTTTGACGAAAATCAGACGAAATAACAAATTTCGTCTAGTTTTCGTCGCCGAAAAATCACAGTCAGTTCTGGCCGAGACTGGCTATGGCCTGTGTGACGAAAATCGGACGAAATAACAAATTTCATCTAGTTTTCGTCACCGAAAAATCACAGTCAGTTCTGGCAGTTCTGCCCGAGACTTGCATTGAGCTGTGTGACGAAAGTTGGACGAAAATTGGACGAAATAACAAATTTCGGCTTTGTTTCGTTGCCGAAAAATCACAGTCAGTTGACAAATTCTTTACCTGTATCCATGGACTAATGGAAGGATATTTTGTTCAATCTAGAAACTGAGAGAACAATTCTCTTCAAACAAAGCTTACAGTATTTTCGTATTTGGAGAATAACTAATAGTAGTTTCGTCCATATTTTATGTATTGTTTCGTCCACATGTCATCCAAATTTTCATCATATATATATTTTATTGAGATCTCATTTAATTTATTGTATCTTTGTTATTTTGTTTACAGATGGTGAACAGAAACCGTGGTCGTGGGCGTTCTCGTGGACGTGGTGATAGGGACATTGCTTCTGCTTCTATGGAGGGAGACATGTCCGGTATGATTACACAAACTATTGAAGTAAAGAAAAAAAAAAGAAAGATAGAAGAGGGAGAGAATATTGAAGAAAAGAAAGTGGCCACGGAGCTAAGTGATAGATTAAGGTATTTTGGTAAAACTTCTGCAAGGAACAACATTAAATACCTTAATAAAATTGATGAGCACTTCAAGGCAATGGATACAAAAAACAATTCTACAGTTATGATGGATATGATGAAAAGGAGTTGTTTTGGTTTCTTATTTGATTGGAGACGCGGTGCACGAGCTATGATTTCCCCAAGTGTCATTCATTATTTGTGGCAAAGACACTTAGGTGGTCTCAAGTTTTATTTGGATGGCCAGACTGTTTCCTTCTCTCCGTTGGAGTTTTCTTTAGTTTCTGGACTCCGGTATTGTCTTGGGCCTCCTCCTCCGATGCTAGAGATAGGGTCAGACAACTTGAGAAGCAGATACTTTCCACGCGGGGCTACTCAGGCCTCCTTAATGGCTTCAATCATAGCAACTGCAGTTCCAGATGATGCAATAAAACTTTCTTTGGTACTTCTTTTGGAAAATGTTATTCTTGGGAGCAACAAGAATGTGATCGTACCGGAAAGATATTTGAGATTGGTGGATGATTTGGACAGTTTCAATAGTTACCCTTGGGGTAACCTCTGTTATAGCAATATGATATCTGGGCTTGAAGGTGCAGTAAATGTTACTAAGTGGCCACCAAAGTATAATTTTTTTGGATGCATGTACATTTTACAGGTATTATTCTATACATAAACAATTCATAGTATCTATTATTTGATATTTATATTAATTTTTCTTTAATTATTTGCTACAGGCATGGGCATTCGAACGGATTCCCCAACTGGGGAGTGTATGTGCCAGATGCTTGAGCATCCAAGGTGGCCGAGACTACTCAATTGGTATGACATAAGAGCATCGTCACACCAAAGAATAAATGATATTGTGAATTCCAATAAAGTAAGTATATGAGTTTTTAATTGCTTAGATTAAAGTAATAGATGCATCGTATAATTATTAATTTTTTTGTCTGAATGTATTAATAGCCTCAGATTTTGAAAGAGCTGACTCTCACAGAAGAGGAGAAGACAAATGATCTGCTGCAAGACCTATTTGATGCTGAGGCTTCTCCTTTCGAAGGAAATGAGGGCAATCAGTTGTTGTTGACTGTACCGGATCATAACGACAGATCCGATGAAGTGAAGTTTAACGAAAGATTCTCCTCACTTGAGGAGAAATTTGAAAAAAAATTATGCTCACTTCAGGAGAAGTTTGAGGAAAGATTCTCCTCGCTTGAGGAGAATTATGCAAAGATGATCTCCTCAATAGAGGAGAAATATCAAAGGAAGATCTCCTCAATTGAGGAGAAATATGAAATGAAGATCTCCTTAATTAAGGAGAGAGTTGGAGAACTATTCTGCATCATTTTAGAGAGTCAGGTAAATCAATAACGATTCTTATATATTCTATAATTATTTGCTTTTTGTATATGTATGAATTAACTATATGTTTATCTTTAACGGTATGTGCAGAAGAAGAAGGAGAAGAAAAAGGAGAAGGAGGATGAGGAGGAGAAGGATAAGGAGGATGAGGAGGAGAAGGATAAGGAGGATGAGGAGGAGAAGAAGAAGGAGAAGAAGAAGGAGAAGGATGATGAGGAGGAGAAGAAGAAGGAGAAGGAGGATGAGGAGGAGAAGGAGAAAGAGAAGGAGAAGGAGAAGAAGGAGGAAGAGAAGAATGATGAGAAGGGAGGCGAGGTGGTGGTGGAGAGGGATACATTGAAAGGTTTAACATCACAGTGGTTGAAGAAACCGGGTCCGAAAATAAGCTCTCCATACACCACCTACAAAAAGAAAAAAATTCTCTGTAAGAAAATACAAGAAGAGGAGGTCGTTGACGTGGAAAAATCGATAAAAAGACTATCGTCTGAAGAGAGAGAGACAATGATAGCTTTTCTTGATAACAACAGAAATATTTTGTAAGTATAGTCACTATATAATCTATTTTTGAATGATAACATATTTTGCCTCTTAGTAATTAATTGGATCATTGTCAATATAGGCCTGAAGTTGTAATTGATGGGTTCATTATAACCCCTTACTTAATTAACAAACTATATGAGCGCACATCATGGGTGATGAGCAAGGTGAGTTTATATCAATTATTTTTTTTGATATATCTCGATATGTCATATTCAATCGTTTAAAACTTTATATTGTTGCAGCACATTGATGTATATATGTACTTACTTGAAGAGCGCATGTTAAGGAATAAGACCAGTACAACATTCACCATTTCTTTGGCTAGGACATATTCTTGGGTATATCTCTCATTCTTAATAGTATTTGTATAAAAAATTTTCTCACAATTCAATAAATATTTATCATTCATTTTTGAATTGCAGATATTATGTCAAACATGCTATAAGGATTAGAAGGACTTTGTACAAAGTTACGATGGAAGCAACGTAGATAAAGATCACCTTATGTATGCCTTCATTGCATCATATAGGTAGCCCAAAGAATTCGGGAGTCCTATCAAAGATGATAAAGGGGATATCATTCCGTTATGGAAGTGTTCATACGTAATAATCCCTATCAATGAAGAAAACCAACATTGGTATCTTGGGATTCTTCATATGCAGGATAGGCAATTAGTTTTGATAGACTCTCTTTATAGTGACCCTGTTTCTAAGTATAGGAAAAAGGTAGAAGCATTTTTAGAAATTCTACCAATGTTTTTAAATTTTTTGGGAGATGAAAATGCATTGCAGGGTGCAAAATGAATAAGCAAGAATGATAAAGATCATCCTAGGCAAAACAATGGGTAAGTTTTTATTACGAAATGCTGACAATAAAATATTAGTCCTTTTATACAACTAACAATTTTATATGTTATATAGGTTTGATTGTGGCGTATTTTTGATGTTTTTTGCCAATTATTATAGCTGCAACAAAAAGATCGATTTCAGTCAGGTATAATATTCAGTTGTTTGCAATGTAATATTCAGTCAGGTATAATATTCAATAATTACACTTGCAATCTAATTGTTTAATTTTATAGCTTGATATGACCTCATTTCGAAGGCGAATTGCATATCAAATATTGCATCAATATGTAGATTGAAGGGCTATGACGATTGGGATGACTCGATGATTTGGAACTTGCATCAAAGAACTTGTAATTTGTTGGAATTTGTAATTTGTAATATGTTGTACTTTGTTGTAATTTGTAATGGAAGGGCTATGACTGAAGGAATGACTCAATGATTTGGAAGTTGGATCAAAGTTGTTTGTAATTTGTTGGAATTTGTAATGGAATGACTAGATATGTGTAATTTGTTATACTTTATTGTAATTTGTAATGAAATGACTAGATATGTGTAATTTGGATCAAAGAGTATTTGCAATTTGTAATTTGCATCAAAGAGTATTTGCAATCTATTCAGTTGTTTGCAATCTATTCAGTATTTGCAATATATTCAGTTGTTTGCAATCTATTCAGTTGTTTGCAATCTATTCAGTATTTGCAATCTATTCAGTTGTTTGCAATCAATTCAGTATTTGCAATCTATTCAGTTGTTTGCAATCTATTCAGTTGTTTGTAATTTGCATCACAGTGAAACCTACCAGAGACTGCCCATACAACCTGTAAAAATATAGACAAAATTCGGACGAAATAACAAATTTCGTCTATGTTTCGTCTAAGAAAAATCACACAGTCAGGCTACCTGAGACTGTCTTTGGGCTGTGAGACAAAATCATGACGAAATAACAAATTTCGTCTATGTTTCGTCGAAGAAAAATCACACAGTCACCTTCCCGAAACCAGCTTTTGGCTTTTTCGTCTAGTTTTCGTCTAGTTTTCGTCCCCAAAAAAATCACAGTCATTTCTGCCAGAGACTGACTTTTGGTTGTGTGACGAAAATTAGAGGAAATAACAAATTTCGTCTAGTTTTCGTCGCCGAAAAAGCACAGTCAGTTCTGGCCGAGAGTGGCTATGGGCTGTGTGACGAAAATCGGACGAAATAATAAATTTCGTCTAGTTTTCGTCGCCGAAAAAGCACAGTCAGTTCTGACCGAGAGTGGCTATGGGCTGTGTGACGAAAATCGGACGAAATAACAAAGTTCGTCTAGTTTTCGTCGCCGAAAAAGCACAGTCAGTTCTGGCCGAGAGTGGCTATGGGCTGTGTGACGAAAATCAGACGAAATAAAAAATTTCGTCTAGTTTTCGTCGCCGAAAAAGCACAGTCAGTTCTGGCCGAGAGTGGCTATTGGCTGTGTGACGAAAATCGGACGAAATAACAAATTTCTTCTAGTTTTCGTCGACGAAAGTTGGACGAAAATTGGACGAAATCACAAATTTCTTCTATGTTTTCTTTCTCTATAATTTTTGTTCACTCTAATTTTTATCTCTCTATAATTTTTTCTCTCTATAATTTTTTTCTCTCTCTATAATTGTTCTCTCTATAATTTTTTTCTCTCTCTATTATTTTTTTCTCTCTAAAATTTCTCTCTATAATTTTTTTTATCTCTCTATAAATTTTTTCTCTCTATAATTTTTTTTCTCTATAATATTTTTCCCTCTATAATTTTTTTGTCTCTATAATATTTTTTCTCTCTCTATAATTTTTTCTCTCTATAATTTTGTCTCTATAATATTTTTTCTCTCTATATTTTTTCTCTCTCTATATTTTTTCTCTCTCTATAATATTTTTTCTCTCTCTATAAATTTCGTCTATTTTTTCTCTCTCTATAATTTTTTTCAATCTATAATTTTTTTCTCTCTATAATTTTTTTCTTTCTCTATAAATTTTTCTCTCTGAGTATTTTTTTATCTCTATAATATATTTTTCTCTTTCTATAATTTCTCTCTCTATATATTATTTATCTTCTCTCTATGTCATTTCCTCTCTCTATGATATTTTCTCTCTATGTAATAGGAGAAGCAGAAGATATCCAATGTTTTTCTAAGATCAATTTGCACTTTTTTCCTGTGCCATGAACTCCAAATAGAGGATGCGAAGAAATATCAAATAAGATCAGTTTCCAACTGATACCCTTCGCTTATAACCCATTTGGAATCACTTGCCACATGGATCCGAGACATACATTCAAACAAAAACTTAAGATACATCATTACATTACAAAACTTAAGATATGTCATTTACAAACTTAAGATATGTCATTACATTTCAAAATCCGAGACATGCACCATATTCAAACAGAAACTGAATAACTTCTTAAATGCAAAATCTTAAGAAATGTCATTACATTACAAACTTAAGATATGTCATTACATTACAACATTCGAGACATGCAATACTCCAGAAATATCATTACAATAGAGTTCCCCCTCACATATCATTACAATCACCTTCATTCATATTACAATGAATATAAATAGAAAGACCATTATAGCCAAAAGTGCTCCTAATATACAAAACCCACACTCCCGAGTGGTAAACTTAGGAGCGGGAGGGACAAAAGAGACGCAATCCGAAGGTGCATGACGCTTGCTATCCAAAGGGATATCATGATATTTATCAGGAGGGAGATGCTCGCTTTGGAACTTGGATAAGTGACCTTCAGCCTCCTCCAAGGAACGGAATGAACGATACAAAGATCCTTCATAGCCATTAACTTGTCGTTGACATTCCTCCCAAGTGTAGTAAATCCCAGGCCTTCTACCCACAAATACCACATAGTATTTATTTGCCATAGGTACGATACCTGTATAATCATGTCATTCAATAAGTTTTATAAATGTTCAATAAAAATGCAGAAATTAAAAACAAGAATATATATCATAATATGCATATATAACAACAAGTAAAGTCTGGAGTTTTAATTGATATTGCTCCAAAATCATAGTGATTTCAATAATTCAGTCAGACATGTTATAATGACTGGAAGAAGTATGTGTAAAGTCATAAAGGGAACAAGTAAAAAAACATGATACCTTTACTCTGCAATAATAGAAAAGTTACATGATTTTTTATTATGTCCAGAACGTTTACATCTAGCACATTTGACAATCCGGCGTTCCTCACCCTGTGAGAGAATTCTTTTTTTCTTTGGCCTTTCCGCTGTTTTTTTTCTAATGGGTGGGATTAGTTTATTAGCTGATTGAATATTTTCTAGGGTCTTCCACTTACTTTTATCAGCAATTGGATAGATAGATTCTGCATAGGTTGCCCTGTAGTTATCCGCTGTATAGTAGTGTACACAAAATAGATAAAGATCCATCTTATACTGTGCAATTCCGGCTAATGCATGTGAACATGGCATGGCCATCACATCAAATTTACGGCATGTGCATTTTCGATTACTTAAAACTACATGATCACAATATTGTATAGATCTGACCATATACTCATCGAGATTAATAGGATGACACGCTGTGCCACGAGCTCTATCCATATCTCCGGCTAGCTGATTTTTTGCCCATTTTGTTAGTTTTGTTGTCAAAGTTGTTGCCGTATTTCTTCGTTTGAACCATAAAGCCTGGAGCTTTAACCGATATTGCTCCAAAATCATAGTAATGGGTAGTTCTCTGATATCTTTTAGGACACTATTGTAACTTTCAAAACTTTTGTGGTTATAATATTATACCTTCTGCGTGTGAAATACGCTGTAGTCCATTTTGCTGGCTCAATTTCTCGTAACCAGTCATGTGCATCTTCATTCATGTGCTTTATAGTTTCCATCACTTGATGAAACTTTGATTCTCTTGTTGCCTTTGCAGCTGTATAAAAGTAAGAATATAATCTTTGTTGTTTGAATTTGGCATATATGTTTTGCGAAATATGGACCGCACAATAACCATGTACAGCATCCGGAAAGACAATAGGAACTTGAGCCAATAAAGCCTTGTGTCGGTCGGATATAATAACCAAATCATTAACTTGACCCAAGCTGTCCCGCAGTTGTGTTAAGAACCAATTCCAACTTTCATTATTCTCCGATTCACCAATCCCAATAGCCACGGGAAATATATGATTATCTCCATCCAAAGTGGTTGCAATAAATAAAGTACTTTTGTACTTGCCTTTTAAATGAGATCCGTCAACGGCTATTACTGGTCTTAGATTTTGTCTTTGAAAACTACGTAAACATGGACCAAGAGCCATAAAAACAGCCTTAAATATGTCTCCTTTCCTTAAAATATTAGTGATGGTTCTAGGATTATTTTGTGCAACTTCATGACAATATGCTGAAAGAATTATATACGAGTCCTCGTATGAGCCTCTTAAAAGAGTAATTGCCATCTCCCTTGCCAGCCATGCTTTTCGATAAGTGATCTGCACACCAAATTCTTGTTGCACATCACATATAATTGCTTTGGGAGAGTACAATACATGTGCTTCTATTCGAGCTTTCACAAAATCACATATCAACTTGCTTGTAGCTTGTCGATGATCAATTCCACGCTGCGGCAATGAGCAGTTGTGTAGGCCTAGGAAAGTAATTTTGAAAACATCACACCCTTTTTGTCTACTTGCACGTAATCTCCAACTGCAATTTTCTCTTTTACATTTTAATGCATATCTTGTTCTGCTGGACTTCATCACCTTATACTCAGTGTTTGTAAATAAAGCATTCTTCTGTACCATCTTGATCAATGTGTCTTTATCTATAAATATCTGATTATGATAAAGTTGTTGATAATCATCTTTTACTTCAACAGCAATAGGGAATTCGTTAGGTACGTATTCGTCTTCATAAACCATAACTAAATCAGGTATTGAAGACTTACGTTCATCGTTTTTCATCCAACTACTGCTGGCAAAACACTCTTTCTGACTATGTCTCAGTGGTACTTCTTTCTTCCTTCTTTGTTTTTCAGTCTTACTTCTTTCTTGCTTACAGATAATATCCTTATCCTTCAGCTGACTATTCTGTTGAGTGTGCTTTGGAGATACTATCATATCCGCAGGAGTGTCAATGAATAATTCCTCCAATACATGACAACCAGCAGGCTTCTGGTTAAGATCTATAGATAATTTTGCATCTCTTCTTGACCCATTATGATCGTCATCTGTATTCACCTTACTGGGCATATATTATTTAAAAACATATAAGTACATGAACTAATTAATCATCAGAATTACAACATAAGATATTTGAAAAAATTATTCATACCTTCTGTCATTCATAACAATGTTAAATAATAGAGGGTTATCTTCAGGTTTCTCCACACTCATGTACTCAATACGTTGACTGACATCTTGACTGACATCTAGTGTGCATGGTACAAAACTGAAATCCTCGCCATAATTAATATCAGTCTTTTCATCCGTATGCAAATCTCCAACACCGAATAATGACGATATCGAACAATGAAGCTCCGATGATGTCGAGATATTTTTTAAGTCAACGGGAGGGGTAACTACACAAGGTGTTTTACGAGACATCTGTGTCGTTTCTTTCAACTTCCTCTTACTACCGAGTGGTTCGATTTCAATCGACCTATCAATAGATCTCGGATTTTTCAGCACTCTGCTTATCAGCAATGGGACATTGCTATTATTGGCTCGGATGTTATGGGCAATAAATACTGCAACATCATTATCATCCAAAATTTCGGCAGGAGGACATGCAAGTATACTTGGATATAAAACCTTCATTGTGATTTCATACTCTTTAAGATTATCATTTGTAATCTTATAAATTTCCTGAAGAAGACAGTCAAAATCCGATTTTGTAGATAAAATGATACTTTTAGTTCTTCCACCCCTGTACTCGTATTTTTCTTTCAAATATAACAATTCTCCATCGTAACAACAAAGTATCGGTAATGTTGAATCCATATTTCAAATCCCTATTAGCATAGAATCACAATATCAAAACTCAGCAATATAAAATTTGATATCAAAGATTAATCATTTTATCGATTTTATCACTTTTTCATCCTACAATGTGATGTTACTATTTTAAGCATAGAACCACAATATCAAAACTCAACAATACCAAATTTGATACCAAAAATTAATCATACGTATCCAATACATACTAGACTCATCACGACCAATATATACTAGACTCATTACGACCAATATAATATAAATTCAGCTAATTTTATCGATTTCATCCCTTTTTCGTCCTAACCATAATGATGAATAGCCAATTTTATCAATTTCATTTATTTTTCGTCCTAAAATGTGCTGTTAATATTCAACTACTTTTTGTTGATTTCGTTCCTTTTTCTCGATTGGTTTTTGTTGTTAATGAAATCATAAAGTAATCAAATACAATGAAGAAGTTAATCAAACATATATGAAAAAAATCGCAAAGCATGGAGGTGAAGTATAGGAGTCGTTGAAAGGGGGTGAAGTGTAGGACTCATCACGACCAATATAATATAAATTCAGCTAATTTTGTCGATTTTATCCCTTTTTCGTCCTAATCATAATGATGAATAGCCAATTTTATCAATTTCGTTCATTTTTCGTCCATCTTTCGTCCTAAAATGTGCTGTTAATATTCAACTACTTTTTGTTGATTTCATTCCTTTTTCTCGATTGGTTGTTGTTGTTAATGAAATCAAAAGTAATCAAATGGTACAATGAAGAAGTTAATCAAACATATATGAAAAAAATCGCAAAGGATGGAGGTGAAGTATAGGAGTCGTTGAAAGGGGGTGAGTGTAGGAGCCGTCGAAAGGGGTGAAGTGAAGGAAGACTCACGGGATTTGATGATCACCGTTGAAATGGGTGGCCGGTTGTCCCTCAGTTGCCGTCGAAAGAGGTGGAGGAAGCTGCTGTCCAAATGAGGGAAGTGAAGGGCGACTCAATGGAAGCTAGGGTTTTAGTAGTATAGTAAAAGGGTAGTTAGGTCCCAAAGAGTTTTAGTGGTCATTTTGGTAAAGCCAAAAGCAACCTGGCCCATTCTCAACAATAGTTGAGAGTTGGTTGTCATTTCGGTAAAAACCTCCCTAACAAATGAGCCCTCATAGATGGTGTTGTCCTTAGGGCGTGTTTGTTTTTTCGTACCCATAAAGTAAAGGCTAGTAAATCAGATGCGGGCTAGTAAATCAAATGCGGGCTAGTAAATCTGATTTTTTTTGTGCTGTTTGTACTGACCAGTAAAGTAAACCATTACTTCTAGATGGCTGTTTGATTGACTAGTAAAGTAAATCAGAAATTAAATTTACCGGCCGCTCGCTACCGTCGTCCACCACCCCCCGCCAACCTTCGACAACTCGTTGCCGCCCCGCCGGTCACCGTGCACCGACGCTGCCTCGTTGGACACCACACGCCAGCGGCTGCCCTTGTGTCGAGCGACGGTGGTTGGTGGCAAACGGGCGACGGGTGGCCGGTGGTCGACAGGGGTGGAGGCCGGCGGTGGTTGGTGGTCGGCGGGGTGGCGGCCGACGGGGGCAACGGGGTGGCGGTGGCCGATGGTGGTGGCATCCCCTTGGTTCATTCCAAGACCCATAGATCATGGTTGTTGAAATTGTGATCGCCATATGTCGCTCCCCAAATCGTCGAATCCATCACAGGATGCTCATTCGATCATGTCGTTGGCTGACGTGGCGTGGTCAATGGAGCCTTCTACTAGTAAATCAAAAGTTTTGCTTGGCTTTTCCAAAGTAAAACTTTTTGGCAACTAGTAAACCTCCTACCATTTACTTTACTACAACTTTTTGGATCCAAACAGCAACAAAGTAAAACTTTTACCTGATTTACTTTACTTGTAAGACTGTTGACCGAATACAACGAGTGGATTCAAGCTGGATACAATGAAATGTTTTTCTTTTTTCACTAGCGTAATGAAATTATTTTTTCTTTCATCCAATGGTATTCTTTTAAATGAAGAGATGCATTGTAGCACTGTGTTACACCTACCCTACTTCGCCCTGTTTGTGCTGAGCCAAGTGCTCGAGTCATTCAATCAAACATTTGAGGAGCACTTGGTGAATGAATGTTAACCTGGAATGGTCTATATTTCTATAGAGTCATCCTAGGTTCTCTAGAATATTCTAGCATATTGTAAAATAACTTGTATATCATTAATGATAAAAACATGTAAAGAACTCTAAAATGTTCACAGCCATTAGATTAGTGACAAGTGGCACAATCATGGTTACTCTTGTACATCTTTGTAAATTATAAATAGGTGTTTCATTTTCTCTCGAGACATGCTAGGTAGTCAACTAGCTTGCCAACTTTACGTGGCATCCGCTTAGGGCTCATCCCATGGTTCCTAGAGAAATGTTCTAAGCAATGAGGATCTGCCAGCACTCCACATCACGTGGAGTTGGCAACAAAAGTTGGCAAATGAGTATAACATTACTCTTTTCTCTTTCAACAGGAATTTTAATTCTCCAAAGTAATAGATAGTTCTCTTCCACTCATCTCCTCTCTTCTCTTGTGTTTGTGCGAGCGAGCGAGCGAATGTCTTTGTGTGGGAGAGTTTTGAGGGAAGACTGACTTGGCTAAAAATTAGTTTTCCATAGCTTTCTCTCTCTAAAAATTAGGTAGCTATAGTTTTCTCTCTTAAAACTAGGTTTTTATACTTTCTCTCTCTAAAACTAGGTATCTATAGCTTTTTTCTCTAAAAACTAGGTTTTCATAGCTTTCTCTCTCTAAAACTCTGTTAGTTTTTATAGCTTTCTCTCTCTCTAAAACTGGTATCCATAGTTTTTCTCTCTAAAAACTAGGTTTCCAGATTTTTTTCTTTCTAAAACTAGGTTTTCATAGCTTTCTCTCTCTAAAAAAGGATATTTATAGATTTCTCTCTAAAAACTAGTTTTCATATATTTGTCTCTAAAATTTTGGTATGCATAGCTTTTTTTTCCTGTAAAATTAGGTATCGATAGCTTTCTCTCTCTAAAAACTGAGTTTTCATAGTTTATCTTTCTAAAAGTAGTAATCCATAACTTTATATCTCTAAAAACTATTATATATATTATTTTAATATTTAAGTCATCTAATCTAGTCACAAATTATATGCAACCAACTACATCGAATGAAACAGTAGAGTTACAACTATATCATTCAAAACTATATTGAACCAAACAACGGAGTTGCAATTCTACCATTCGAACTACATCGAACCAAGTAGTGGAGTTGCAACTATACCATCCGAACAACCTGCGGCCAAATAACTTACTTTTCAACTACAGCTGCACATATTGGAACTACACCCTATAGTTCCAACTAATTCGAACAAAACAGACTATAAGCAACGTTGGTCCTCATTTCTATTTCTATAGCAATTTACTCCATTGCAAAGTCAACTTGACCTTCCAATAAACCAATTATCAGCTACTTCACCATTTTAACATCATGGTAGGGTTTATTGTTTGATGAATTAAACTTCCAGTTCGGTTCTTTTGGAATTGTGAATATGAAGGATCTAAGCTTCTTGGCTATTATCAGTCATTTTCCTCACATGCTCCTTCCAATCTTTGGTGTGAAAATCGGATACCATAACAACCTACAATCTTTATTTCTTCCAAAACTTCTTGGATTTTTATTGGCCTTTCTCTTATTCTTACTCCCACCCCCTCCCACTAAGGCTTGGGGTCAGCAGCAAACCCCTCCTCTTCACAATGGGGCACAAGAATTTTTTGGCGCTTGAGGCACTGATGAGTGCCACATGGAGGCCAGGGGTGCCGAGAAAACACCCTCCCCCTCCTCTACTCGATATAGGGCTGGGCCAATCTGAGCTTTGATACCACTTGTAGATACCCTCTTGTCTCAAAACTCGGGTCATAAGGGGAGGTCCACGGAGAGTATATGAGGACATTGTTGCTTAGTTCGTAGCCGATGTTGCACAAACTCCCAACAGGTGAACTCATTAAATAAATTTAAACCTTCATAGCAAGAAGAGCATTTTACTTTATTCTTAAAAGTACCAAATATTCTTATATATTTTTCCAAGTCGAAGAGATACCCTCTTGTCTCAAAACTCGGGTCATAAGGGGAGGTCCACGGAGAGTATATGAGGACACTGTTGCTTAGTTTGTAGTCGATGTGACACAAACTCCCAACAGGTGAACTCATAAAATAAATTTAAACCTTCATAGCAAGAAGAACATTTTACTTTATTCTTAAAAGTACCAAATATTCTTATATATTTTTCCAAGTCGAAGAGCGCACTAGATTAAGTACAAGACTTTCTTGAGTTAAATATCGAAGACCATCGCACCTATAACATATCCAAAGCCTAAACAATATCAAGCCTTCACGCTGGTCAATTTAATGTGAACAATTGATACCTTCTACCATGGGAGTAGGGGTGTATGTAGGACTTGGGCGGGTCCGACCTTCCCAACTCGAACAATGTACAAGTATGGGCAAAGTTGGTTAAAAACTTTGATGGGTTTGGCCAAAAAAAGATCAACCTGATTTCTATCTGGACGGGTTTGAGCATCGATCTTACCCAATACGAGGAACCCGAGTACAATGGTATACTTGCATCTCACTATAGTGGATCCACCAATCTGATCTTGATGCTCTACAGTGGTGCAACAATGATCGAGTGGATCGCACTCTGATTTCATTGTATTGCAGTGGTGCAACGATTAGTGGCGCACACGTAATCACATGTACATGACTCACACTCACACCCGCTCGAGTGCTCGAGTAATCCAGTAATCCGCGTTGGGATTCTACTCTATCGTAGAATGCAAGAGATGACTAGCAAGATAGTAACGAGGTTACAAATCTAGTTTAGAAAAATAATAGTATAGCGGTTGATGTGTTTAGCATGCAAAGGTTGACACAACAATCAAACAATGTTTAGGTAGGATCTTAAGGCCTTCTATAGATATGACAAAAGGGGAAGAAGGGAATGAGAGAATGTAGACTTAGTAGTTGTTAAGGCTTGTGCTAGCACAATGCCCTGAAAACTATTTCGCCATCTCGGTAGGTGCTTGAAGGCCTCCAACGAACGCTCCCCATGGTATAATGACTGGACTCCTCTTTAGTACCGAAAAGAATCTCTTTGAGACTCTCAGCGTACTCCAAACAACAACCGAATTACAAACGAGAGAGAAAGAAATAGAGAGAGTGGAGAGAGCTCTTGGATTTTGGTGTGTATTTTCTGGCTTCACTGGACCCTCTCTTATATAAAGGTCCTTAGTCGTAACGTTCCCACACTAACAACCCATCCCAGCAGCAACGGTTCCCGCACTGAAGAGCATTCACTGCTCTGTCAGGTGTATCAGTTGCATGCGACAGTGCAAAGGTCCAAGTTCAACGAACCTCATTCAGGATCATGAAGCGTATAACGGTAGGAATAACTCTCTATTAAAAATTAAAATTCAATGTAAAAGAAGGTCAAAGCCCAAGCCCATTTGCATCCCTTGACCCGAGCCCGTGCCCGACCAGACCAGACCCGGCTTGGCCCGGCTCGGCTCGGCACGCGCGCGCGTGTGGTGGGCTATGGTATGGCTCTTGGAAAGCTACAAAGCCCAATGAATGGAAATCAATTAAATATGCAGTAAAGGTTCTCCCCCCGGGCAATATGAGACTAAACACAAAAATCGGTTTTTTCATTCTCTTATCAAAACAAATTTTTGTAATAATCCATATATAAATCACAAATTTACAATAGGAAAGAGAATCCCTAACCTCACACGGTCGACACCTTCTGCTCTTACCTTACCCTCGCACTCGTTTGTCTCCGGCAGTGCAGAGCAATGGAGCGTCCGTTCGTGGTAGCCGGCGCACGATAATTTCATCCATGAAGCTTCCATCCTATGGTATCATATCTTTCGCCCTCTCCCCCCCTCAACCTGGCCATTCCCCTTCTTCCAGCACGCAACAAGAATCATTGATTGCTTCCCGTTAATTGTAGACGTCGAACACCCTGGTCAAGGCCCTTCATCTTTTTCACATTTCGGCATGCATTGTTTTCCGTTGATTATAGTCGCTCCGACTGGCATAACTGTGCGCACCCCCACTCGGTGCACTTACTGCTTCTCGTTGACCTCTTAATTTAGTGTTCTTCATTTTTAATCAAATGGTTTTTGATCTCTTAATTTTGTTAAAATTTTGTTTTCCATCTACATATGTTTCACAAGCATTTCTAATTGGGCAACCCGTCCAACCCGTCCATTTTTTTTACAAATTGGGCAACCCGAGCAACTCAAACGATCAAGCATGAGATAGGCTTTCACAGGTTCCACGGTCAAAACGGATTAAGATGTGTGTAGGTCTTGTTGGGCATGGGCAGACCCTTCAACCCATCCAAGTCCTACCCCATACATGGGAGTTTGTAACTTGAAGTCAACTCTTTACCAATGGATTCTTGGCTTGGTGGTACTTCCTCTCTCCTATGTTGGAGTGGTCCCCTGTTTGACTCCTGATATAGACACTGTGGTGTGAACTTCCCCTCAAGGCCGTTGTGCCTTGTTTGCGTGAGCGAATCCTGGCCATTGATGTTATGTTCACGGGATTTTGGAATTAATAAATAGCAGATGCTTCCCTCCCCTTTTCGATCTTCGGACCTCTTTGAGCCCTTGCTCAAGCGCTATGTCCTCTATTGCGTAGCTGATCTAGCAAAAAAAAAAAAAAAACTCGTTTGCTTGTCATATTGATCTACTAATCCGGATTAAATTGCTCCTGTAAGAAATATACTAATTAGTGCGCACTGTGAGACAACTTATTTCAATGTTAAAGAAACTAATTTACATTAAAATTAAGCATGCAATACCAGAATTTTAGATTACATCTTATTTCAATGCTAATCATGTTTTACCGAAAAACGGCAATGTCAATCGGCTAGTCCGTTGTTTTAGCTAATTATCCAACTTTCTAAACGTGGCACTCTACTCCGCTCTGGTAACGGAATTGGCCAATAATGCCCAGGCATGTGTGATGTGGAAGCAGCATCCATGATGCCGAGGGCACTTTGGTCACAAGCGGGCAGCGCACGCATCGCGGCCGCTGCTTCCATCACACGTGCATGGGTGCTACACGTTGATGACTGCCGATTTCTTTACAGGAGCGGAGTCGAACCTCTTGGCTTTGCGTCGGGGCTAAATGTTATTCATCGGTTAGGGTGTGGGGGGTTAGGTCCAATGGATGTCTGCGGTTGCTCGATGTCAGGATATAAAAGAAAAAAGTTTTGGTTTTGCTGGACGGTCAGAGGACAAGGTCCTAGAGCAAAGGCTCAAAAATGTCGAGAGATCGAAACAGAAAATGCAACAAATTACTGTTTTTATTAAATTTCTTAATCATATGAGCATGGCATCAATAATTCAATCGTTATGATTCACACGCACAAACAAGGCACAACGGTGAAGTACGCTCTACAGTGTTGGGAGACGAAAATTAAAGCTCCCCAACATGAGAGAGAGGAAGACTTGGGAAGGGTAACATGAAAAAAAAATAGCTGCCGTCGTTTTGGACCAGCATGTAGGAGGGCATATTGGTCATTCAAACAGTAAAGGTCAATGATTGGCTACAATTAGACTTCGGGGATACATCCGTCATTAACCTAAATCCGAAGGCCTATTCCGTCACAGACAATCCCAAGTGGGCAACTTGGTGTCAAATGTGCGTCTCCTTTTTAAAAGCCCCCAGGCCACGCCGCCACACCAGCTGTTCGACGGTACCGCTCGCCTATCCTCCACCCTCCGGCTCTCTTTCTCTGGTTTTCCGTCGAACAGGTGAGCTCCCGATCTCCCCCCATCTCTCCATGGCTCGGGCCTTGGAACCCTAGTTTCCCTATCCCGTCACCCGGGACATCGCGATCTTCTCGCCTTCCATTCTTTCGATCTCTTCTCTCCTGATCCTTGGGGTTTTTGTTTTCTTTCGTTGGTCTTCATTCACATGTGGATTGATTCGTGCTTTTATCCTGCGATTTTGGGTTCAAAATCTTCCAGTGAATACAGTTTGAATTTTTTCAAGTATGAAATTTTGAGATCTGTTGGAATTTTCAGTTCCTTGTTGAAAAAATTCATGAGCTTAATTCGTAGATTGCTAATGTAATTATGGATGATGTATTTTTTTTTGAGTAGCTTATTATTGAGCTTTATGAGCATAGATGAAGCTGTGGGCCTTTGTTACCTTTGCGGTTGTTATGTATGTGTCATATTGAAAGATTCGAACTTTATGTAATGCTAGCCTATGAACACGCGTGTTGCACGTGGGACTCTTTCTAGCTGAGACAACATCGGTGGACTGAACCCAGATGACCCCAAAACATGGGTTTTTCCCCCAAATACCCACGACTCCAATCAAACACAGAATCCTGAAAAATCTAAAACCGATTCCAAAAGCAATATCACCCATCAATCCAATTACTTCATCAAGACATGGGGAAAACCTAATGCTTATTGCCAATTAATTAATGTGGGTCGTGGGGAGCTGGGCTTGGGTGGTTTTTTTTAATTCTATATATTTTTTAATTTGTATTGGTCATAGAAAACCAAGTACTGCACGTTAAGTATTTGTTAATTCGTAATCAAATAGACTAATGGAACAAATATCTAGAATGAATCAAATAGTACTTATATATGTTACTTTTTTAATTCGCCTTTATAATGATTGCACATTACGAAGATAAGAAGAAAAAAAAGAGATCTAGAATGTATCAAATAAAGTAGTCGAATTAAAGAAGAAAGCAAATAAATGTAAAATTTGTTTCCGAAATGTAGGATCAGTCGTAGGAAAAATAAGAAATTTGAGAGAAGAACAAATTGATTTAAAATTTGAGTGGAAGAACAAATCCAAAAGCACTAACGTGGGTCCCTTGACTTGGAAATCATGATGTTTTTTTTTTCCCGCAATAGTCATTATGTTCACTAGGGTATGGGTTCCAAAATTATAGATATCCGGGGAACCGGGGCAGCATTAGACCTGTATTTTGAAGTGCTTCTAGATTTATGCTTGCATTGTAGAGTTAGCAATATCCGTTACATATTCCTCTCTCTGTTTATATTATCTGTAAAAAGATGAATCTTACCAAGAGAAGCAATGAACTGTTGGTTTTGTATATGTTGTAAGTCATCTCGTGCTGGCTTTCGATAAAGCACGAGCATTTATTGACCATCATCAGATAGGACAACTATGGCAAAAAATGGAAATCATGGAGTGATGATCTAGATAAAGCCAATTGATTTAACAGTCAATACCTACGAACAATCATGTATGCAAAATAATTGGTGGGTGATCAACAAGTAGACCAAACATATAAAACCATATTAAAATCCTTCAATTCAAAACCTCTAATTTTTTAGAACACATAAGATGAGGTATATATATATATATATATATATATATATATATATATATATATATATATATATATATATATAAACCGTTTAACACATGGAGGAAAATGCCTGAAAGAATCCAAAATAATCCTCTGCATTATGGACTCTGTCAAAAAGCCTCACCCAGCTCACCAAAAGCAAAAGAAGCATGAAGAAAACTTGTAATACTTGTTCTGTCATCTCTAACCAAAAGCCATCTTTAAAAAAAAAAAGACAAAAAAAATAAAAGGGTAGATATGAGGGTTTGTGTGATGAAAAAGTGTGATATGAGGTTTGTAAAGTTTGGCAGCAAAAGGAAATTCCTGTTGATGTTGATGTGGATTTTCTCTCTTTTTAGGTCTGTTGGGTGGGGGAAATGGGATTTGTAGTATGTATCTGTAAAAGGGAAAGCATTCAAAGCATTGTGGGGAAAACATAACTTCTAATTGTAATTATAATTTGAAAAATGCAAGGAAAAATATTATGCTTGCTAAATAAAGCTTGATCCAGATGGGTACCCATAACTTATTGCAATGCAATAGTGGTCCTTCGAGTAAATTGGCACAATAAAACTTGCAATGCTTAATGAATCATGATGCACTCATGAGGGTCAATCCACCTAAGGACAAATAATATTCATTGAACAATAATAAAGAATAGCTTGAAATGGCTGTGTCTGTTACCTTTTTAGTTCTCAAATATGTGGGACCATTCACCTCACAGAACCATAAAAACCTTGATCTATGACTTCTTGTCATACCTACACGGCTACATCGGTTGTTGCCAATGAAGATGCTTGCCTAAACTCCTATCGCCGTTCCTTTATTTTTGCCTTTATAGTTGGGCGCTATGCAGTCAAAGTCGGTAGTCGACCCTAGTCGGCCAAGGGCCGACTAGGACTAGTCGGGACTAGTCGGCCAAAACTTATTCTAACCCCTCCCCCTCTCCCTAAACATATATGATATATGAACTAGCATAAATGTCAATAAGTATATGATATTAGTCGGTTAATAACAATACATACCTTCACACTTCACATCATGGGTATAAATACATAAGTAACAGTCTAACAGAGCACAGTTGTATTGGCTTCATGCCTATGTCAGAAGACTCAGAACTAAGAATTCATCACAATATTTGTTTGGTGATGTTTAATCTGTGAACTACCCCAATTTTGATTATAGGGTTATATGGATATCAACAAATAAACTAATTATTTGTGTATGTTTTTATCTGAGATTCTCAGGTGCTCAACAGATGATTACAGGGAAGAGCCATAGTTGTGAGTCTTGTGACTCAAGACTTTGAGCCAATGTAAAAAAATCCAAACAAAGTTGCTTGCAAATACTTCTTTAAAAAAAAAAAATTTGCTTGCAGAATGCTGCCTGGGGACTAGTTGGCAGTCGCTAGTCGGGGACTAGTCAGAATTCCGCCCAGCAATGACAGAATCGGAATTAATCAGTCGGCAAAATGCCGCCTGGGGATTAGTCGCCGACCAGTCCCGACTTTGATAGCATAGCTTGGGCGCACACAAACAATCTCCATTTCTTCTACCTGTACAACCTCTTATGCTAGTTGATGACTAAGAATTCAGGTTGCAAATACTGCCATTGTAGGAGTCCAACTAAAAAGACTCAATGTGTGAATTGTATAGCTTTGTCATCAATGGCGACATTGCATGACACAAGAAACACTAGACCCATTCTCCTGGATATTATGCAAGAACATGTAGCCATTTTACTCCTGAAATCTGATGGAAATGAATTCTAAAAAGAAGAATATTGAGGTTGTACTGTTTGAAGAGTACATGGAGTGGCTTGGGGTGATGACGAGGGTAACTTTAACTCTCACATTGTGTTGCGAGTACTCAATCCGCCAACTTCACCACTAATCCGACCTTATGGTTGTGGATCCCTAAACTTCTTTTTTAGATCACATTCTGAGGATGCGATTGATGAAAGGGAAAAGGACCTGCCTTGACAATATTAAAAAATTGATACAAAAGAGAAGATAAAAAAGCACTTTCTAATCTATACTATCATACTAAAACGGATCTTAGGAGCCGTGGTCTCTCCACGTGGGAGCCAAGGTCGTGCCACGTGGAGCCCCTATTCTCTGCATGAGTTGATTCCATCGGAGGTGCGATCACGACCAATTATTATACATTTGATGGCTGAATGGAGCACGGGCATCCGGGTTTCATACTGGTACAAGGAAAATGGGTATGCTAAATGGCATAATATTTGCAAGCTAAAAAGTTTCATGTATATATGGTCTGGGGCTAAAGCCTCCCATCCCTTGTCATGAAATTATGCAAAATTCCATAAATAAGACGTAGAAAGCACCCACCCAACCTTTTGTTGTCGAAAATGAAGCAGCATGGGAAGTTTGCAAGTGCACCCTAATAGTCAGCGAGTGGACCGAATATTGTAGACGAACATTAACTTCCTCGTTTATTGTCCGACTTGAATCATGTTCCTAAAATCTGGAGATGCATCGTCCATTCGCAGTTCCACAAGACCAAGTACCTATTTTAAATAATACGTTAGGCATTAGATGGAATAGTTGAGGAGTAAGACAATAGATGGAATAATTAAGGATTAAGTTATGTAAGTTGTATTAAACACTGAAATGTTGTATGTAGCATTATATGTAGCACTAGATGTTCTCCTTATGGAGAAAGGAGCATGCATATTTGTGGCCTTATGCGACACATTGCACATTTATAATATAAGAAGACATGTAGATTACTAGGAAGCATGGACACTTCCTCAGGCCTCCCGTACCCGTGTCGGACACGTGTCGGACACCGACACTCGCCGGACACGCACCGGACACGCATGTGCCGTGTCCTACGTGCTTCTGGGAGCCGGACACGGTCGGACACTCCTCGGACACTTGCCGGACACTCGTCGGACACTCGGGACACTGCGGGTTGATGGACTGTTCGATATAGGGTCGGGTTACAAGCTGTGGTGATTCAGTTTTGGCTTCAACTTATTGGATCCTCTGAGATTATAACCTTAGAAAATCAGATAGGTTGAAGCCAAAACTGAATCGCAGCCATTCTTTTGCATGCCATTTAGGCCTGAGTGTGATTCACTTGTCAGGATGGTTATGATGGACGGTTACGATTCAGGTTTGACTTTAACTTATCTTATCCTTTGATATTTCAGATAGATTGAAGTCAAAACTGAAAAACAATCGTTATTTTACTTTGCCTCAACATTTTTGACCATGCAATATAATTTCAGAGTTAAGAATTGATGAAGTGCAAATTGTGGTACCAAATCGATGCAAGAGAGGTAGGGTGTATACATATCTAGCCAAGAAAAATAGGTTCCGATAATCTACATAGTGATGTAGGATGCACAGCTTCATGCAAACAACTGACATTAAGGAATTAAGTCAACCAATTAGCATAGAATGACTTAAATGGCAATTCTCTGACTTCAAATCGATGCATGAGCCGTAGAACTTTTGACAAACTAAGGTTAAGAGCTTTTTAGATCGATTGTGCGATGTTATGGAAACAAGTATTTAGATTTAAAGTTTCTTTAAAGTTGTGCAGTGAAAGTATGCGGAGTCGTTCGAAAGGATTTAGCGAACTTCGAGGGATGCAAGGGACTATTGCTGTGAATTATGTGCATGAGTTTTTAGAGGTCAAATTAGGTGTTTACTGTTCCAGAGTTTCTGCAATAGAAATTTTGGACATATTTACCTATTCTCGGCCATTAGGATTTGGACTTGGGGTTGATGCAGAATTGAGGTAGCTAATAAAAACAGGCTCCGATAATCTACATAGAGGTGTAGGATGCACAACTTCATGTAAAGAACTGACATTAAGGAATAAAGTCAACCAATTAATATAGAATGGCAATTATCTGACATAAAATTGATGCATGAGGCATAGGACTTTTAATAAACTAAGGTTAAGAGGCTTTTAGATCGATTGTGCTCTGTTATGGAAAAGGAGATGCAATTTTAAAGTTTCTCTAAAGTTGTACAATGAAAGTATACGGAGTCGTACGAAAGGATTTAGCAAACTTGGAGGGATGTAAGGAATTATTGATGTGAATTATGTGTAACAGTGTTCAGAGGTCAAATCATCATAGGTGCTTACTTTTCTGGAATTTCTGCAATAGAAAATTTGGACATATGTCACATATTTACCTATTCTCAGCCATTAGGATTTGGACTTGGGTTTGATGCAGAATCGCGGTAACAACTATGTAAGTTGTGGTAGAAGCTAATATATAATAGAAAATTGAAGATAAGCAAATAAGATTAAGTGGATAACTAGTGGAGGCATCACACCTTACACCATCTTCAAGGCATCACACTGACAAGGAACATGGCCTCGTATCATGGGAGGGAACAAGGGTCGACATCGAGGTTGATTGCAGTAACAAATATAGAAGATTCAAGCAAATTTCATTGATTGATTGTGGAGCTATGAGGCTCTATTTATATATTTCAAAGATAGTAACTCATATTAGTTTTTATATCCTTGATGGATTAAGAAAAGTAAGCTTTCAGAATAACCAAACCTGAAATCAAATAAAAAGTCGTCACAAGCAGTTCTAGAATATGTTTTAATTGGTCATGGAAGGGATACCCATGGGGACTGGGTGGCTTGGCTGGACCATCGGGTGCCTTGATTGAACTGGTTCGTTCATATGATGGCTGAGGTTCGGCTGAGCTATTTAGACCACCAGTAGGCTTGGTTTGTGTTTGAGGTCTTCTCCGGACTGTAGTGGATTTCAAGACCTCACGCCTTTCTTTTGAAGCCCTATTTTTGCTCAAAACAGGTGGTCATACTCCTTGTTCTCGGTTCCGTGCTCTCCTTCTGGAGACTCTCCGGGGTTCTTTTGAGTTTTGAAGCCCCATTGCATGATCATAAACAACATCCTTGTTGTGTGATCTACTCTTTTACTCACTTTCTTTTCCTCCATATTCTCATTATATTAGACCAGACTATGTTGGAGGTTCCCTCTCTGATGAAGCTCCTCTCCTATAAATAAGAGTATTCCCTCTTATTGCTTATGGTAGTCCAGCAAAACAATGGACCGACTAGATTGAATTGTAGAAAATTTGGGTAGATTTCCATATTTTCTTGCATTTGGACACTTGACATTAATATAGGACTGACTTATATTGTTTCTACCTAGGAAGCACCGATACGGATACGGGGATACATGGATTTTTGAAAAACTAGGATATACGGTACGGCACGTTTGTAATAATATATATATATATATATATATAATTAAATATAATATTTTGTGGTAGAATATAAATAGTGAATAGTTTAAAAATTAAATATGACCATACTTATCATTTATTACATGATTTATCAAAAAATATAAAGCAAGTGTCGCAGTCATCCATTACAAAAAAGTAACGCTAACAACATTACCCAAGTGTCACATTCATCATCCATTACAAAACACTAGCAAATAACGCTAACATTCATTATCCATTAAAAAAATACAAAGTTAGTGTCACATGCATCATCCAAAAAAAAACATTTAAATGATATCATTAAGCAAATGGTCACGTATAGAATTTAGACCCATATCTGAAGTTTCGGTTGGGTTCGGGTCGGATTTTTGGATTTTGGACTACATTACCATTCATATGTATCCCGACGTATCGGCCCCGTATCCCTGACGTATCAGTCCCGTATCCCCGGTATATCGGCCCTGTATCCCTGACGTATCGGTCCCGTATCCCCGACGTATCGGCCCCGTATCCCCGCCGCAACGGATTTTTTGTTTTTGTTTTTTTAACCCCGTTACTTTCTAGCCGTATCGGATACGTATCCCGCTGTATCGGGTCATATCGGAGTACCGGGAAGTATCCGATATGGGTACGACACCTATTTCGAAGTATCGGTGTATCCCTGGTTTCTACATAATGATAGCATTTCTTACCCGCTTGGTCTACTAGAACAACATGAGCTGTTTTTTCTTCCTTCTTTTGAGATGCTTAAATTATTCTACCAAAGTTTCCTATTCTTTTTCACAGTTTCTCCACAAATTCTCCAAATTCTGAATGGATATTAGACTTCTAGGATTGGTTGTGAGTGATTGAATTTTGTTGAACATTGTAAGGTTCTGCTAACAAATTGTGAAACCCGGGCCTTGGGGTACATGTATCTTGTGTATGATGGAGGCGTAGAGATAAAGGAGAGGGCATAAGGAGAGAGGATAAGAGAGAGACAAAAAAATTCTACTATTACCCTACAACCATAGAGATGTTATTTCTTTTTAGCTCTTGGGTGGGATTATAATTTGTGCCATGGAGATGAATGCAATTCCCTATATCAAATCTTCACTATGTTGTTTCATTTCAGCTCTTGGGATTATAATTTGTGCCACGAAGATAAATGCAATTTCCTATATCAAATCTTTCCTTCTCTTCTTTGGGACTCTTTTTTCATTTCTTAGTTTTAGAGCATCTTGGAAGATTGGTCTATGGTTGGATGAGCTTGAATTGCAAAACCAACATGGTAGGTCCTCTACCCACCAACCGACAGGATTCTTAGAATGCTTGTCTCTTGCCAAGTCGCCTTGATGGGGACCATGCCCGACGACTGCACCAGCTCCGCCAGTGATCGGTCCATAGTGGCCCGTTAGCTTATTTAAATGCCTTTATTAATTAAATTCATTGTATTTAATTAAAAAAGTATATTCTTGAAGCAACAACTTGTTGTAATTAGCTCAACGTCAAAAAGCTCTGTCTTGGTATGCTATACTTATGACTTATGCTACACTAAATAAGCATACACAACATGCGGATGATGAAAGATAAGCAAATGCCATGCAGACATAAAGGAAAACATACAGTCCCCTATCAGAGGCATCAGATGCTAGAAGCTGGCTTCTTCTGCGTTTTCCCTCTCTTTTCGGTTTGGTATTTCTTTTCTATTAGTGAGAAAGAGAACGATTATGCTCATTAAAGTGAAGCTCGTAGCTTTGGTTTGTGGATGGGAATAATCAATCAATATAATCAGTGGGTCGAATGGAGCAGGGATGCAGGTACAAAATGCTTTATTTAACTTAATGTATCCAATTGAAGTTAGCTTAAAAATAGGATGCAACCAAGAATAGACATGAAAGGCAAAACACATGGATTATGAGAAATCCCACATTCAGAAGATCCAAAAGAATTACAGAGAGCTAAAATACGTGACAAGCTCCACAACCTCCTTTTTTCATAATTTCGTAGAGACTTCGGCTCGTAGCATGTTGGATACTTGGTTGACTGTGACATTTTTTTGTTGGTGATGGAACAACTGCTTGCCAATACATACCCATAGATAGGGATGCAACTGGGGTGGGTTGGGGGTCAACCCAAGCCCAACCCAAGTACTAGAACCCTCAATCCCAACCCAACCCAACCTCCAACCCGAGATGCCCAACCCAAGCAAAACTTTTCAAGATCGGGTTGGGCTCGGGTTAGCCCAAGTTGGTAGGATGAGGTCAGGTTGTGTGGGTTCAGGTATACTTATTTCTAATCATTGTTTAAAATTGACCTTTGAATATCAAAAGCTTAAAAGAATTTACACTTGCTAACACTACCATACAACTTTTGTTGCATTTCTATCCATACAATTTACTAGATTATCAAATAATGTATTTATTTGATAAGATAAGAAGCAAATAAATAATATATATGGCACTGGGTGAAATGAATGGCCGTGATTGCGACTTCTCAATATATGAGTACTCGGGATGGCTGTGATTGTTAACTATATATCATAGGCTCACAGCCATACATGAGTACTCGGGTTTGGGTTGGGTCGGGTTGCCTGACCCCTCAACATGAGCCCTACCCGAATTCAACTCGGGTTGTATTTTTTCAACCTTAACCCAAGTTACCCAACCCAATCTTTAAATACATCAACCCAAACCCGCCCAAAACTCAGGTTGGGTCGGGTCCAACCTGCCCAAGTTGCAGCCCTACACATAGATAAGGTGGGACTGTTGCCTAGGATGATCTACTCATGTTACCAGTCACTTGAGACTATTTTAACATAATACTCAGTTCAAACGTCTTTGCTTGCCGCATGATCACAGCTTGAGAAGACACGGATATTACAAAGGGTACCCGAAAGGTGGGAATGAGTGTCTTATCGTAGTAAATAGCAGTGTCGATCTTCTCAAAAAAGTTCAGTGTTTGACCTACTCGAAAAAGTATGGTGTTCGGTCTTCCCTCAATTTAGGAAATTGGCAACATATTTTTCTTATTGTAGATGTGGACTAAATAAACTTTCTTGTCTGAATTATTTTGTAGCGATGTTGGGTGGACCTTCGATGTTTTTATAAGAATCACTCTGTAGTCCGTACTAATCATATACTTTTTGAGTTGTATCATTCTTTTATATTTATTGCTAAGACACATTTTTGAATGCTATCACATTATTTAATTTTCCCTTCTCTTGCAGGACAATGATAAAGCTTTTTAAAATAAAGGACCAGAAGAAGGAAGATGCTGGAAATGCCACTGGAAAGGGTACTATCAAGAAGCAAAGTGCAGGGGAACTACGTCTTCACAAAGGTAGGTCTGCACTTGAATGTGGTCTCGATTATCATGCATGTCTCAAGTTCTGATTGATTAACAAGTGTGAAGGCTTTGAAAGTGTTATTCATTGTCTCTTGGCATAGGATCTACAAAAACTTTTTGGAACCTCTGTCCATCCCACAAGGATCATAAAAATTCACCTTAAAAAAAAGCCACTTGCAGAAGCAAATGTCATTCTCACAGGCCATCACACCTTGAAGTTGAATCAAGATAAGGAACATGGCTGCATCAGGTTATGTCTAGGCCATTGGTTTATCTATTGTCTGATGCTTCAGACACAACTATACTCCATCATGGTTCGGCTATATATATGATGTTCTTCATGTTAATTCTAGCTAAGCATCCATCCCTCCTATGTTAGGCAATATTCTCTGCAATGACATCCATCAGAGGTTATTGCAAGTTCTGTAGAGTTAAACGCCTGCATTTTTATCTTGAATAGCTTACCCTTTTAGTTATGTCTACCTTACGCCAAGGTTTCTTGTACCAACAAGCAGGACCTTCTCTTCCATTAGTTGCGTTTACTTCCCCTTTAAAGTTGCCTCTTTCTTCATATAGACTATAAATCGTTTCTCCTTATTTATATAACTTAACATATTAAATTTAAAAGATTCTATGTTGTCAACTTGAAGTGGAATGTTAGTAATATGAATACCAAACCTTCGTAGTTCATGAACCAAATATATATAATTACATTACTTACACCCAAGGAACAAAAAATCGATATATTTCGCGAAATATCACGAAATATATCGGAAAAATGAAAACCCGATACGAAATACCACATGCAATCTCGAGCAGAACTGGAAATGTCAAAATATCGAGTGGTTTCGGGAAATATCGTGATATTTCCACGAAATATTTTCATCTCCACGAAATATCGCGAGATTTTGTCGAAATTTCGAAAAATTTCGCGAAATTTATCCGAAATGCTGTGACTGACTGGTTATAAAAGGGGACTGGGGGGTCTGGTTCTCAGCAGCTTATTTACATATAATAACATTTAAGTAAATGTCGTTTTAGTTAATTTTTATTTTCTCCATTTACTTTAAGTTATTATATGTAAATAAGCAAATACCCCCCCCCCATTTGATTTCAATAAAAATATCAAAAAAATCAAAAAATAAAGGAATCAAAAAGTAAATTTTCAGTTTTAGTAGGAGAAAACAGTTTTTATGGATTTTTATAAAATCTACATGGTGAGAAAAGTGATTAAATCAACTCATTTTTAGCTCAAAAAATTCCACAAGATGTAGAAGTACGAGTGCATCTAGAAAACCATGGTCCGTCTTAGAAAATTTTGAATGTATAAAAACTTTTCTATATAAAAACTCTTTTTTTCAGACTTATTAAAAAAACAGTGTTTCACATTTCAGCATAATTTTTGTACAATTTCAAATTTGCATAAATTTTTTGTTTTAAGTCTGCTTTCAAAATCGTTTGAAACATTATTTTAATAATCAACTAATCTTTATTTCAAAAATATTTTTATCCAAAAAAAAGATTAAAAAATATTTAAAAAATATATATCAAAACCGAACCAAATAAGATTGCACAAGACTCACAGACTCAATACATTGAATACATGTTATGTGTAGCTCTACACCCCTAGATAGGGTACAAATATTATTTGAGTATTCCAAAGTGTGTATCTATACTTGGTTTATGACTATCCAGAGTTTCACTAAACAATTCCATCAAAAAATCAATATTTTCACCATTTCTACAAAATTGCAATATTTTCACACTGTTGAAATATTTCCACGAAATATTTCCATATCCAGAAAGTCGAAATTTCCACCGAAATAGAGATTTCGAACCTTGCTTACACCATAGGGAGGATACACTGATAACACCACAACCATTGGGGATGTATAAATCTGTACACAAGAGGATTTTGTACAAGACTCACAAACAAACATAATATGCACTTTAATACTCCAAAGAACTTTATTTCTATCGAGGTGGTGAAATCACGAGTTGGTCATAAGGACGACGACCCATCTGCCATATGTGAACAAACATGTCCTTGAAAGAAAAGATGCTAGATGACACATTGCCGCAATAGGAGAGTGTATCTATATAACAGTGGCCTCAAAGCCTCCAGCGTTGAAGCTGAATGGCCCCTTTCGATTAGAATAGGGATAACGATTTAAGTTGTCTGGTTGGGTAAGAATATTAGGGGGTTGGGTTTGAATGACGAACCATGTTTCAGTAATTAAACACTTAAACCAAAGATAAATTGGCCCTTCATTATTGGATTAACAACACACCATAGTTTAGTTAATTAGGTCAATTTTGTTAACGAATGTTAACGAAAGGATGGATATGCACGGATTAGGGTTGGGGCAATACACAAATGTGGGTTTTGCCCATTCGGCATCCGCTCATCACCTCTTATTAGCTTATCCGCCTCAGTGGTTCTCCATCCACATGCCATTATCTCTATACCCTTTTCGCCGCCTCCCTCTTTGGAAGGGCAGGGATGATGTTAGGCGAGAGGTGTATGGGTGGTGATGTGGCGATGAGATTGATGTAGAGAAGGATATGCAAGGTTTGAAATTTCCATTTCGACCAATATTTTGAGACTGGATATGTAAATATTTTGTGGAAATCTTTCGACAATGTGAAAATATTATAGTTTTATAGAAATGGTAGAAATATATATTTTTTAATAATTTTTTTTGTGAAACTTTGGATAGTCATAAATTAAGCATATATACCTATTTTGGAACACTTAAATTGCATTTCTACTCTCTCTTGGGGTGTAGAACTCTGCATAGCTTGTATCTTTAGGAATTTTGTGCCGATGCATAACACTCTAAACATTGAAAAGATAAAAATATTGCTTATCAAAAATAAAATATGATCATATAAAGTTGTTGATCTACAAAATATCAACAACATATCCAAAATTCAAGTGATTACATCAACATTAAGACCTCATTTTTTTTTCGAACCCCCAAATTTTCGAAAGGTACTTTCGAAAAGTTTAGTGATGGATCCCCAAAACCGGTGTAAGAATACATGATCTTGATAGATATGATGTTCTGACACCATCATGTTATCAATTAAACAACTAGAAAAAATTTAATACAAACAAATATAAAATTGAACATTACAATGTTTTTAAGAAAAAAGAATGTATCGATCCAAACGAACGATTTGATGCGTTTTTGGTTAATTTGATCTCCCCAAAATGGTATTAGATGGAGGATCCAACACCCTAAAATCAAATTCCGAAGAAAAATCACATCAAAGAAGTCGAACGAAGGAATTTTAGAGGTTCTGATGAATTTCTTGGACTTTCTCAAAATTTCCTAAAAATTTCAGAATATTCCGAGAAAATTTCAGAATATTCCGAGAAAATTTCAGAATATTCCGTGATATTTCATGATATATCACGCAATATCTTTAAGTTTCCAAGTCGATCGAGATTGAGAGTGGTATTTTGTTTTAGTATTTGAGTAAAACGAAATATTTCATGAAGTTTTGTGACATAATTCAATATTTTGAACCATGGTCGCAACATAACAACATGACGGAGTAGCGGATGACTTGGAAGTTTAAAATGGAGCAATGGGTTGCCTAGAATCCTTTCCTTAGGATATGTGAAAATGCCTTCTTTAGTCTGTGTGTACTAGAGGACAATGCCTTCTTTTTTTGTCTTCTTTAGTATGTGTACTATAAGGCAATAGTATGATAATAAATAGTACGCGCACGCATACACACAGTGTCACACACACGCACACACGTGTGTGTGTGTGTTTATATATATATATATATATATATATATATATATATATTTGATGCATCCTATAGTTTTAAGATTTCTTATTAGGAGGATGTACAAAGAGTATGCATGTTAAAGTAAGTGGACATTGCCTTTGTTTCGGGTCTTATGTATATAATATTTATGTATGTGCATGTGCCTTTGTGTGTGGGTTAGGATCATCAGACCTTGATTTTGCACCTCAGTTTTGACTTTTGACACATGATCCGAGTCATCATTTCCACAAGATTCGATGATTTGGGACCTGGGTTGAAGGTGGGTGGCGCAGAGGAGGGCGATAGGTGCCCCAGCTGATGAATCACACTCATCCTCGAAGGAAGTCAGAAGGGGGACAGGAACCTTGACCGGTGAATCACGCTCATTCCCGATGGCAGGCGGCGACAGGCCGATAGCGAAGGGCCTCAGGCATTCCGACCAATGAATCACACTCATCTCAACTGGAGGCGATGTAGAGGAGGGTGACAAGAACCCGACTGGTGAATTGCACTCCGTTCCCAATGGCAGGCACGCTTGACCCCCTAATAGTGCGACCCTCTGCCTCCCCCGCTTAAGCCCGCTTGTTGTCACATCACTCGCCTACGCTTGCCACAATACCATCCCCCGCTGGCCTAATCGTGCGCCTATAGAAAATGGGTAGGGGGCATAGCAACCGTTGAATGTTGCAAAATCCAATGTCGATACGCTTTGTCAATTTTGCGGTGCAAGATTGGTATCTTGAAATCAAAAGAAGCAGGCAGGAGCTCGAAAGACAAAGTATGCTTGCTCATTCATCCCATTATGGACATGCCCTTAATTATGATTCCTTTTTTGTCTTGGAATTCTTCCCTTGATCGAAAAAGGATTCCCCAAGATTCTAATGGATGGGCATACTTTTATTGAGAATAAGCTTGATTGACGTTACGACATTTGACAGAGCACAATTTATACAAATAATCATACACCGACTAATATGATAGACTAACTTGTGGCTTTGAAGATATTTCCCTTTTGCTTTATGGAAGCTCAATCAAATTGTGCTGTCATTTGTAGAATTAGGTCTACCTGGGTCATGTCATATCTAATGAGATCCAGGTTTGGGAATTCAGGTTCGATTGGTTTCTCTGTTTCAGCAAAAAATATTTAAAAAAATAGAACAAGAACGAAAATTAGGGTCTGAGTCACCTTATTCGGGCCCATTCAGGCTCCAATCGGTGCTTTAAGATCCAAGTCTTGTGATGTATGTATCTTGGAATAACAACCACTACACTTATATCATTCAAAATAATATAACAATGATATGAATCGAATTTGAATTATACCCGATTCGGAGGTATAATATGGGTTCGGGGGTTCAGCCAAAATCCGAACTTGTTTGGGCTCAGATGAACCCTCAAAGGCTCAAACCATGAATGAGACTGAGTATGAATCAGAGAGTCATGATATGTGGCTAAATATGATTAAACCAGATGCTAGTCAAAGCAAGTCATGTTATGTGCCTAAATCTAATTAGACTAAGTATATATCAAAGCGAGTCATCATAGGTGCCAATACGAATCGACCAGTTTCACCTGGGATGGCTGCTAATGGTTTGGTCCAGGTTCGATTTCTCTCCAATCGAGTCAGTTTCTTTATTTTTCAGATCACATTTTGTACAATTTTGTTACTTGTTTGCAAGAACTTAAATAACAGAAACCAACTCCTTTTGCAAATTCATACATTTGGGTAATACATTTAAAGCTTATGGAACACATAAATTAGGACGAATCCAATATTTAAAATTATATTTCATTTTGTCAATGCCCTTTAATTTTGACTTTTGAAAGCATACAGAAAGTAATAGAGGAATAGTCGGTTCCATTACTTCATCCTATTCAAAAGTCATTTTATTAATAATTGCAATTTAATGTTAATTTTTTCATAATTTTTTTTTTGCAGATATTGCCGAGCTGAATCTACCTAAAACCACTACTATATCTTTTCCTAATGGCAAGGATGATCTGATGAATTTTGAAATCAGCATCCGCCCCGATGAAGGATATTATCAGTAAGTGATCTTTTGCCATTTACCAGTCTGTCTTTTTGATTCAATCTCTAAACAAATGACTTAGTGGTTAGAAACCTTTCTTCTGTAGCCTTTTCTGTTGCTTTCTGGATCACATGTAATGTATTTACCTCTCATATTTCCACATTTGTGGACATATCTGAGGTTCAGTTTGAATTTCAAAGACATATACAGTATTTACAAGTTCTCAGTATCTTATTGAGCAGTTTTTTTTTCATTTATTATTATTACTATTATTATTATTTGCATTTATCTTATTGAGCAGTTCCTTTTTTTCTTTTTTCCCTTGTGGTTTCTCTGCACCGTTCTTGATTTTATCTTGCCTATGTATGAATAACCTAACCTCAGTATGTGACTTTTATCTCAGAGGTGGTAGTTTTATTTTTACCTTCCAAGTCTCTCCTTCTTATCCTCATGAGCCCCCAAAGGTCAAATGCAAAACAAAGGTACAATCTTTCTCTCATTTGATATATCTTGTTGTTTCATGCCTTCCCTTTCTTTTTATTTATAAATCCTTTGAATGTACCTGATTCTCTTTGGTGGTATGAATTTGAATTATGTCTGATCCAGGTTTACCATCCTAATATCGACTTGGAGGGAAATGTCTGCCTTAACATTCTGCGTGAGGATTGGAAGCCTGTCCTCAACATAAACACTATAATTTATGGCTTGAATCTCCTTTTCATGGTATTTTCCTTGTTGATATTGGTATCTTATGCCTTAGTTGTTTATGGCTGGATGGAGCTAATCTAGGAAGTTTGTCTTGCTGATGATACCTTCGTCATTTTCCATATGATTCATCTCATATAATATTTGCCTAATCTGAAGTTACAAATTGAACAAATAATTGAGAGTATAGAGGCTCTAATGTGAAGTTTGTCTTCTTATTCAATATTCTTCTTAGCTATATTATATCTGTCTTAGACTAGTGTCATACCTGTGATGTGCATGCGATCATAAGTAAAAATAGTGTTCTATTGATACATATGTGTAAAATGAAAATTGAACCAATGAACTCTTTGTATTTAACCATCTGAACATAACTAAAAAAATGTTCATAATTAAACTAAATAGAAAATTTGAGGACAGTAGACATTTTGTCAGGAGAATAGTATCCAGTAAAGCATTGTGATATGAGTGTTGTGAAGCCAAAGTGATAAATATGTTTCTTGTTGAAGAGATTAGTTTTTTAACAGAATAACTATGACCCACCGAGAGATAGATTAATCCGATTGAAAAAAAAACATGATATTTTAATCGGATCAATCCGTTGTAGGATAACCTTAAAAAAGAGGAGTAGGGATAAGAATACCTAAAGGGAGTGATCGATGACGAGTTCTGCGACTTTGAGACTTGATTGGTGCCGCCGCGCCAGGACCTGCCCCCCTAAGGGCATTAAGTTATTGAGTACACAAATAAGAAAAATAAATAGCTCATAAGAGATCATCATATATACCAACGTTATGGAAAAAAGAAAAACTGAAACTTACTTTGGTGAGACCAGTTAATGTGTATAATCAAAATCAATATATATGGTGATTTCTAGATAACATATATGATAAAATGATAATGAAATCCATTTGTAATTTAGTCCATGGGAGTAGGATCTAGATTTCAAGCTATCATCCAAACATGGTAGTTTACAACTTGGGCCCTAGCGATAAAATTTTAGTAGTGAAAGATGCCATGAAACTCAATAATAATTTAATTCTTCGATGATAACCGCTTCATAATATAGAACTATGGTTCAACTATTCAAGTTATAATCCGAACAATCCATGATTTTAATAGTTAAACGGCACAATAAATTAGGCATTATCAAAAGAGAACAAAATGCTCTTATTTAGTCCATCTGAAACGTGAAGATTGAGAAGAGATTTGCTTACGCTCTTCCCTAATGGCCATAGAGAAATCCACCTCCTGAACTACTAGGATAGGAAAAAGGACTGAACCCAACAAAAGAATCTCCTGCCAACGACCACTGAGTGGTCTAGGATGGGCAACAACAACTTCGGGGTGTAGGACAGGTAGCTGCGACCATATGGGAAGAGAAGAATTGGAGGAGGTGGCTTGGAGGAGAAGTTGGGGGACGAGGCAACACTTTCGCCACCAAATGCCTGATCCCTCCAAACCATGTCAATACCAGCAATCATAGTGCAAAACTTGAGGTAAAAATACTTGCTTGGAGAAAAAGAACCATCTAAGAATCAATTCAGAACAAAAACAAATAAGATCAAACCCTAAAAATCATAAAGGAATCATCACAAAAGAAGAAAGAACATGACATTGATTCTGATCTTGATTATTCTCCTTCACCAAATCCATCAACTCATAAATGTATTCCATGGCCGGTCTCTCCTTTGAATCAACCTTTCTCAAAACACTCACTTGAGGGATTGTGCTTTTGATGCAAAAAAGCAACATGAGACCAAAAATTGGGACCAACATTACCATGGCACGAGCTTTAATACCTTCAACTTTCTTTGCCCAAGAATTCAAAGCTTATTTTTCTGAAGAGAACATAGTTTCAAGGGGTTGCTTCTGCTTGTAGATGCTTTGAAGTGTTAGATAAGCTGTAGCAAAATTAGGTATTGTAGAGTTGTAGACCGGAGAAGCGTATGGTTCTTTGTGAATGTTCTCATCAATTTAAGAACCCATGTATGGCTATAGATAAAATTCACCACTTGCCTTGCTGCCAAAAGTATGTCTTGATAAATCTTTAACTTTCCAATGTCTTCTAACATATATCAATGCAATGAGCCTGCTCATGAGGTGACTGGGGTCCAATGCTATCTCTCTCTCTCTACTCCATGTATGGCTATAGATAAAATTCACCACTTGCCTTGCTGCCAAAAGTATGTCTTGATAAATCTTTAACTTTCCAATGTCTTCTAACATATATCAATGCAATGAGCCTGCTCATGAGGTGACTGGGGTCCAATGCTATCTCTCTCTCTCTACTCCATAATCCTCTTCCATGCATTCACGTTGTTCTTGCACTATCCAATGTCTTCTTGCATTATATCAATGCAATGAGGCGCGCATGGGGTCCAATACAAACGCTCTTTCTCTCTTCTCCATAATCCTCTTCCATGCATTCAAGTTGTTACCTGCACTATCCAATACAGCCCCCTCCATAATCCTCTTCTCCATAATCCTCATTATATTATAGAACTCCTACTTTCATAATTCCATTAGGATTCCTTGGTTGTATACGATTTATTACAATAAGGATTCTAAAGGTTATACAAATTTATCTATGATTCCTTAATAGGTTAGAATTCTGTTTTATTAGTAAGTATTTCTACTTATGGTAGGATACGTTAATGGGTTAGTTGTTCTACTTGTTTTAGGGATCCCTTCCTTCGAGTTCTTTAATTTAGTAAGAATCATACATTTGTTTATACCATTTTTGGCAAAGCTTCGACTTTGAGTTTTAATATCTGCGAAAGTTACTTCTCCTGGGAGTATCTTATGCATAGGTTATTGTTGCTAAATGTTAAGGTCGTCTGGCTAATTTATGGGAAGTTCCTTTCTGTCTTGGAAGTAATCTTTGGTTTGTAGGCCAGAGGTCGATTTCTACTTATGCAGTGCAGCAGTGGTATTGCTGGTACCGCCGGTAGTGGTCGTGGCGGCGGCGGTGGTGGTCACCATCATGGTGATGGCAGCAAGGGTGGTGGCGATCATGGCGGCGAAAGCAGTTTTTCGTTAAATCAAATAAATTAAATGTAAAAAATATCAGAAATAGTGTTTAGAAGAAGTTACTGCTAGAGCAAGTAGGATCTAGGGTATCAAAAAAGGTCAATTTTGATGTCCGACGTCCTGCAGAAGTCAAAAGTAAGTCTTTTGCCATACACGTAATCAGGTAATTTTTTACTTCTAGACTCCTATAATTTTTGCCAAACCACCCCATTATATATTTTTATTGTAATTTTTTCACTATTTGTTTGATAATTTTTAAAGTGAGTTTAGAAGTCATATTCTGATAGAAAACCATTTAAGTGAATAATAAGGAGTATGCCGAATTCGATCATGTTTCGATTAATAAAAAGTTTAATTTTGCCTTTTTGCTGAATTTTCGGCATATTTGCTGCTGATATTATGATATTCTTTTTCCAATCCCCGCATTTTCGTAGGGCGATCGATATTTCTAATTATAGTCTACGATTGGGTGTCATCAGAGATATTATGTAACCTAATTGTATTTTACGTGCAGCAACCCAACGACGAAGACCCCTTGAATCATGACGCAGCCGCTGTTCTACGGGATAACCCGAGACTGTTCGAGACCAACGTGAGGAGGGCGATGGCGGGCGGGTACGTCGGACAGACTTATTTCACCAGGTGCTTATAGTAAATGCTGGCGAAACATTACAACGTACAATTACCGAAATGCCATTTATATATCATTTGAAATTGTTGGCCCAACCCTGAAGCATCAATCTGAGTCTCTCTCTCTCTCTCTCTCTCTCTCGGGTCGCTCTGAAGCTATGTAGGTGTCCAAGAAGGGTTTGTTGTCTTCTTGCTGTTGTAATATGTGTAACCTCTGGTGGTTTGCAACTGGTTGGATTTCTATGTGGAGATAGTGTGAATCTGGTTTGCCATGCCCACTATAGTCATGGATAAGAAACATGCCACGTCTGCTGCCTCTTTTTGCTGTGCTTTCCTCCCGTGACCCTCGGCGAGGCCCGGGAACCGATGACACAGGAGTCGGAGTCTCGAGTGGCTTCAACTCGAAGCCCGATGATTTCAGATTCGTCCGGTGGCAGGACTTCTTTGATGCCTTGGGGCACCCAATCCGGAACACCCGTGGTATATATATATTTTTTTGGTAGCAACTAAGGGAGTTCTATTAATGGCGCCCCAGCCCTGAAAACCAGAGTGACATTATGATTATTAAATTGTCTCATCTCTGAAGATACCAGAGATGAAATACAATCAGGAATGAAAAAGGAAGAGAAATTGACCCGCTCTCTGAGCGCATACTTAGCTAAGGTATCAGCACAACCATTCTGGTCCCTCTTGACATGAAAAAATCGGCACATCGAGAAGGAGATAATCGGGCTACTGTAGTGCTACAGTAACTGAGAGTTGTGAGGAAAAATTTGATGACCGGTAACTACGACCGACTAGTGGCACTGCACAACATAAGGTTAAGGAGGTAATTTGAAGAGACTAAAGAGATAATTTTCATTGGGGGTTCAAATTACCTCCTTACCCTTATGTGATGTATGTGGCGCAATGACATTGGTCGGCCATAGTTACTGGCCGGTCGTCAAATTTTTTCTCTTGCCCTAGATTGCCGGGGATCGGAAGGGGTCTGATCTTGGCTTTGAGTACGAATTTAGCAGTATACAGATCTGATGAGTTAGGGAAGTATCAAGTTGGGTCTTGGGTTTTTTTTTTTTTTTTTTCAGAGTATATATGTACACATGTAAGAAAAATGTTTAAATTACGGTTGAATCACTTGCTTCTCCCAAGTTTTCACTCCTAAATTACTTAACATGCCTGCATCCCCCAAGTTTTTCCTCCCTTTATCCATAATATTTTCGAGTAATGTGCCTAAGGTCCATGTCAAGAGATCGGCGTAGTGACAAGGGCGGACAAAAGGGATGCTTTAGCGGTAGATCTTTCGTTTGAAAAATATCCATTTTACTTCTAAATTATTTGAAACATATCTATTTTATCACTATATGCAGCTGAACAAGGAAATCACTCGAAGTGTAACATTTGCTAAAATGATTTTATTGTGGCAAATTTTTTTTTTAAAGCAAGATTTTTATTTTAAAAAAATACTACAATGATTTTACTGTAGCAAATGTTATTATTTACAAAGAACAACATTTCGGTATTAAAGAGTAACATTTGCTACAGTGAAATCACAACAACAGTTTTTTTTAAAAAATACGATTATTCTCAAAAGAAAATTGTTGAAGTGATTTTATTATAACAAAGAGTAAAGTTTTGGTAATAGAGTAACATTTGTGATTTTAGTATTAAGGACAATTTTGTTATTTAAAGGGAGAGAAATATCAATGGAGGGGACTTTCTCTAAGACCATCGTTTCCGAAAGAAGGGGGGGGGGGGGGGACCATCTTGTTGTATGCCCTTTACACTAAACCAATCTCTTATCAGGGACCTAAAACTAGGTTCTCCTAAAGTTTTTGGATGGCAAGTATACCGTCCACTTACCCAACCTCATCCCCCCACACCCCACCTCCAACCCTTACCCAAACTCATACCCCACTGGCCTACCCTTCTTTATACCCCATCTTCCTCCCCTCCTCCTTCTCATTGCTAGAACCACCATCGTCTCCCCTCCTTCCATATCGCTGGAGCCTATGTCGCCTCCCCTTCCCCTCCTCCTCATCCTATTGCATCGTTGCCCTCCACTACCTCTGTCTAAGGTGATGGGAAGGAAGAGGAGTTGCCGATGATCACATTCTGAAATGGATCACATTTTGAAATGTGCAGCAAACTCGGTACAATCTCGATATGAGGTCTTTCTTAAAATGGGCACCAATTTTGTGATATTGCCCAAATTGAGCCCGAACCAAAAGTTATTACTTTTTTAGTCACCTATTTTTTTTAGGACCAAATTGCCCATTATTTAAATTCCAATTTGTTTCAACATGCCATTCCCTATGAACAACCAGATAAAGCAGTTTACCTGCGGATCTGCTAACTCTGCTCCCGTCCGCCTCAAAGTCGTGTCCCCATGGCCAATCCTCTGCCCAAGAGTTTGTTGCTAATATGTTTTCTTCAATTGGGAGCAAAGAATATAGGAGAGGAGAAGAATAGCAAATTATTCATGAAAAACAAAGATTTCAACAAACTATGATCTTTTCTGCATAAAAAAAAACCCTTGAGATTCACGACCTCCATGGGTACTAGTTTGGGAGTGTTCATTTCGATCACGAGCTTCTTGTACTTGTCGAGGTAAGACGACCACTCCATTTCTTCCCCCATTCAATACCTACATTATAATCTCAGATGTATTCGGCAGAAGTTGCAAACACCACTACTTTCAATAAAGTTGCGACGACCCCAAACCATCATTTTTTTTTCTTCCCTTTTGAACGATGGTATCACAAGTTGACCTGCCGTAATAAAGTTGTGGCGGTTGCAAACCTGCAAATTTTTTCTTCTCTTATATAGTGATGATGGTAATGGTGGTGGCTGGCAGTGACAATGGACACCAATGGCAGTGGCTGTAAGGGGGTGGGATTGTGGCTAGCGAGGGAGACGATGGCGATCATTGTGGTGGACGGTGGTCGATGTGGCGATCACGGTTGTAGATGGTGGCACAGGTCTAGCAATATAAGGGACATGATCGCATTGTATTACTGACTATTTAGCCCTCAGAGCTTTGGGCATGTTGAATAAATTGTCCTTGGTCATGTAAGCCAGTACCCACCTGAAAATGCCCATTCGTTGTAAAATTACAAGGAATTAATAATAATAATAATAATAATAATAATAATTAGGGTGCATTGCCAAGTTTTATTCTAATGTAACAGGTATTGAGAAAGGGAAGTGTAATTGCAGTTGCAAAAGCATATAGAGATGCTTTAGCGTTAGGTCCTGGTGTTTGAAAAATGTCTATTTTACCCCTACCTACATCTGTACAGAAAAATCACATGAAGAGTAACAATTCGTTGTAGCTGCTATTGTGATTTCAATATAGCCCCTACAGTGGTATCAATATAGTCTGCTATAACGATTGCACTATAGCAAAGGGTAATAATATGGTACAACATTTTGAGATTGTTAATGTTTACTTATAGTACTTTGCAGATTACTACTTGTGGACGCGGAAAAAAGCGCGGGTCGTCTTTATTGCGAATCACACGAGATTACAATTGTGGCCGGGACCCGGGTTGCTCGGGTGTAGCGAGTCCGGGTTGCGGCGAGTTTTGATCAGGGGATTGTGGGAAAGATCTTCTGGGGGATCCCTTTGATCCGCGTCTCCACGTGGTGTTCGTGCGAGAGCTCTGAAGGGGCTGCCCAGGACAGGGGTTTTACAGGGAGAGGGTTTTGGAGAGGCTAAGGAACGTCCACCGTTGCTTTGTCCCTTCCGTGCTTCGCGCTTTTTCGGCTAGGGGGTTTTCGGCTTCGTTCCTCGGTCTTCGCGTCTTCCTCGTTCCTTGCTTGACCTCGGTGTCCTTGATCGTCGGTTCGCGGTGTCGATCTAGCTTTTGGCGTTGGCTTTGGCTTGGCTCCAGCGTGGCTCTGGCTTTTGCTTTGCTTCGGCGCTTGCACTTGGACGTAGCTGGGAGAGACTTGCGATGCTTTCGTTCTTCCGGACTTCGCGTCGTATCGGCTAGAATGTGCGGTGCTTTTGCTCGTGGCCGGCGTAGTCGCTTGGCTTTGGCACTTGCGTTGCTTTGGCGCGGGCTTTACTGGGGCTTTGCTTTGGCTTCTTGCGTTGGCTTTAGCTTTAGCGTCAACTCGATCTTCTTCCTCGAACGACGTGGGCTACTTCTCCGGTGCTTCGACGGTTTGCGTGTCGACGGGACTTCTCTTCTTCTCCGGGTTTCTTTGGCGTGATCGGAGTCGAAGAATGCTTTCGAAGATGGTGGGGGTAGCACCGATCTCCGTGCGACGGTTGTGGCGTCGGCTTTTGTTGATGAAGACGACGAGGGTAGCGACGGTCTCCGTGCGACGGTTGTAGCGTCGGCTTTTGTTGATGAAGACGACGGGGTAGCGACGCTTCAGACGATCTGCTCCAGGCTTGCTTCTTTGTGGATGGGGCAGGCGTTAGTCGAAGACGACGGGGTGATGATGCTTCGCTTCTCTCCTCCGGGCTTTGGGGCTTGATCGGGATCGAGGATTTGTTGGAGCCGACGGGGTAGTGCCGCTCCTCTTCTTCTCCGGGCTTTTGGGCTTGATCGGAGTTGAAGGCTTGTTGGAGACGACGGGGTAGTGTCGCTCCTCTTCTTCTCCGGGCTTTTGGGCTTGATCGGAGTCGAAGCTTGTTGGAGACGACGGGGTAGTGCCGCTCCTCTTCTTCTCCGGGCTTTTGGGCTTGATCGGAGTCGAAGCTTGTTGGAGACGACGGGGTAGTGCCGCTCCTCTTCTTCTCTGGGCTTTTGGGCTTGATCAGAGTCGAAGCTTGTTGGAGACGACGGGGTAGTGCCGCTCCTCTTCTTCTCCGGCCTTTGCTTCTGGCGTCTTCGGAGTCGAAGGGTTCTTCTTCTCCGAGCTTTCTTCTTCGTGCACGGAGTCGAAGGGATGATCCTCGTGTGCAAGGGTCTTCACGTTGATGAGGACTTTCAGTAAGCCGATCCCTCGGGAAAGACTTGACTGTGCCTCGTGAAGCCTTGGGTCGATGAAGAAGCGTCTCCTCTTCTGCAGAGCTCTGGCGTTTCGTCTTCAATTTTCCGACCATTTTTTCCTTCCCCCACCCCCTCTATTTATAGGCAAAGAGGTGGGGAGAGAGATATGAGAACTTTTTAATTTTAAATCCCTTTTTTATCTCTCTCATAATTACCCGGATTTTATTCATCCATTGATGAGGGGAATAACATTTAGTTGTTTTCCTTTTCTGGCGGGTGCAATTATGGCTGGATTTCGCACACGAAATCGATGGCGATCGGGCGCTTCGTCTTGTGCGTCGGATCGAGGGATCGGCGCAGATCCGCGTGTGTGCAGACGTCATACGCAACCTCCCCCCGCGCATGGCGGTATTTCCTTCCTTTTCTTTCTTTTCTTTCCTTTTCTTTTCTTTCCTTTTCTTTTCTTTCCTTTCTTTTCTTTCCTTTTTCTTTTCTTTTCTTTCCTTTTCTTCCCTTTCCTTGCAGGACCGGCCGGCCCCTTATGGGGTTCGGGTCCTACTAGGGCCGGCCCTATGTGGCTCGGGTCCTAGTAGGGGCCGGCCCCATGGGGTTCGGACCCTAGTAGGGGCCGGCCCCCCTTGACGCATGGGGTCCGCTCCTCTTTGCTAGGTGCGAGTCGGGTCCGGGTCCGCATCGGTGCGCGCGAGTCGGGTCCGCGTGTCGGGTTTGCATCCGCGTGTGCACACGTAAGTCGGGTTCGGGTCCGAGCGAAATTCGTGTGTCTGCACTACTATTTGCTATAGTTAAATCACTCTAGCAGTCGAAAGAGTAACATTTGTGATTTTAAGTTTATGGATAGTTCGTCATTTAAATTGGATAAAAAGTCAAACAAGGGACTTACTGTGAATGAATCAGTTCGATAGGGACCTGATGCAAAACTATCACTTTGCCTGTCCTTTTACGAAATGGATCTGTTGTTAGGGATCTAGCATTAAGTTCGGCAACATTTATTTGCTCTCATATAGCTGTTGCAGGCTTCGAACCATGGTCTCTCTTGTGGTGTTGGGCTTGCCAGTTCGCCCGGGCAGGGTTGCTAGATCCGGATGTTGCCGTCGAAGATGGCTGCTTAGGCGGCAGCAACCGTCTCTACAGTGCCTAGTGGTGGTGGTGTCGGGATCACTGAAGACGGGTGTTACCGTCTGCCGTCGAAGACGTGTGTTGATACCAAAAATGATTAATTATGCCGCCAATAGCGACCGTTGACATGCCGACAGGTACGGACATTACTTTGTAACTTCTTGTCTCATTCAAATATATACATTTCAAGTATGATAGTTTATCACCTGAGGTTATTTCATGGTAAAAAAATTCACGAGTATTTCTAATATTCAACGGTTGGGTTAGGGTCGGGTGGGGGTGGGGGTGGGGATTAGACTGAAGGGGTAATCTTTGTACTTTGGAGTCAATGGGTGATTGACGAAACCAACCACCACAGATGGGTAACGATAGTTGGTGAAGCGTGTGACTAGCTACATAACAGATGTAGATAGTATAGCCATCTTAGAGCATCTCCAACCGACTCCCAGCGATGTCTTACGTCGCCACCACCTTGACGTGGTGGAAGTCATGAGTTCGAGTCTGATTATCTCTAAATCCTATGTGAAATTTTCTATTTTGACATGCTCCCCCGCCATGATTGAACGAGACTAGATAAGAGACTGGTGGGATTGACGTGATAGAGTAGGGATGGCTATATTGCTGGGAGCTAGCGAACTCCAGAGTAAGATAGGAGTGGGTGAGGGAGATAGGTGGTTTCCAACCGACTCCTAATAAGGAGCTCCTAGGGCTTTTTTGACAGCACCCCCCTAAAACTAATAGAAACTGATATGAACCCCCCGAAGTTGCACCCAACTAGGGGTGGGACTTGGGCGGGTCTGACCCGAACCCGACCCGCCCAACCCGAACAATGGACAAACATGAACAAAGCTGGTTAAAAACTTGGACGGTTTTGGACAAAGAAATATCAACCCGATTTCAATTTGGACGGGTTTGGACACCGATCTCCCCAAACCGAGGAACCCGAGAAAACCGAGGAAGTGACACACTAAGGTTGAATGATTTGATAGCTTTTTTTTATGGAAATCAAAGACTGCCTATTTGATATTGAATGCTAAGAATTTGTTTGAAACATGTGAGGATATGGGTTGGACTTTATGTTTTTGTTATACAAGTTAAAGATTTTTTTTATTCAAATAAAAAATATGTTGGATTTTTTTTCCATCTATTTATGTGTACAAGCATTTCTACTTAGGCAACATGCTCAATCCGCTTATTATTTTGCAAATTGGGCAACCCGAGCAACCCGAGGAATCCGAGGAACTAGAATGGGCAAGCACGGATTGGGCTTCCACGGGCAAAACAGGCAAAGGTTTGTGCAAGTCGGGTTGGGCATGGGCAGACCCTTCAACCCGCCCAAGTCCCACCCCTACACCCAACCCCCTCCCACCTTAAGCATTAAATAAAATTACTTAAAAATAATAAAAAATACTTAAACTTATTTGAAAAAATAAATAATTTATAAAAATACTTAAAACTGGATTTTCGGAGATCAGTTAGCCTTGAGTCGCCGTTGCCGTCTTTGGAATCAAGAACATATTGTTGCCGTCGTCTCCATTTTCCCTCGGGAAGGGGATGAAGGTTGATGATCTACCGGTAAGACATTGAATGTATTGGTGGTAGGGATCCTTGTCTGGTTAAAGAAGGGTGGATTTATAGGGGGGGGGGGGGGGGGGATATTTTGTACCATTTTTGGAGATTTTTTAAGAAGCTCACAACGCCACGTCGGAGCCACATCAACTGATCGATCGGAGGTTTTCGCTAGGAGCTTCTAAAGCCCTCAGGGTGCGGCCTTAGGAGCCGGTTGGATATGCTCTTATACCTAGACTTTAATGCATTACTATTTTGCATCCTTAAAATTACTATGGCCCCAATTTTGATAAGGCACCACGTCATGCTCCCTTCTCCTCCTTGGCCACTTTATCGTAGTTGTGTTCGTCTCTTCTCCCTTTCCTCCTCTTTTCTTCGTCGACAACGGAGGTGGCAGTGGGTTGCACGGTGGCGGTGCTCTCACCCAGCATTTAATACTTTGGTAAATTGAGCAGCCCTATCAATCTTATGGGTGCAAATATCAATTCCAAACTATAACTCAGCTTTGATTTGCCTTGACCCGCCTGACCTAGTCAGACCCGGCCTATTATGAACCCATCCGGACCAACTGGAGCCGATCCAAAATAAACCAAGCAATCGATTTGGGTGGGCCCGCAATGTTTCCATGTACATCCAGCGCCTAGCGTCCCACCCATCGTAGAGGGAACTCAAATTCCCAATGAGCCCCCTCCAACCATTATCGTGCACCCTCTCCCTCTATCTGCGCCGGACCCAAGGGCACTCTTTGTAAATAATCTCTACCCAGAGGGCAATCATTAGTGGTGCCCCTACCTCCCTACCCCGACTAGCCCTATCTTTTTCCTGCTCCACGTCAATCAGCCCGTCCAATCAATCAAATCCCATAATGGGTAAAACCCCAGTGAATTTTTTTAATATAAAAATGGCCTTTGTTTTAAAAATATTAAAGAAACTAATATAAATACAAAAAAAAAAAAAGAGAGAAGATTCCCAATAAAAGATGGTACGGAGATTCTATTAATTTTAGTTTTTTTTTAAAATAATAAAATATGATTAAACCAAACTAATTAAACAAAACCGGTTTAGGGGCCGACCACCCCCCCGATCTCTGTTTCGGCGTCGCGCTTGCATCATCACTGTCGCACGCCTTGGAAGCACCATCCCGTTCGTGCGCGGCAGCTGCATGTAGCCACGGCCGTCCACGAGGCTTTCTTGTTCGTGCCATCCTGATCAGACGGCTGGCGAAGGAAGCTGAGTTGCCGGACGCCAGGCCCTGCTGTCTCGTCTCCGACAGCTACCAGCGTCTCTGGCAGGCGTGTCAGGTTACTATTGGGTGATATTTCCAGTCCGATGAGGGCTATATGAGCTTCGCTAGCCAGACAAAGAGGGGAAGACCGGAAAGTAACACGTCCGACGTGTCCCGCTCTTTTGAGGTCTGGGTGCAGATAGGATGCCAGGTCGGTTTCGTAGTCGTATTTCTGGGTCATGATAGGGGGTTCACCACATGGCTGCGGGACTTCAAGGGCCGTTTGGCCGGAGGAAAACAACACGTGGGGTCATTGATCGCCGATCAGGAAAACGTTAGTTCGTTGAGATTAGAAGCCGGCTAATGATGGTCAGACAGGGATTTAGGAATAGATAGTTAGGTGTTAGTTAGTTAATTATTGTGATTAGGGCTTCTACAAGCTGTTAGTTCTCTTTGTTCAATGCAAAAGGGCGCCCAACTGGAGCTCGCGGAGAGTAGTTGCTCGCTCCTTCCTCCTTTCTTTTAAAGAAAAAAAAAAAAGGTCTGATCTCTCTCTCTCTCTCTGTCTCTCTCTCTCTTTCTTTCTGGATCTCGACCGGCAGCAGGATCGCCGGGGCTTCGGGTCGATGGAGGGGGTGTACGGTCTGTACCGGGCTGTGGATTTCGCGGCGGAGCAGATGGCGGAGGACCTGCAGTGCCTGGTGGCCGCCGCGGGCGGCGGGGACGGGTTTCGCGACCGGTTGCCGTCGGGGTACGGGGCGGGGTCCCTGCTCGCGGCGCCGGCGACGCTGTGCCACGCGTCGGCGGTGGTGGAGGAAGGAGATGTGGCGGCGGACATGAAGGCGAGGATCGCGTCCCATCCCCGCTATCCGAAGCTTCTGGAGGCCTATATAGATTGCCAAAAGGTATTGACGATGGAATATGTACCTTGAAGAAACGATCGGCTCTTTGTTTTCAAATTATCTTTCATTTTTTCTCTCTCCTCCGAGATTTTAGAACGACGAAGCACTCCTCCCCGCCACGCATGGCGCATGCCATGCCGGCCATCTCGTCATCCATCGCCCTAACTGAGCTCCTACTTCTCTGCTCCCGTGCTCCGCTTGCAGGTGGGAGCCCCGCCGGAGATCGCGTCTCTACTGGACGAGATCCGTCGGGAGAACGACGGAGCCGAACGGAGCTCCGCCTCGAGCTTCCTCGGAGCCGATCCTGAGCTCGACGAGTTCATGGTCCGTCCTTTCTCCCTCTCTCTCTCTCTTTCTCTCTCTCTCTCTAAATAATAGTAAGTCTTTTTTTTTTTTTTTTTTAAGTTTTTGTTGGTTTGAACGAAATCCATTGATTTCCAGGAGACATACTGCGACGTGCTGGCGAGGTACAGGACGGACCTCGCTCGGCCGTTCGACGAGGCCACCGCCTTCTTGAACAGCATCGAGATGCAGCTCTCCGATCTCTGCAACGGCCCTTCTAGAAGCTGCCCCTTTATCTCCGGTAACACCTCTCTCTCTCTCTCTCTAGATCTCTCTATGATATTCACCCATATTTAATAATAATAATAATAATAATAACTAACAGGCGAGGCGCATCCTAGCATGCAAGGAAACCCTAGAACCGCTGGTCCTCATTAAGTAGAGAAATGGGTTTCAGTAGCAACAGAAGAATAGGAAGAGTCCTACGAATAAAGAAAAGAAGAGGAGAATATATGTCAAATAGTGTTATTAATAGAAATAAGATCGAGTTGCAGCTGCCATCGAACAGTGTACTGAAAATCCCATGTTCTCACTTCTAGTTACCTTTTTTGACTTGGGACCTAGTAAAGATACATAGGGCAGTGACCCTTTAGAGAGAGAGAGAGAGAGAGAGAGAGAGAGAGAGAGAGAGGGGGGTGGTGGGAGGGACAGTAAACCAGTTTAGTATATGAAAAATGCGCAGAAGACACAACAAAGCCCATTAATGTTTGGAAGCATACAGAAACAGGGACTGGAAATGGAATTTCTTTTTAGGGGGTTTAGCTTTAACTGGAATTTCTGCTGGGTGTCTGGGATATAATTTCTTATGTGATTTCCGCTTATGGGTTCATTGATATTGATTAGTGTTCTCAAATATGGTGATCTTGTTGTTGTTTGAAATAGTGTTAGATACTCTCACACCTCAAAACCCGGGTTGAAAGGAGGTCCACAACGGGTATATTAAGCGGGTGATGGGTGCGTCCCTCACTGATTTGGGACTATCCGTTAACATTTTTCCTCACGCGGAGCACGCGTGGCAAGGCACGATCGGTGGGGAGCACCCGGAGCTGAAGCAGGAGACGCGTGGTATCAGAGCTGGGTTCACCTGCTCCTGCTCCTGCTCCTGCTCCAATTGCTCCCCACCGATCGTGTTTTGCCACGCGTGCTCAGTGTGGGAGGATCCTTGCCATGCGTACTTCGCTTGAGGGGAGTGTTAACGGATAGTCTCATATCGGTGAGGGAGGCACTCATTACCCGCTTAATATACCCGTTGTGGACCTCTCCTTACAACTCGGGTTTTGGGGTGTGAGGGAATCTAACATGGTATTAGAGTTGGGTTCACCATCTCCTGCTCCTGTTTTGAGTGCTCCCCACCGATCGTGCCTTGCCATGTGTGCTCCACGTGGGAGGATCCTTGCCACGCGTGCTTTACGTGAGGGAGTGTTAACAGATAGTCCCATATTGGTGAGGGAGGCATCCATCACCCGCTTAATGTATCCGTTGTGGACCTCTTCTTACAACTCGGGTTTTAAGGTGTGAGGGTATCTAACACTTTGAAATGCAAAAATAATTATATGTTTGGCCGTTGTTAAAAGAGTCGAGTTCGGATAGGGAATGCGGAGCTGGGTTGCATGCATGCCTCGAGTGGGGAATGGGGAAGGATTTGGGAATATGAATCCTGGGGAGCTGACACCGATCTCTTAGGAATCTGTTCTATCGAAATTTTAGAAGTTTTAGATTCTTGAGGGGATCTCTAATTGTGGACATGTGGGATATCTCAAGTCAATTATAAGTAGTAGATGTTGTACTTTGGGTTGTCTTGCACTTGAATTTCTCGTAGCGTTCTTATGATCTGCCATATTTAACTCTAAGCATATTCTGACCCCCTATTTTTTTAGTGTTCTACCACCATCCGGATTTGCAGTTACAACTCATTCAATATTTTTATATCTGATAAATATAGTTTAGGGCTTCGTTTTAGAAGGGGCATGGCTAGGTGGAGATTCAGATTTTGTGTGTTAGTGGCTGGCAATTTCACTGCTTTTTGAAGAAGTAACGAAGCTACTGGTGGTCGATCTGTCCCAAGGAAGTTGGTTTACAGAAAGATTGATCCGTTGGAGTCAACCGAGGGTGGTAACTCCACTGAAGGTAGGAGATGCACTAAAGGCATCTCAAAGGGTACTGGCACGGGTGAAAGGCTACACAAAAGGCTCAATCAGGGGAAAAGGCTCTGTTGAAAAGAGAACATAGAGTTTCAGTCAAACATGGTGAGTTGCAGTAGATAGTTTTAAAGGTTACTTATCATTGTTTAATGCTCTTGTCTATTAGGAACTACAGGGATCGTATTGGGTGCATGCAATGTCCTAGACATGAACTGAAGCCATGATCTGTTGGGTCGATCATGGGTGTTTAACAACAACACTTTACATGATGGTCGTACTAACGATTACATCTTTATCGAGAAAGGTTGCCCCTATAGTTTAGAATCCTAATAAATGCCCCCTTGCCTTTGCATGCATTTGAACAACATAGAAAAAAGGCATGCATGAAAGAATGCGTCAAATGTTTGAAAGTAAGGCCCAAATAAAATGGTTAATTGGTTTTAATCTTATTCCCTTATGAGTGTGCATTTGTGATGTGATCTGACTTTGGTCTAAGCCCATTAGGCCGATTCCAAGCAAGCCCACCTGACCGACCGACCTATGGATCGGAGTTTCGGGTTCATGACGTTCCAACATTGTGAATGATCCCATGATCCTTGCGTTGGTCACCGTCGTCCATCGTCATCGTCGTTGGTTCTTTCTCACCATCCTTGCTGGTTTGTTGCCATCTTCATCATAATCTCCACGGCTAGCCGCTGCCGAGCTCCACCTCCTCTCTCAGCTCGCTTACCCAAACCCCCAGTATGTACGCCTCCTCGTTGCTGCGATCTAAAAAAAAAGAGCATTACATACCTGTTGTCGGTTGTCACCTCTCGCCTTGATCCACTCCCACCTCAACAGATCTCCGCATCCTCTCATTCCCACTATCTTCTTGTGCAGGTCAGATTGCAAAAAAAAAAAAGAAAACAGAGTTACAGATCTGGTAACAAACAAACATGAGAAAAAAAAGGAAGAAAGGGCACATATCTGCCGCTATCTTTGCCGTAGACCCCGCTGCCCCACTTGCTCTGCCACCGCTTCACAAGCCCGCGCCGTTGCTACTCAAGAGCTAGCCATGTTGCAGCCCTTCTCCTCCTTTGAGCCGCCTACTGCCACCTTGTACCGTTCACTTCTTTCCCCCGTGCTGTTGCAACTGGTTTCAAAGAAAAAAAAAACTAGTTGCAGATCTGCTCAAATCAAAGAAGAAAAAAAATACAAAAAAAGAAAGAAGGAAAGGAGAAAGGAAAGAAAAAAGAAGGGAGTATTACTTACCTAGTCGGCTCTAGCTGTGCATCTTGAAGTCACCTCTCCTCATGCCTCTCTTTACCTTCTTTGTATCAATAATCAAAAGAGAACAAAACCCTAGGGTATATTTCTTTTACCCTTATTTCTTTAATCCTTAAGATCTCTTCCAAAGGCTCTATTTCTTTTCACTGTTTAAATGATTGATCATCAAACTTTAAGTGTGTCCTGAGTTGAAATTCGAATCCAAACCCGATAAGCAAAACAGACTCGAATACTTCCAAATCCCATATCTCCTTCAATTCTTGTTTTCTTTTGGTCCACAACCTGTCAAATCAAAGGGTTTTTTTAGCTTTACACAACCATACCATCTGAAGAAATTTTATGCAGACAAGTAATTATAGATTTACAGTTTTACCTCTGACGTATTAAGATATGAGGATCGACTCATCATCAAGAAAGTAACTCCGTCTATAAGTATATCTCGACATTCTATCGGCGCATGATCCGCTATGGCTTTACAGAGCCAGATATTCTTCCAGTGGAACAATATGTTAAGAGAATTCGTCTTCGATATTTAAGATAAATTTTTTTCTAGACCTTGGAGGGACTTGGATGAGGCGTGTGAGATTGCTTGTTAGGTCGAGTTGGACTTACAAAGCACCATTGGATATGCCAAGCCAACGATGGCTGCAACGACCTCCTCAGATGAGTCTCCACTTCTAGCATTTCTAGTGGAACCTCCATCATCAACATAACTTCCTCCAGTTGTACCTTTGGTAGATCAATCACCTCTAGCACGATTGTGGGTGAGGTTTTCTTCTCAACCACACCCCTAAAGGAATAGCGCATGCAACCAAGAGACATACAATCACATATGCACTTAAATTGGACACCATCCTAAGGCAGGAGAGGAAAAACCATAGGGACCGACAGGTCGGGTTATAGGCCTCATGCCCTATAATATATCGGTTGCAAGTAGATACTAGCCTCTTGGGCATATGTAGCTGTAGACACACGAATTTTGTCTAACCCGGACCCGACTTACGTGCGCAAACGCGGATGCAAACCCGACTCGCGCTTCGACTCGGACCCGACTTGCACGCACCAGTGCGGATCCGGACCCGATTCGCGCCCAACAAGGGAGGAGCGGACCCCACACTCAAGGGGGGCCGGCCCTTACTAGGGATCCGAACCCCATGGGGCCAGCCCTTACTATGACCCGAACCCCATGGGGCCGGCCGGCCTTGCAAGGAAAAAGAAAAGAAAGGAAAGAAAAGAAAAGAAAAGGAAAGAAAAGAAAAGGAAAGAGAAGAAAGAAAAGGAAAGAACTACCGCCATGCGCGGGGGGAGGTTGCGTATGACGTCTGCTCACGTGCGGATTTGCGCCGATCCCTCGATCCGACAGACAAGAGGAAGTGCCGGGTTGCCATCGATTTCGTGTGCAAAATCCAGCCATAATTACTCCGCCAGGAAAGGAAAGCAAATAAATGTTATTCCTCTCTTCAAGTGAAGAATAAATCCATGGCAATTACGGGGGAGATATCTCCCCCCCTCCTTTTGCCTATAAATAGAGGGGGAGGGGGAAGACTCAAGAGGTCGAAGGTTGAAGATAAAGCGAGGAAGCTCTGCAGAAAAGGAGGCGCTTCTTCATCGACCCAAGGCTTCACGAGGCACGGGCAAGCCTGTCCCTTCGGGATCGGCTTAGCCCATTGAAAACCCTCATCAACGTGAAGACCCTTGCACAAGAAGATCAAGACTTCGACTCCGTGCACGAAGAAGAAAGCTCGGAGAAGAAGACCCTTCGACTCTAAAGACGCCAGAAGCAAAGGCCGGAGAAGAAGCTCGGAGCGGCACTACCCCGTCGGCTCCAACAAACCCTCTACTCCGATCAAGCTCCAAAGCCCGGAGAAGAGGAACGAAGTGTCATCACCCCGTCGCCTTCGACCAACGTCTGCTCCATCCACGAAGAAGAAAGCCTGGAGAGGACTACTTGAAGCGTCACTACCCCCGCCGTCTTCATCGACAAAAGCCGACGCTACAACCGTTGCACGGAGATCGTCGCCACCCCCGCCGTCTTCATCAACAAAAGCCGACGCTACAACCGTCGCACGGAGATCGGTGCTACCCCCACTATCTTCGAAAGTATTCTTCGACTCCGATCACGCCAAAGAAGTCCGGAGAAGAAGAGAAGTCCCGCCGACACCCGGACCGTCGAATCACCGAAGAAGTAGCCTACGTCATTCGAGAAGAAGACCGAGCTGACTCTGAAGCTAAAGCCCACGCAAGAAGCCGAAGCAAAAGCTCCGGTAAATCCCGCGCCAAAGCAACGCAAGTGCCAAAGCCAAGCGACTAAGACGGTCTCGAGCAAAAGCACCGCACGTTCTAGCCGATACGACGCAAAGTCCGGAAGAACGAAAGCATCGCAAGTCTCCCCCGTCTACGTCCAAGCGCCAAAGCAAAGCTAAAGCCAGAGCCACGCCCAAGCCAAGCTAAAGCCGAAGGTCGAAGCCAAAGCCGACGCTAAAAGCACGATCGACGCCGCGAACCGACGATCAAGGACGCCGAGGTCAAGCAAGGAGCGAGGAAGAGACGAAGGCCGAGGAACGAAGCCGAAGACCCCCTAGCCGAGAAAGCGCGAAGCACGGAAGAGACCAAAGAAACGACGGACATTCCTTAGCCTCTTCAAAACCCTCATCCTGTAAAGACCTCTGTCCTGGGCAACCCCTTCAGAGCTCTCACACGAATACCACGTGGAGACGTGGATCAAAGAGACCCTCCAGAGGATCTCTCCCACAAATCTCCTGATCAACACTCGCCGCAACCCGGACTCGCCACACCCGAGCCACCCAGGTCCCGGCCACACTTGTAATCTTGTTTTGTGCAATAAAGACGGCCCGTATCTTTTCTGCGCTTACAATAGCGTAGGTGTACTGTCGTAAGAGAGGTCGTGAGCTTCGTCCTCGTGTCGCAGGCAATCACGATCGTCATCGTGCCTCGAGCGTTGTCCTCGTGGAGGTCGCAGGGGACCTTGGTCGGTGACGTCGTGGCACATACCACGGGTGGTCGCGGGTAGTCGCTGGTGAGGTCGGGTGACCTCAGTGTAGTTGGGGCGTATCGCGGACGACCGTGGTGTTGTCGTCGCCGAGGTTGTGAATGAGGAGGAACGACAGCCTCCTTATTGTCGGTGCAGGTCGGAGCGGGGGAGGAGGGCTGACGGCGCCCTCCTTCTTACTGTATATAAAGGAGATGAGGGGTGTTGTGCCCACTATCTCTTTATCTCGTGTGTTGTGATGTGCTAATCATGGAGGAAGGAAGGTGGGTGGACGATAGATCCACCTCTTTTCCTTACTGCAACAGGTCATAGGATGATGTGGGTGATGATAGATTCACCCCTTCCTCCTACAGTTGCTGCGATCAAGAGGAAGTGGAGAAGAGGTGGTATGCTCATCCTCTCTCTGTTCGATGTGTTGGTGGGAGATCGGAGTGGTGGGGTTATGTAGAGATGGTCCCAACTCTGTTTGTATGCCCTATGCTTTGTTGAAGTGTTGACGAGGTAGAGAAGAGGGGGTGGAGTTTGATGGCCTACCCCTTCTCTGCTGTATGACGAGACAGATATAAGAGGGGTGGGGTTAATGGCCTACCCCTCTTCTATGTTGTCTTTCTGAGATAAAAGAGACAGGAGCACTACGCTGCCTCTATGTATATCTCTGTTGAGTACGGCTATGCCTTATGGTTTCTCACTAGTCACTCCCCCCCTTGTCGATTATGGTTAGCCCCTTTAAATAGAAGTGGATTAGGAATTTCTTTAGGATTCCTTGACTCCCAAGTTTTCTAATCATGTTTGTGTTACTGGACGCTCTTATGGAGCATCGACAAACACGAGATGCGATCCTGACGAATCTGACTCACGCTCGGTGGGTGTGACGCGACCGGTTCGCGTGGTGTATACCCGGTTGCTTCGCAAACCGGTTGGCTCGGGTGTAGCACAGGGGGGATGATTACGATATGACTGGTATACGTGGCGAGCATTGAGTGTCACTAGTAGAAATAGGTACCCACAGGCCACAACTACCACCAGCATACGAGCTCCCTCCTCCAGAGCATAATTACCAAGTCGGAAGTCGGGAAAAAATTGACTAGGGGAAGAAGTCAAAAAAATTTAAAAAAAATTCGGAAAAGGTCGAGATAGAGTCGGGAAACAAACAGTATAATTTTAGAACATATTTATACATAAATTTTATAATAAATTTTTGGAGCAATACATGACGAGATTAAAACGCAAGTTGCATAATTAATCGGGATAACAACGCGTAAATCGGGATTAAAACGTTAAAATCGTTATTTTTTCAAAAAATCATGACTTTTTCAAAAAATCGGGAAAGGCGTAGTGAACCTTTATTGAATAAGTCGTGTTTTAATTAAGACTTATTCAAAAAATTCGAGTTTTTGGTAACAGAGGTTCAGAGGATCTTCCGACACATGTCATGCTACCATCTACAACAGATTTTTTCGAGATTGTTTCCCTAGTCGAGCCTCCACAAATCGACTACTTGGGGCTAGACTGGCCACTGATGCCTACAGTGTTAATTCCAATGCTATGTCCTTTCAGGTGAGCCGATGTTCGAACTACCACAGCGGTCTGATATTATTGTCTGACTCGTTGATCCCATAGTTACCAAGTCGGAAAACGGAAAAAAAACGGCAAGGGAAAAAATCGGAATGGTACGATGAAAACGGAAAAAAAATGTGAAAACATTGAAAAAAACAAAAAAAATCTTAAAAATTATACCGAGTATGTATATATGTCATTTTCCAACATTAAGTAATTAAAAGTTCAAAACATATATCATATGCGTTTATTAAGCACGAACAAAATAAAACCCGAACTCAATTTAAATTCGGACCAAACCCGACGTGTTTTATATGCGCTTTTTCTGTTTTAAACCGTATAAAACACGTACGGACGTTTTTTTTCAAAACAATGAGTTTTTTTTCCTGTTTGCTATGACTTCGGATCGATACGCGTTTTATATGTGTTTTTTTTCCAAAAAACGCCCGATTTGGTAACTATGGTCGATCCCAACACCGCTCTGACGTGTGATCCCCTATCGACAATTATAATACCTTCTCATGGGACCTCGGTGTAGTGCAACACCACTTGTTGGGCCTTTACTATTAGCTCATGACGACACGACGATACCACATCGACGGAGGCCCTGATGCTAACTGCGCCTTACCATATAAACTCGAGGGTGAGTTCTTCACAGCGAAAGTGAGTGATGTGATCCAACTTAGGTCTAAGTCCACCAGGCAAAGCCCAAGCAAGCTCATCCAGTCTATGGATGATGCAGGATAAGCCCAAGATGATCCAGACCTGGGCCAAGCCCAACAAGCCGACTCCAAAGTCCAGGGGCCTGCGTAAAGTGGACAAGGCAATATCTGCTAAGATTTGATTCTGTTTTTAATTTTAGATTTTATTTGATTAGATTTGGGTAGGATTTAAATTATAGTTTGTATATTTGAATTTATTAGGGTAGATTTGATTTGACCTTGTTTGAAGCCTATTTAAAGGCCTCTATTGTAACCATTGAAGGAGAGATTATTATGAATGAATTTTGATGTCAGATGCCTTCTTTGGTTCATGGATTTGAGTCCTCGACCTCTCTTTCTGATGGATTTCAGGCCCTTTTCATCTAAAGCTCCTAATCCTTTCTTCTTAGTCACAGTTCTTTCCTCTTCCACAACTTCCCTCTCGGTAATCTCATCACTAGTTATCATTTACAAAGAAAAATACAAAAAATTACTCCGTCCTCATCTCCACTTCTATCCATCGCCATTCGACGACGCACGCCTACATTAATTTGCATGACATGGTCATATTTTGCACAAAAATAAGTGGCAAACTGAAATTGATATTGAAAGTAAAACTTTAGCATACAATTAATCATCTTCTCCTAGTAAACAAAGGTCAGGTAGAGGCTTCCTCTTTGGTTGCTAAGGTAAAGAGCCATTGGAAAAGGGTTCTGAGAGTGGTTTTGCCGATCCAAATATCTAACCAGAATCAGGAGTCTTTGATGCAACTAAACACTAAGTTGTTCACACATTTGTAGATCTCCCCATCTTTGATCTTTCCCTTCCAGAATATGGAAGCTCTTGATTTCTTGCTCTTCATCTGAAAGGGAGCCAACGCTTGAAATAGCATCCTATGATGGCCTTGCACCATATGTCCTAGTCATATTGTAGTCTCCAGACTCTCCACCACTATTTCCGTAGCCTGACGGCTTTGAAGTCTCAAAGGTTGATAATGCCTACCCTCTCTTGGTCTTTAGATTTGCAAACCCTATCCCACCTCATTAGTGAATAGGATCCTCCGTCCAACTATGCACTTTTCTTTTTCTTCCATATTTATTCTTGGGGAGAGATGAGAAAAAGAGCCTCCTAATTATGTCGATCTTATGGATGACCCACCCATTTCGTGTGGAAAACGGACATGTTGAGTTGAAAGCTTCTGCTCCACTCTCTCAACGAGCACATTCTAGTTGTCTTGTCGGAGAGAGTGCTTGCCAATTGAGAGTCCCAGATACTTTAGGGGTAGCTTAGAGACTCCACAGTTCAAGAGATTGGCGAGGGATTTCCCTTTCATCTTGGACCAAATTGTAGATAGCGCTCTTCGAGTAGTTGATGCTCAGCCCAGAGGCTAAGTTGAAGGCGTAGAGTAGCACTTTTGAGGCATATGAATGAGACCAAATCCGTCCTGCAAAAGAGAAGGGTGTCATTTGCAAAATGAAGGTTGACATTTTTTCGAGGATCCCTACTCAAAACTCCTTGAGATATACTTTAGAGATGGCTTTGGAAAGAATAGAGTTGAAGATATCCACCACTATAATGACGAGCATAGGGGAAATAGGGAACCATTGCTTGAGGCTTTGTTTCATCTTGAAGTGGTTGTTTTTATCCCTACTGAGGAGCATGAGAGTTTTGAAGTTGAGAGGCCATCACCAATCCACTAGAGCCACTTTGCGGAGAATCCTTTACCAACTAGGTTTTTGAACAGGAATCCTATCTTAGTCTGTTAAAAGTATTCTCAAAGTCAGGCTTACGTAGTAGCCCTTAAGTATTCAAGTTGAGGAGATGGAAGATTATCTCATGGGCTATTGCAACACTATCATGAATGTTCATTCCTTTAATAAAAACTTATTGGGAGGGTCCATATAGGTCCGCTAGGTTTGGCCTAGTCTGTTAGCAAGAACTTTAGTCATGATCTTGTATAGGTATTTGGAGAGACTGATTGGCCTAGAGTCTGCAATGGATCCCGTTCCATCATTCCTTGAAATGAGAGAGATTCAAGAGTAGTTTATAGGATGTAGGTTGGACCCATGATGGAAGAAGTCATTGAGGAATTGATATAAACTTTGGTACGCCACGAAACAATATCTTTGAAAGAAGACGATTGGGAAGCCATCTGGGCATGGAGATCCTTCTCCTCATGGCAAAGACCGCCTTCTTAAACTCCTTATGGGTAAAGTCTGCACCAAATCCTCGAAGTTAGGCAACCTTCTTGGCGGAATGTCCTCCCAGTTGAATCTACTGCCCGGGTTGTCTCCACCCTCAAACATGTCCTCCCAGTTGAATCTACTGCCCAGGTTGTCTCCACCCTCAAACATCTTCTTGAAGTGGAGAATCATTACCTTAAGAATTTTTCATTGCCTTATTATCTGGTTATTGCCAATGGTGATCTCCGGGATGACGTTGATCCTTTTTCTGGCACTAGCATTCTTTTGGAAATAGATGGTCTTCAGGTCGCCCTTGTTAACCAACGTTTCTTGGATTGTTGTTTCCACATGATATCCTTCAGAAGTAGCTCTTGAAGCTCATCTAACGAACAATTGATGATGAGTTTTATTATAGTCGGTAGAAAATGTGTGATGTGAAGCATCCGACATGCACAAGTTTCAGGACCAGACATGGTTTGAAATCTTGGCCGATACCGGTGCGTAGCGGTTTTGCCTGGTTCGAGACCAATACAGTACCCAATTTCGATACCTGGCTCGTACCGGCCTATACCGGTACGTACCAGTCTGTATCGGTCGGTTCAGGCTGGTATCAACCAGTACGGACCGATACCGATATGTTTAATTTTTTTTCCTCAACCTGTTTTGGTCCGTATCAATCAGTACCAGTCCGTATCGGCCGATACATACCGGTTCGGGGCCGATCGATACTGTGATTTTGAACCTTGGGACCAGATCAACTTTGTACGCGTCTCGAAGCTCGATTAAAGGAATAATAAGTTATTTTTTGAATTAATAATTCATAAAAATTAATATTTTTAGAATAAAATATTAATTTCGAAATAAAAATAATTATTTAATTCTGAAATTATTTTTAATCCAAAATAAGTTATTTTTGGATTTATTAATTATGACAGTTTTAATTATGCATTTTAGGTATGATTTAGATAGATCTAAATATCTTAAATGTGTGAAGGGTTATCTTCTTTGGTTATTATCTTTAAGGAAAATTATCTTTTTTTGTTATCTTTTAGGAGTGTTATCCTTTATTTTTCTATATAAAGAGGCATTTACCTTTTATTGTGTTAACGGATAGTCCCACATCGGTAAGGGAGGCACCTATCACCCGCTTAATATACCCGCTGTGGACCTCCCCTTACAACCCGGGTTTTAAGGTATGAGGGTATCTAACATGGTATCAGAGCTAGCCCGTCTCCTGTTCCCGGATAGTCCCACATCGGTAAGGGAGGCACCTATCACCCGCTTAATATACCCGCTGTGGACCTCCCCTTACAACCCGGGTTTTAAGGTATGAGGGTATCTAACATGGTATCAGAGCTAGCCCGTCTCCTGTTCCCGCTCCGGGTGCTTCCCACCGATCGTGCCTTGCCATCGTGCTCCGCGTGGGAGGATCTTTGCCACACGTGCTCCACATGAAGGGGAGTGTTAACAGATAGTCCCACATCGGTAAGGGAGGCACCCATCACCCGCTTAATATACTAGCTGTGAACCTTCCCTTACAACCCGAGTTTTAAGGTGTGAGGGTATCTAACATGGTTTAACATATTGTAACCATGTTATTGATGAAAGAAAAGTTTATTTGCTTCGCTATGATGACGTAGAATTCAGGTGTGATGTCCATGTCGTGAGGCCGATGGTGCGACGACGGTGAACTTAGGGTGCAATATACCATCTCTATCTCCATTTCTAATCTCTCTGTGTTTTTGATCTCACAACGGAGACGACGGCTGTCCTGCATTAAATTTGATATCAAAGTATAGAGTTACTATACCCTACCATAGTAACATGTCCTTCTGTACTCACTTTTATCATATCTATAAACCTCTCTATTTTCTTCATGCAGGGACACATCGACCTACAAGAATTTCCTCCGGTAAGTTGAGGAACATCCGTCTTATCTCTTTCGTTTTCCAACATCTCGGACATAATTTTTCCTTTGTTGCCTTGTTGAACATCGAGCCATTCTCTACTTACTCAAACAGCCTTTCATCAACTGGTTTTTCTGTGTTCGTCTCTCACACTAGGGCTCAGAGTTGTACTCTAATCTCCATTATCGACGACATTGAGAACGAATTGAAGTGGCTATGTGGAGATCAACTTGAGGCTTTAAGATGCATACAATTGCTTTCCTTTTAGGTTTCTGTTATGTGCAAGGTTCTAAAAAGCGCTAGGTGCTAGTCGAGCGGTGGGGGCCGCCTAGCGCCCAGGCAAGAATTGATAGGAAAGTAAAAAAGTCCGTTTTTCTTGCTACTGTTTGGTTATCTATAAATGAAAGCAAGAATTTCACTGGTCTTTTTCGTTTTCGTGTTTCTATGTTTTTTGTAGCCTTTTGACGATAAACTGATTTCTATGGTATTTTTTTTTCTTGTGGGGACCACACTTTCTCACCTACCAAACACTTATTTTTGCATGAAAACTAGTTTTCTTTTTATTTCCTATATTTTAAGAAATGCACACCAAATCATCTTGTGGATAATAGAGGCATCACAAACCACCATTTACCAAACATGGTTGTTAAAGTAAAGTAATTTTTTTTTTTTACTTGTGAAGTCAAATATGGAAAAGAAAACTTTCAAAAGCTCACCTTTATTTTATTGCACTTTACCACACAAATTTATTGTACTTTACTACCGGTGAATACAAAGAAGGCGGAAGGGAGTGCTATGGAGAGATGGTGTTTTTTTTGAAACCTGGGTGTCTACACATCTGTCTCTTGGAGGATACATGTGTTTTCATATGCCCAGTGGTAGAAATTAAAACATATGGTTGCTAGTGCATCTTCCTTGTTTTGGATCGGTACATTTGATGTTTGAGCAGGGATCCCATCAGGTATTAGCCCAGTATCGTAAGATCGATAAGGTGGTGGTAGAAATTAAAACATATGGTTTTTTGTGCACCCTCGTTTTTTGGATTGGTACATTTGATGTTTAGTATGGATTTCATCAGGTGTAGGCATGTTGGGATCGAGCCATAACTACTTCCCGTGTAGCGCTGACGAGATAGGTTTCCACTTTAAGCAAAGTAACTGTTGCTTGGAGTGCAAACCAAGCAACCTGGTTGGCCTCTATAAATAGAGGGCGTTCAATATCAAAGTGACACAAAGCTGAAGGAAACCCTAGTGGCACCATCAACAAGAGAGGAGCCGCCGAGGAGCACAAGAGCCCAAGGGGAGGCGTGGGCCCTCCTCCCTCCCCCCATGGGTGCGATGCGGATTGGTGGAACCGTGGAACCGAGGACCGGGGAGGTGCATGCATATTGTGGAGAGAAAAACTCACTGTTAGGGTTGATAACCCTAACCTCTTATATAACCAAATAAATAAAAGAGTTACATATAAGCCCTCAAAGAAACATAAATTAGTAATAAGGACAAACTTATTACTGATAAGGACAAACATAAAAAACTCTTCAATACTTCCCCTCAAGCTGGAGCAAAGACGTCAGACATGCCCAGCTTGGAAATAGTAGGTAGAAGACGAGTAGGTCCAACAGCCTTGGTAAACGCATCAGCAATCTGGTCAGCAGATGGAATGAACACTGGAGTAATGGTACCAGACCGAACATGATCTCGGAGGAAGTGAATATCAACCTCAATATGCTTGGTCCGCTCATGAAGAACAGAGTCAGAAGCAAGCAGAATTGCTGACTGATTATCACAAAAAAGAGTCGAACAACCTGACGTAGGAAATCCAAGTTCTGATAAAAGGGAATGTAACCAAATCAACTCTGTGGTCCCATGTGCCATAGCACGATACTCAGCCTCCGCAGAAGATCGAGAGACAACATGCTGCTTTTTACTCTTCCATGAAATAAGATGCTCACCATAAAATGTGCAAACGCCAGAAGTAGAACGACGGTCGGTAAGGGAACCAGCATAATCCGAGTCAGTATAACACGATAACTTGGATCCATCCTGGGCCCGATAAAAAAGCCCAAGGCCAGGAGCAGCTTTAAGATAACGTAAAATCTGAATTGCAGCCGCCAGATGGGATGTTCGGGGAGCATGCATAAACTGACTTACCACACTAACTGCAAAGCTGATATCAGGCCGAGTGTGAGTTAGATAAATCAAACGACCAACAAGACGCTGATAGGAACTTGGATCATAAAGAAGATCGCCTGATTCTGCATGAAGACGATGATTAGCATCCATCGGTGTACGAGCCGGTCGACACCCAAGAAGACCAGTATCATGCAAAAGATCAAGTGTATACTTCCGTTGAGAGATAGAGATACCCTGGCGAGAGCGAGCTATCTCAATTCCCAGAAAGTAACGAAGAGGACCAAGGCCCTTTACTTCGAAGGCAACCTGAAGAGTATTCTTGACGGCAGTGATCCCAGCTGCATCATCCCCTGTAAGAATAATATCATCAACATATACCAGAACAATAACACGCCGACCCTCTGCAGTGATCTTAATAAAGCAGGTTGGATCAGCAGAACATCGAGTGAAGCCAATACGAAGAATCACAGTACTAAAGCGCTCAAACCACGCCCTGGGAGACTGCTTCAAGCCGTAAAGGGACTTGATTAAGCGACAAACTTTTCCCGAATACTCCCCCTGAAGACGGTACCCCGGAGGAGGGTCCATATATATCTCCTCGGCGAGATGACCATACAGAAAGGCGTTCTTGATATCAAGCTGATGAAGCAGCAAGGGAAAGCAGTAGACGAACACTTGTCAACTTAGCAACAGGCGCAAAGGTAGCTCCAAACTCATCAGCAGTCTGAGTAAAACCACGAGCAACAAGCCTGGCTTTGTAACGCTCAAGAGAACCATCAGCCCGATACTTGACAGTGTAGACCCACTTGCACCCAACAGTACGCTTCCCAGGGGGAAGAGGAACCAAAGCCCAAGTTCCATTCTGGCGCAAGGCAGACATTTTAGCATCCATAGCTTTTACCCACTCAGGAGTACGTAGAGCCTCAGTAGTAGAACGAGGAATGCGAATAGTCTGTGGCAGTGAGATAAGCATGATATGCATGGGAAAGGCCTTGATAAGAGACAACACTCGCCAAAGGATGATCAGTAACACAAGTACGCTTACCCTTGCGAAGAGCAATGGGCACATTATCAGAAGAAACAGGAGAGATAGAGGAAGAAGGAGGTATACCTGACGTCGGAGGAGGCTCTGGCACAGTAAGAGGGCTAGGCGGGATAACCGGAGCCTGATGCGACCGCCTGTGATAGGTGTGGATAATAGGCGGGCGAGGAGGCACCATACCGGTGGTAGGAAAGACAGGCATAGGCTGAGCAACCGTAGATGGCATAGGAGCCGACAACGGTGAAGATTGAACCCGAAAGAAAGCCTCGTCCTGATGAAAAGTCACATCCATAGAATGATAAACCCGACATGATTTGGGGTCAAAACAGCGATAACCTTTGACCCCAGAGGAGTAACCAAGAAAGACACATCGAATAGACTTATCATCAAGTTTAGTCCGGGTAGGACGACGATCTTGGACAAAACACACACAACCAAAAACGCGCAGAGGAATAGGAAAAAGGGGCAGGGTAGGATGAAGTATATGGAACGGAGTTTTACCAGCAAGAGAACGTGATGGAGTCCGGTTGATCAAATATGCGACAGTAAGAAGAGCAGAACTCCAGAAAGATTTAGGAACCGACATCCCGCGAAGAATGCATCGAACAATATTCAAGAGATGACGATTCTTCCGCTCCGCCACACCATTTTGCTCAGGTGTATAGGGACATGAAAACTGATGAATAGTACCCTGTGCTGCAAGATAAGAAGTAAAAGAACAAGACGTATACTCACCACCATTATCAGAGCGAAGAACACGTATGCGAGCCCCATACTGAGTTTGAACCATTGCAGAAAAGTGACAGTACATAGTAAACACATCAGACTTACGCTTCAAAAGATAAACCCAACAGCAACGAGAATAATCGTCAATAAAGGTAACATAGTAACAAAAACCATCATAAGCAGTCACGGGAGACGGGCCCCAGACATCAGAGTGAACTAACTCAAAAACAGAAGATGACCGACTAAGAGATGGAGAATAAGAACTACGAGTGTGTTTACAAAGTTCGCACACATCACAACGAAAAGAAGAACTAAAGGACTCAGGACAGACAGATGCCATAGTAAGGGGACTAGCATGACCAAACCGAGCGTGCCACAGAGCACCAGTCGTGGAGGTAGATAAGCGAGCAGGAGAAGCAGTAGAAGTAACAGGCAGAGCAGCAGCAGCAGCAGGAGGAACAAGCGGTCGGTCCAGCAAGTATAACCCATCCTTCTCACGGCCCGTGCCAAAAGTCCTCCTCGAAGTCAGGTCCTGAAAAACACATCCACCCGGAAAAAATGTCACAGAACAATGCAAAGAATGAGTCAAACGACTAACAGATAGCAAATTAAGGGACAGTTTAGGAACATGCAGAACCGAATCAAGATTAACAGCAGAAGAAAGAGGAACAGAACCCTTGCTGAGGATCGGTGTAACAGACCCATCAGCAAGGCGCACATTTTGCTGACAAGAAGGCTCAATATGAGAAAGAAGACTAAGCTCACCAGTCATGTGATCAGTTACACCAGAGTCGATCACCCAGGGTGAAGAACTGGGATCAACCCCTGATGCTTGGAAAGCGAACGAAGCACCTGAGGATGAAGCAGTGGATGCTGAGGGCTGAGAAGGCGGATGCTGAAGATGCTGAAGCTGACTCATCAGCTGCTGCACTTGCGAGACCATCTGGCTCAAATCCGAAACACCAGGAATCGGAGAAGAAGATGTCGACGAACTAGAAATATCTGCAGCAGCCACAGTCGGGGAACGAGAAGCAGGTGGGGGGGTAGTACGCAGATGGGGGTACAGCTGGAAACATCTGGAGCGATCATGAAACTGCTTGCCACAGTAGGTACAAGGACCGGGAGGACCAATCGGGCCACGACCACCAGGTAGACCACGCCCACCAGACATAGAGCGACCTCCACGACCACGAGCGTGCGAGAGCGGAGGACGGGAACCAGAAGCAAGAGCCATCTGCTCAGTTGGAAGATCCCCGGCCGGAGAAACAAGCACCCGCTGAGCACTAGTAAGACGAAGGCGACGCTCCTGATCAGCAACAAGAGAGAAGGCATCAAGAAGATCAGGGAGAGGGGACATCCCAATAATCTGAACACAAATAGCCTCAAACTCGGAGCGAAGTCCCATCAGAAACTGATACGTCTCCCTTTTCTCCTGTCGACGCCGAGCAAGTGCAGCATCAGTAGGGTCCTGGAAAGCACTCAATGGCTCTAAATCAGACAGCTCGAGAAAACGACTCTGAAGAAAAGAGAAATAATCTTGAACAGAACGATCGCCCTGAGTAGCGGCAGTGATTTCCCGATAGACAGCATAAATCCGAGCATCAACCCGAGTGTGTCCATAAGTTCGTTGGAGAGCAGACCATAAACCAGAAACGGAATCATACCGCATGAACTGCTCATAGATTTTGGGCTCCATCGAGCATTGAAGCCAACCAAGGATCTGAAAGTTTTCGGTAGTCCACTTTAACAACTCGGCTGCATCGGTAGGTTTCGAGACACCAGTAAGCCATGCAAGCTTATCTCGGCCGGCTAGATAGACCCGAACAGAGTTCGACCAGGAAAGAAAATTCTTGTCATCCAAGAGAACTGTAGTAATGCGACGGGCAAAACCGTCATGAGAGCCAACAAGTGGGGCGACCTTGGAATCCATAGGGTGTGATGAAAAAGAACCGAGAGAGTAGGAAAACGGAAAGTACCACCCCAAACAAAAAAAACTGAATCACCACCCCCAAAAAAAATCCCAAGGAGAGATTAAACCAGACAAAGAGAAGGGTCGAACAGTCAATTAAGCATCGTCAATTGTCAGAAGCAAGATCAGGAGGCACTGAAAGTGCTGCTATTTTCTTTGTTGCTGTCTTCTCTCATGTTGGCTGGACCGCTGTTTTCCTGTTGTGATTGTTTGGCTGATGAAGCACACCCCACAATGCTCTGTTTTGACGTGCTGATGCTGCAATATCGTTCTGTTTTGCACAGCAATATCGTGCTGTTTTGCTCTGTTTTTCTCTGGTTTGACGTGCTGTTTTTGCTCTGTTTTTGCTCTGTTTTTCTCTGGTTTGACGTGCTGCAATATCGTGCTGTTTTGACGTGCTGTTTTTGCTCTGTTTTGCACAACAATATCGTGCTGTTTTGCACAGCAATATCGTTCTGTTCTGTGTTGCACAGTTTTTCTCTGTTTTGCACAGTGGGCTGCACAGGGGGCACGGGGGGGGGGGGGGGGGGGGAGGAGAGGACTGTGGGGGGGCTGTAGACGGGCGCGGGGGGCAGCAGAGGGCTGGGGGGGGCTGTAGACGGGCGCAGGGGAGTGCGGTGGCGCGGGGTGTCGCAGGAGAGCGCGGGGGAGGCTCGAGGTGGAGCGCGGGAGGGCGCGGGGGCGAGCGGAGTGTCGCAGGAGAGCGCGGGGGAGGCTTGAGGTGGCGCGGGGTGTCGCCGGGCGTCGGGGTCGCGCGGAGTGTCGCCGGGCGTCGGGGTCGCGCAGTCGTCGGGGTCGCACGAGCGTCGGGGTCGGGCGCGGGCTCTGATACCATGTGGAGAGAAAAACTCACTGTTAGGGTTGATAACCCTATCCTCTTATATAACCAAATAAATAAAAGAGTTACATATAAGCCCTCAAAGAAACATAAATTAGTAATAAGGACAAACTTATTACTGATAAGGACAAACATAAAAAACTCTTCAATACATATCACCTCTCCCGAGGGGTGTGATGGGAGGTGTATGCATATCACCTCTCCCGAGGGGTGTGGCGGAGACAAGCGTGGACAACCGGCAGAGCACGAGATCGAGGAACCAGCCCCGGGTGCAGTGTAGATTGCCAGGTGCTCGGACGAATCCTACTGGACACATCGCCCGGGCGAATCGAGTTGGACACGGAGCTTCGGTCAAACACGAGTGACACTCGGACGAAATTGATGGGCGCCTGGGTGCCTTCTTCGCCCAACAGCGAATCAAGGCGAAATACATGGCGCGCCTGGGTTGCCCTTCGGCCAGCGACATGCACAGGAGTGTTAGTCGATGTCTCTTATCCACTAGGGAGTGTGGCAAGGACCTCGGGCAATCGTGAATACAATCGAGAGTACCGGATCATGGCGGAGTGCCACGACTACACAGACACGTGCGGGTGTCGGATTGAGCGGGAGCATCTCGATGACACAAAAGCATGACGGATCACACTGTGTAGTCACCTACGGGGAACTATTCCAGCCGCCGACGATTAGGTAGATGGGGTTGGCGACGGGTGGCTGATGGGGGTGCCGACAGACATCGATGTGAGTCGATGGCAGGCGATGGAGGTAGTGACAGTCACGGTGGCAGCGAGCACAGGGTGTTGGGGTGTCGATGGACAGCGAATGCGGCTCCTGCGAGTGTCGATGAGTCGTCGATGGACGACGAAAGCGCCGACAAGTGTTAAGCGCCTGAGCATGGAGTGCACAGAGACTTGACCATGCAAAGCACTAATTGCACAACGCTTGTAATGGGCACAATTGTGGTCAACAGTGTGCTGAGCTATCAACAGAGAGCGAAGGCGGCACCGATGAGTGTCGACAAATCGTCAATGAATGACGGATGCCTTATGATTGAGAGCAGTGGCCCAGGAGAGGTTATGGGTACGGCTGCTAGCAGCAGCGTGTAGAGTCACCGATGGGTATCTATTACAGTCGCTGCCTAATCATTGATGGGGTTGCCGACCGATTGCTAGTGGGGGCTGACAGACCCCGGTGCAAGTCGTCGATGAACGACGGTTGAGATAGCAGCAAGCACAGCCGCAGGCATGCCTGCAGTGTAGTAGGGTGTTGTGTTGTCGACGGACAGCGCAGGCGGCACAAACGAAGTCATCGCGCGGACGATGGATTATTCAGGCATGGCTGCTTGCAGTAGTGTGTAGTCACCGACATGATTATTCAGGCACCAGCCGGTGGCCTGATGGAGTCATCAGCGAACGTTGGATGCTTCGTTATCGAGGGCATGGGCCCAAGAGAGGCCACGAAAATGGTTGTTAGCAACAACGTGCAGATTCACTGAAAAATGGCTTATCCAGACACCAATCTGTGGCCTGATGGAGGCGATCAACGGATGACGAATACTTCATGTTTGGCCATGAGAGGTCACGGGCTCGGCTGCTAGCAGTGGCTTGCAGAGTCATCGACATGTGGCTGGTCCAAGCATCAACGGGTGGCTTGATAGAGCAGCCGACAGGTGGCTGGTGGAGGTGCCTGCTGATGCCTATTGTTGAGCATCGCTGACAGAAGGTGGTTCCGAGGAGATGGACGCAAGGGTCGTTGGACACAAAACATTGGCTGTGAGGGTGCAACGGATCGTTGACATGCGATTCGCGAATGTTGCCTAGCTTGGATGAATCACGTTAAAAGAAATGAAATTGTCTTGTACTGACTAGGTCTATCTCTCCCTATCATGTTTATTCCGCAACAAGGTCCAATACAGTAAGATAATGTGGTAGGAGCATTAGCTCCATCAGTTTGGGCGGAGTGTCGTTCACTTGTAGGGACGTCTACCAACAAATGATCCTAGATGCATTTGGCCCCCCACCTTATAGTACTGGATGCCTGATAGAGGATCATTTCTCTTGATGATCTACTTGGAACTGGATCAATTCTTATATGTAAAGGGTTCAAATGCATCACAATGAACCCAAACCCAAATTGTCTGCACCCATTATTTGTTCCATCGTCTGTGCCCCCATCAAAGCCTTATGTTGCACCCATATGGCCATATATGATTGAGGAATCGTACTAAGTCCTAACCAGCGGGAAAAGGGACGGCTGAGATTGTCCCAACGAGTCAGCGACATTGGGACAAGCTTGGCACCTGATCTCAGCTGTCCCTTTTCCTGTAGGTTATCACCGAGTGCGATTCACTAGTCAGTATGGGTGCAACGGAAGGCTGTGGCGTAGGGTAGGGTGCATACGATGGAATAGATAAACGGTGCAAACGAGTTAGGTTTAATAAACCCAGAGATTGAGATAAACCAAAACGATAAATGGGTCATGGTAGGTGGTGGTGCAACCAAATATGTGCATGGTTGTAGCTTGCACGTACTTCTTTAAATGACCATTTCTCGAAGATTTTTTGGGTAGGGCGTTTACATCCTAATACTCAGCACAACAGCAAGGTGAGCTGGACTCAAGGCCATGACACCACACATGAAGCACTAGGTAACCACATGCGCTACAGTTTGGGGACTACTAGGTAACCACATGCGCTACAGTTTGGGGACTTCCTTTCATATTCACTCGCTTAGAAAGTGGATGGTGTCGGGTGCTCACGTGTGAACACCCGCAATTCTTGCTAGTGGCATCAGTGTGTGCTCCCAGCCCTTCTAGGCTATGTTCGACTAGCTTTTGTGGGGCCCGTTTGTGCCTCGACCAGCCATTGCCCCATGAGCGAATGATCCTGTTACCGGTGGCGAATGGGTCACCCTGATTTTGCATGCCTCGTGCCTGTATATCGATTTGCAAAAGCGCATGTTGTCAGACCTTCGTTCTTCTCCCGGTCCCATTTATTTGGACTCCAAATGTTATGATTCCAAGCAACTCGGCAAACTCAACCCAATGTAGCTGACCGGGAAAACTCTAGTATCAGAGGCAATGAATTTGAGCTTTGTTGACCTTTCTTTGTTGTGTAATTGGAATTATGGGTTTACATTGTTGTTTATTTTGGTCCGTGAGGAGGCGGCGTGTCGTTTACATAAATTAAACACATCGGTCGTTCTAGCGAGGCTTCATGATCTAGTTTTAGCAGCCTTGTTGGCACTAACAAGGAAGAGACAAAACAACCCCAAAGTCTTTTATTTTGAGTCACTAACACAGCAACACAGGTGCATATACATGCACGTCGGGTCATCGTGTTGCTCCGTTTTGGCACGTGTCGAAACCACGTTAGTTGAATATTTTCCTTTTACTTTCCCAAATTTTTCTTTCCGAGTAATGCTATTCCAATATCAAGTGTGAACATCGAATCAGTAACACCTAACCTCATAGCCGTCTGATGACCAACGATTGGGGTGAGTGCTATTCACCGATAGGGTGGGTGGCTGTGATCAAGTGCCACGTCAGGATGTTCCTAATCAATGTTGTTAATTGATGTAGGGTAGCTTTTTCTTTTCGTTTCCCCTGATATTTTGATCATGGTCGTTCCTATTATGGACCCTCTATGTGGTCCCTATAACTAGAGTCCATGGGACTGTCCTTTGTCGCTTCCTAGTATCTCGCTTTGGGAAATTCCTTAAAACGTTCAAGATATGGATGGAAGATCACAGGGATTTGGATAGACTATGCCACTGGATGTCTCGGCTCTTACTCGAATATCCGAAGCCAATCTAGGTTACCGTCCTTACCCTTCATCCTTGTTAAGAACCGTAGGGGAGAATTATTATTGTTGGTTGGACTTACAAACAAACTTCATATATATATATATATATATATATATATATATATATATATATATATATATATATATATATAGAAAGAGAGATATTTGGTGAAGATGTTAACTTAACGGAAATTTATCTTAAGGGTAAAATTACAACACTTTCCTCCCTGAGGTCTCTGAAATTACACTTTGTCCCCCTATTAATATCCAAAGCCAATCTAAGTTACCGTCCTTACCCTTCATCCTTGTTAAGGACCTTAGGGGAGAATTATTGTTGTTGGTTGGACTTACAAACAAACTTTATATATATATATATATATATATATATAGAGAGAGAGAGAGAGAGAGAGAGAGAGATGCTATAATGCGGCATGCGGTAAGTGCGGCACCTCATCGCAGCCATCTGATGCACCGCTGCGTGCATGCGATGCACACATCGTGTGCATCAGACGACTGCGGTGCCGCATTATAGCATGCCCATATATATATATATATATATATATATATATATATATATATATATATATATATATATATATATATATATATATATATGGGCTGGTGATTATCCTCACAAAAAATCAGAAAATTATGAAACCTCTATCCCCATCAAATGTATTCTTCAAATTAATGTTAAAATGGACGGTCTATATTTGAGGACATTTGATGGGGTTAGAGGTTTTGGATTTTTCTGATTTATGTAGGGATGATCTCATTGTTATAGATAGCATCCTCACAAAAAATCAGTAAATTCTAAAATCTCTAGCCCCATCAAATGATGGGTTGTCAACGGGTGGTTAAGGAAACGGGTGGTTAACGGATCCCAGCCCTATATATATATATATATATATATATATATATATATATATATATATATATATATATATATATATATATATATATATATATAGGGGAGGGATACTTTTACTGATGGCCTCTTACTCATATAGTTACCTATGATCCGGGCCGTCCATTAGATCCCGACGTACGGTTCGGATTAGATGGGGAGTTAAAGCAATGGTGTCCGTATTAAATGCGGGCTTTTAATAAGGACTTTTAATACGGGCATTTAATGAGGACACTATTGCTTTAACTCCCCATCTAATCTGAACCGTACGTTGGGATCTAATGGACGGCTCGGATCATAGGTAACTATATGAGTAAGTGGCCATAAGTAAGAGTATCCCTCCCCATATATATATATATATATATATATATATATATATATATATATAGGGTCAGGATCGGATGACCCAGCAAATTTTGACCCATTAATAACCCAACACCCTTTGACGCACTTAGAGGCTATAGAATGGGTTGATTTTTTGTAGACATGTCGTCTATGGTATGTTGATCATCCTCACAAAAAATTAGCCCATTCTAAAACCTCTAGGTGCATCAAATGCGCTCTTCAAATCAACGGTTTTTTACTGTCAATTTTAACCGTTGATTTGAAGATCTCATTTGATGCACCTAGAGGTTTTAGAATGGGCTGAGGTTTTGTGAGGATGATCAACATATCATAGACAACATGTGTACAAAAAATCAGCCCATTCTAAAACCTCTAGGTGCCTCAAAGGGTGCTGGGTTATTTGTTGGGTCAAATTTTGCTGGGTCATCCGATTCTGACCCATACATATATATATATATATATATATATATATATATATATATATATATATATATATATATAGAGAGAGAGAGAGAGAGAGAGAGAGAGAGAGAGAGAGAGAGAGATTTGGTGAAGATGTTAACGAAAATTTATCTTAAGGGGAAAATTACGACACTTTCCTCCTCGAGGTCTCTGAAATTACACTTTGACCCCCTGTCAGTAATGCTTATTTGTCAAAAACTTATTAAAATCACGGCTTGTCTAAAGACAAAGTTATAATAAAAGGCATCAAATACTTTTTTTTTGCATGTTATAAGTGTAAAATGGTACTCTATTATAACATGCAAAAAATTATGAAATATCCTTTATTATAACTTTGACTCTAGGGAAGCTGTGATTTTGATAATTTTTTAATAAATAAATATGACTTGGGGGGCGGGGGGCGGTCATGAAACCTCAGGGGGGAAGTGTTAGAACCTTAAACCTCAGGGGATCAAAGTGTAATTTATCCTATCGAAAACATATACTTTTGATATGCGACTGGTATTTAGTATGTACATGCATGGATAACATTTTTTTGGTATTTAGTATGTACATGCATGCCATGGACAACTTACGTATTCCAAGGCATTTTGTCAAAGGGTATTTCGGTGTATTGATTCGTATATGGGTAGGCATTCGCATCTTATAAAGCTGTTCAGCTGAGTAATTAATTATCGTATAATAAATATGAAATTGATGTCTTGTGATGATATGATATGTTATTGGCCTAGCGTTGTAATTCTGTCAACTGTCCTTGCTCTAGCAACTGCAAGAATTAGTTTAAGACCAATAATTAAAGAACCTTTAACTTTGGTTGCAAGCTTGTTTTGGTCACTTTAAGTAATAATAAGACAATAAAATCTGTAGCTGTGAGTGCAATTCCATACTTAGTGATGGGATTCGTGCAAGAGTCTCTTGCACAGTGCTTCCACCAACAAAACTTGGTAGAAGTCTTGAATACCGCAGGTGATGGCAGCTCCTACTTGCACAAATCCCTGGGTCTTGAAAAGACCTCTGGGATTGAGATTATCAGTTAAGATAGTCTACTTGCATGTGGGAGGATCCTCTGCAGTGGATTGAAAGAATGTTGATGTAACTTTATATGATAATATGTTTCCTTGAGATTCCTTTATATTTGGATAAAAGGAAAGAGCTTCGATTTTCTTGGTCTGTGATCAGTAATGAACCATTCTCACTGTTAGCTGTCGACATGTTTATTCTTGATGTCTTCTTGTGCATAGTTTAACATGCATAATCCATGAAGTCTAATATCAAATATACGGTTCTCCTTAAAATAAATATTGATCATCATTATCATATCTTGGTTCAAGTATCTCAGGCATCCCTATGTTTGATTCCAACCAGATGAGGCTGCAGGGTCATCCAAGGAGGAACTCAGTGGAGGAGAGGGAGAGGTCCAACAAGCTCACACAAAAGGCGAAGACAGAGATCTTAAGGACAAGCTTCTGCGCAAATACAGCGGTTACCTCAGCAGCTTGAAGCAGGAGTTCTCAAAGAATAAAAAGAAAGGAAAGCTACCGAAAGAAGCCAGGCGGACACTGCTCGACTGGTGGAATTCTCATTACAAGTGGCCATATCCAACCGTAAGTAGTAACTACCAGTCTTAGTTTATAGAAGCTTCTCAATATATCTCTAGTGCAAGATCTCATATGCGGAACCTTGATGACAGTTTGATCCTATTAAAATGAGCGTTGTTTAGGACCTACGAATGACCTGGTGCGGCTCACGGGCCGGTTTTGCTGCATGATTGCATCAATGAGATGCTCTATATGCACCCGTGTTTCTAGTGTTGGCATCCAAGGATTTTAAGTTTTTTTCAATCCCTAAACTACCCCCATCCTTAACCTAAAGCCAACCACCCCTTCCCTTTCCCCCTCCCTCTCTGATGCTTCCCCTTCCATTCCCCCCTCCGTCTCTTCCACCCCTTTCCGACGCCGACCAAGCCCCGTTCGTCGCCCTCCTCCCGCCTCCCCCTCCTTCCTCCTCATCCTTTTCTTTCCTGTTTGAACCCTAACCTCCATCCAAAAGATGTCGATAGAGATAAGCCGACATTGCAATGGCAACGTCGATTGGCATCCCCAGACATTCCCATTGCAATGTCAGGCTTGTGGTCACCGACACGGCCGTCGGCTTGTGGACTGGCCATGGACACCTTCGTCCTTTCATTGTCAGCATGTTGGTGGATTCCAATTGCTATTGCAATGGCAATGTCGGCCCGTGGGTGCCAATCAGGATGAGTTAGGGTTCGGACAAAATGACGAGGAATAATGTTAATGTAGAGAGATGGGTCGGATTACTTGTGTATTGATATACATATATATTGTACTTAGCCCCTCAATGAAGAGGCATTCCATTATTTCCAAACTCTATCCGTCATCTCCTAACATGGTATCAGAGCTCTATGGTTTCTCCCGTGGCTACAACGATGACGACGAAGGTTGCTCCTCCGGCACAAGCACCTCTCAATCGGCACCCTTCTTCAATCTCCTCTGATCCCACCCGACCCTACCTCTACTCGGAACTCTCCTCCATCACCCCGATCACACCCGCCACCCCACTCAGCCCCTTCTCTGATCTCCATCCCACTTGGCCCCACCCCACCCGGCCATCACCCCGACCCCACCCACCCCACCTGGCACCTCCTCTGATTCTCCCTCACCCCGGCACCACCTGCCCCCCCTTCGATCTCCATCACCCCAATCCCACCCGACCCCACCGCACTCGATCCCTCTCCCTCACCATGACCTCACCCGACCTTTACCCCGATCCACTGATCCCGTTGATCTTTCTCATCCAGGGTGTCCTCTCATGTGCCTTTCGTTGTCACGATCTCTCCATCGTTGAAGGCGATCCTTTTTCAGTTGACCTTAGCCAGCAGCTGGCCTGAATGGTCGCTCAAGTTGTGGCCGCGCTCTTCAATCGCGATCTTTGGGGTCACATCACTGGTGATGACCCATCTCCGGCTTCTCCTCGGTCACCAGTAGTGCCGCTGCTAGCGGTGTGTTTTCTGTTGCTGCTGCCATAACAGCCCTCACATGGTGTCGCCATGATCAAGCCATTCGGGTCTATCTCCTAGACTCTGTTGCCCGTCCGCTCCTTACTCCCATCGGTCGCCTTCCTATACCTCGTGTGATGTGGGAGTATCTCCGGATTCGGTTTCTCCTGTGCGGCGGTGCATGCCGGCACCAGCTTATTTGTGATTCTCAGTCCGCTCGTCAGGGGGAGCGTACAATTCATAACTTTTTCAGTCTGATGAGTGCGAATTGTCATGAGCTGGACTCTCTGATCCCCGAGCAGTATGGTTGCCCACGCTCTAGGGACTTCCAGTGCTTCTTTGATGAGAGCCACCTCCACCTGTTCCTGGCTGCGCTTTGGTTGGATTTTGCTCTCATCGCTGCTCAGTTCCTGCACCGTCTCTTTCTTGGCTTAAGGATGCTCTGGTAGCCCTGGTAGACGAGAGGACTTGTCTTCAAACTCAGGGTATTCGTACTCCTACACCGGCTCCGGGAACCGACAGTGCTTTGGCAGCCAGCTTTTCTGACGGGTCTGTATTCTGTCATTACTGCAAGGAGCCCGATCACATGAAGCGTAAATATCATTACTGCAACCACTGTTGGAGTTCGAATGAGAGGGAATCACATTGGGCTCCTGCTTCTCGTGACGATCGACGCGACGATCGAGGTGAATGGAGCTGTGGATGTGGTTAGTCTTCCTTTTGCCATTTTGGTGGCTCTGCAGCTACTGCTACAGACTCCGGCATCTCTCGTCGGCACTATTGTGTCATCTCCATATGAGTTGGATCGTCTCCAGCGACTTGAGGAGCTCCTTCTCTGACACTTTGCCTCCGTCGGCTCCTTTATTGCTCACGGCTTGTTTGCTATCTCTGGTACTACTGCCCTATGGATTTTAATTCGGGTGCTTCTTATCACCTCATCTGTGACTCCACTGTGCTCATAGATTGTACTCATGCTCTTCATCTGGAGGTCCGCACTGCAGATGGGACTCTCGTACCTATTACACAGTGTGGATCCATTACTACTACCTCATACTCTTCCAGTCGCCTGATACTACCTCATGTCCATCATGCTCCTCTTCTCAACATTAATCTAATTTCTAACAGTTCTCTTTGTGATTCTAGCCTGACGGGCATTTTCACCTTTTCTGCTTATATTGTGCAGGATTTGTGAACGGGTCAGAGGATTGGGCTGGGCCGTAGAGCGGGCGTACGCTACTAGCTGGACTATCTTTATGTTTCTCCTGTTTCTGTTGCGTCAGCCATGTCAGTCGCCTTTGATGCCTCCTAGTGGCACAGAAGGTTAGAGCATTTGTCTAGTGATTGACTCAAAAACGTTTTCCGTTTGGACGCTTTGGGTTGTATGTCCTCCCTCCTCTGTACGGGTTGCAGATTGGCAAAGTATCTAGCTGTACCATTTTCAGTCAATGCTTTCCGATATGTTGCCCCTTTTGATTTTTTGCATTATGATATTTGGGGTCCTGCTCAAGTTACTTTCTTTTTTGGTTTTTTATATTATGTGAGTTTTATCGATGACTTCTCCAGATGCACCTGGGTCTATCTCATGCGTCGTCGTTCTGAGATTCCCCATATCTACAAGATATTCATTGCCACGTTCCATATCCAGTTTGGTCAGTATATCAAGACCTTTAGATCTGACTGTGCCCAGGAGTATCTCTCCTCTGAGATGTGTGAGATCCTTCAGACTCACGGTAACATTCATCAATAGTCGTGCCCCCACATCCATGAACAGAATGGGGTAACCGAGCGTAAGCATAGCCATGTTCTTGAGAGAGCATACGTTCTAGTTTTGTCAGCTTCTGTCCCATATTCCTACTGGGCTGAGGCTGTTCTGACCATTATTAATTTTATCAACATCACTCCGTCCTCTACCCTCTCTGGTGTTACCCCATATGAGTGACTCCCCCTGAGTCGGTTTCCGCTGGTACTCTCTTGCCAGGTGCTGCTCCCTCCTCTATGGTCGCGGAGCCTGGTGTTCGGTGCTACCCTACGTGCGAGCATCACCCTCCTGACAGATATGACTACTCTCCTGATAGGTTTGACTACTATGTTTTCACCTCTGTGTATCCTGACACCTCTGGACATTCTGTTGTTGCTTCCTATTCTCCATCCTGCCAGGCTTTTTTTACTGCTCTCCACATCCACCAAAAGTTCTAGTCGTACCGTGAGGCAATTTTGCATCCAAAGTGGTGACATACCATAACAGTGGAGCTTGAGGCCTTCCAACGGACTTAGACATGGGATTTAGTTCTTTATCCCTCAGGCGTGGTGCCTGTCAGTTGCAAATGGATCTTCAAGGTCAAGACTCGACCTGATGGTTCCATTGAGCGACACAAGGCTTGTCTTGTTGCTCGTGGCTTCTCCCAGAAGTATGAGATTGACTACGATGAGATGTTTGCCCCAATTGCTCGGATGACCACCGTTTGCACCCTCTTAGCTGTGGCAGCTACTTGAGGATGGACTCTCTATCAGATGGACTTCACTAATGGTTTTCTCCATAGTGACCTCTCAGAGGAGGTATACATGGCTCCTCCGTCAAGCGTCTTTGCTCCTTCTGGCCATGTATGTCGTCTGCACCGGGCCATCTATCGGCTTAAGTAGACTCGTGCATGATTTGAGTGATTCTGCGGTTCAGTTCTGGCAGCTGGGTTTGTAAATAGATACTCTGACTATGCCCTGTTCAATCGTTCCTCCAGTTAGGGTATTGCTATTCTGCTTCGGTATGTGGATGATATGATCATCACCGGGGACGACAATGCTACCATAGCGTTCCTTCAGCGTCACCTCCAGAGTTAGTTCGAGATAAAGGATCTGGGCACTCTTTTGCTACTTTCTTGGTCTAGAGAATGCCCGGTCCACTCGTGGATTATTGATCTTCCAGAAGAAGTATATATTCGATATATTTGCTGATGTTGCTCTCACAGACTTTCGCACTGCTGACACTCCTATAGAGCTCAACTTGAAGATCCTTTCTACAGATGGTGAGCCTCTTCAGAATGTCTCGCTACCAGAGGCTGGTTGGGATATTACTTTATCTCACCATGACTAGGTCAGAAATTGCTCATGTTGTTGGTGTTGTCAGCCAGTTTGTTCAAGCTCCTCGCTCTGTTCACTATGCAGCGGTCCTTCGGATCATCCGCTATGTACAGGGCACTATCACCCGTTCGCTGCTTTTCCCTTCAACCTCTTCGTTGGTGCTGTGCGCCTTCTCCGAGGCAGACTGGGCAGGAGATGTTGCTACTCGACTACTGATTACTGTGTTCCTTGGTGACTCATTTTTTGGCGCAACAAGAAACAGGAGTATGTTGTTTGTTTCATCACCGAAGCCGAATATTGGGTTATGATTTCCTCCACCGCAGAGATTGTTTGGCTTCGTCGCCTTCTCCTTGACCTGAGAGTTGTGATATCTGAGCCTACACCTCTCTTATGTGACAACCAAAGTGTTATTAAGATTGCTAGCAACCCGGTTTTCCACTAGCGGACAAAATATATCGAGGTTGACTGTCACTATGTCCGCCAAGAGTTTTTCGCCCACACTATCTCCTTGTCATTTATTCTATTGACGGAATAGACTTTTGATTTTCTCACAAAGTCCCTTACGATTGTTCGCTTTCGGTATTCTATCAGCAAACTCTCGGTACATGATCCACTATGAGTTTGAGGGGAAGTGTTAATGTAAGAGATGGGTTGGGTTCTATGTACAGTTGGGTCGAGTTACTTGCGTATTGATGTACATATATTTTGGGCTTAGTACCTCAATGAAGAGGCATTCCATTCTCTCCAAATCCTAGCCGTCATCTCCTAACAAATAAGAATGAGCAGGAAAGTGGAGGAAGGAGGGGGGCTCCGTCGACTGCGGAAAGGGGCAGCATGACGGAACAGGTTAGGGTTTAGACAAGAAAGGAGGAAGTGGTGGTGGTGCAGGAGGGCAACGACAAGGGGTGCGATGAAGGCAGAGGGGGAAGGGTTTTTGGGTCATTAGGGGTGCCATTACAAATCCACCTAAATGGGTTGGGGCCAAGAAAATCCAGGTCCAATCACCAATTTTCTGGGTGCATTTACATTGACCCTGAATCGGTTTGTTGCGAGATTTTCAAACCCCAACTGTATGTTGATCAGCCCAAGTAGAAATTTATGTTTCTGCTTCTTTGTGGATCTAACTATCTCCCTAGAGAAATATAATTAAGTATTCATTTTCAGTAAATGACAAACTTGGGATGGCCCTAGTGATTGATTAAGTGTGATGTATGTATTAGAGCAGGTAAATTCGCGTAAGCTCTTGTAATCGGAGTGAACTGATTGTTTACATCTAATTATCTTTTCTGCAAAGGGGATGTAAGATGTTGCGATTATGGTATGCTACTGTTCAGGAAGCTGATAAGATTGCACTCGCGGAATCGACTGGCTTAGACCAGAAGCAGATAAACAATTGGTTCATAAACCAGAGGAAGCGCCACTGGAAGCCATCCGAGGACATGCAGTTTGCCATCATGGAGGGCCTCTCCTCACCCTTCTACGTCGATGATGACTGATCGTTGCTGTTTCGAGCAATGGAATCAGAAAACCGGCATGCATTTTGACCCTCCCTGACAGTCCAACAACAGTGGTGTGAATAGCGGAGGATGATATCGTTACGCTTCAAATTAGAATGCCAATCCCCCTCCCCCGCTAATGACCACTTTATCAGAAGGTAATCTTCGAACCGGATAACGATCGATCCCGAGGTGGCCCTTCCGCCCTATTTTGTGATGTACATTCTCGAACGCTGAATGGATTTAGGTAGTCATTTATTGGTAGAAAGAAGGGTTCTTGGAGGCTTATGAAATTGTTATTACAATTATGGTATTAGGTTTTATGGTATATTTTTGGATTCCGATGTGTTCCTATTGTTTCGTTAAAAAAGGCGAAAGGGAAGGAGTTTGGGTTGCTCGTTATTATGTAATGCATTCTAGAATTCGATGTGCTCAGATAATCCAATGATGCTTTTTTGGTTTTAAGAACCTTAATTTGTCTGCACTAATTTGAACTGTTCACTAAGTCATTTTGGACTGTTCACTAAGTCCCTCAAAAGGAGCTACTGAACTCACTAGGAATTGTGCTAAAAATTTACATCCACTATCCAAAAAAGTGTTGATCTAGACTAGGGGTGCACTTGTTTCGGGATGAACTAGGAGCCGAACAGGTCCCAATGGTTCACAAATATTTGGAACCGGAATCGGACCATATAAAACCGGTTCGGTTATCTGGTTCCACTAGTTTTCTGTGCATGCCTCGAAGTTAGAAGAGGTCCATCATTGGAGCATATATAATTTTTTTAAAAAAAAAGTTTTAAAATTGTGGATCCAGAAAGCACACTTTCCTAGGCCTTCCGTACTCGTGTCGGATATCGATACTCGCCGGACACGCCTGTGCCGTGTTTCATTTACGCCTTTGCTGTGTTCTATTTGCTTATGGGAGTCGAATATGGTCGGACACTCGTTGGACACGCGCCAGACATGGTGGGTTGACGGACTGTTCGATATAGTGTCGGGTCACAAGTTGTTGTGATTCAGTTTTAGCTTCAACCTATCTGTTTTCTGTGTATGCCTCGAAGTTAGAATAGGTCCATCATTGAAGCATATAGAAATTAAAAAAAAAAGTTTTAAAACTGTGGATCCAGAAAGCACGGATACTTTCCTGGGCCTTCCATACCCATGTCGGACATCGATACTCATCAGACACGTCTGTGCCGTGTCCCACTTGCTTCTGGGAGCCGAACATGGCCGGACACTCGTCGGACACGCGCCACACACCGAACACGGTGGGTTGACGAACTGTTCGATATAGGGTCGGATCATAAGCTGTTGTGATTCAGTTTAGCTCCATCCTTTCTGATCATTTGAGATTAGATGGTTGTAACGGACGATTACGATTCAGTTTTGGCTTCAACTTATCTTATTCTCTGAGGTTTCAAAAAGGTTGAAGTCAAAACTGAAACACAACTGTTTAGAGATGTGTGCGATTCACCGATCATAACTAACGATTGCGATTCAGTATGCATTAAAATTTTATTTTAATTTTTTTTTTGGTTATTGAAATATATATGAATTGTAAACGCACATAAAATATAAATTTATTTTGTCGTGTCCCTACCGTACTCGTGTCTTCATTTTTTGGGATTTGCTGTGTCGGTAAACCCGTGTCGTGTCGTACCCGTGTCCCCGTACCAGTGTCGATGCTTCTTAGTGTGGATACAACAAGTAATTCTGAAGTTAGATACATAAAACTATTGTGGGGATCAGTAGGGAATGATCCGACCCGCATCACTCGTACGTATTACCCGACCCATGAATGCATTATTCATATACATGAACCGGTTCGGTTCAGATAACCGTCACCCAAAATCAGAAACCGAACCGGTCCCCTATGGTTCAGCACTTTGAGAGCCAGAATCGAACTGATTCTGCTAGAAACCGAACCAAATCGTATGTTTTGGTTCTCTTGTTCCATTGGTTTTTTGTGCATCCCTAATGTAGACCGTTCATTGCAGTCAACTTGAGGATGGCAAAGGGTAGGGTAGGGTATTCGCCGAAAACAAACGCCAACAATGTTGGCGTCCGATTCCATTGTTGGCGTCCGATTCCAAACACCAAGCGTTTGATGCATGCATGCGAGTTGTAGCCCGAAATATCTATGGGTTTTAGGGTTTAGGGTTTTAGGTACTCGGTCGCCTGCTGGGTTGGTATTTACCCCCACCAAGTAGCCAGTAAAAGTTTCATACTATTTACCCCCACCAAGTAGCCAGTAACCGAATCCCCACCGCCGCCGGAGGTCGAGCTCGCCGGGGTCGGGAGGTTGAGCTCTTCGGGGTCGTCGAGGTGCAATGCAGCCACCGGAGATCGAGCTCACCGGGGTCGTCGAGGTGCGATGTAGCCGTCAGAGGTCGAGCTCGCCAGGGTCGGGAGGTCGAGCTCTCGCTGCCGCCGTCGCCGCTCGGGAGAGAGATGGGGTCGGGAGAGAGATCGGATAGAGCTGGGGTTGGTTTTGGGTATATCATGAAAGGGCAGGAACTTTAGGCTAAATGAAACCTTCGGAGGTCCTGTACGTGGGATGGATCTATTGGCAGGGACCTGAGGCAAATTACCCCATAAAAAAATCATGACTTGATGACCTGAACAGGGATCGGCGAAGGTTGGCTAGAGAATTGAAGGCCATGTCAATGCAATAAAAAGGGTTCATATGAACATGTTGTAGGCAACTGAGCCTGAGTGTCAATTAAAGAAAATTATTAAAGACTTTGATTTGGGGAACAATGGCATTGCTAAGCAAGTGCTACTAATGCCAACAAATTACTAAATCCGTTCCAATTACCATAATAAACTCCAACAGAAGCAAAAAAAAAAGGCACAAGGGGGGGGGGGGGGGGGGGGGGGGGGGGGTAGGTCCTTGAATTAATGTAAAGGACGTCCAAGTATCGCTACACACATTAGGTCCCTCTCCAAACGTATGCACTTGCAGCAAGTCCCTCTATTAACTACTCTCCTTTAAATGACAAAATTATCCCTGATTAAAAGCTTAAGTTATTTTCAATGCATCAAATGGGCAGCTACAATGCATTACAAATTGTTCCTCTTTAGTGACGAATTATTGCCCTTTGCTATAGTGAAATCACTGTAGCAAATTATTTTTTTGAAAATCTAGTTTATTTTTTTTTGCTACAGTGAAATCACTGTAGTAATTGTTCATCTTTAATACCGAATTCTCTCTTTGGTACATTGTAGCACAAAGCAACAATTCGGTACTAAAGAGAAGCAATTGCTACAATAAAGATAGGTTAAGGCAGAAACTGAATCATAATCGTCTGTTACACCCACCCCGACGAGTGAATTGCACTCAACCCCAAATGTGGGGCAAAAGAACGGGCACTCCACTCCAAATGAGTAGTTGTGGCGTTAACCTATTTGATCCCTGAGGTTATAGCCTCAGAGGTCCGCACCCTTCTATATAACATGTTACGACTTTTTATAAGGTAACTACGACACACTATGTCAATGACATGTTTGTTAACTGCTTAAGCTATTTCCATACCCCCCCCCCCCCCCCCAGATAAAGCCACAGTTTTGGGTCCTTAAATCCTTCCATCCTTTTTGCATGAGTTCCCATTTTACCTCTCACCTTGTATATTAACCATACCCAGTATTTTGAATCCTATGTCATGAAAACAAACGCGAGGGCAGGGACCGTAATATGTCATTTTTGCCCTTCCCGTATTATCCTACACAAATCACAAATACTATCCAAGAATATTACCCATTTGCCAATAATCAATTGAGTTTTATTTATTTATTTAAAAAACCAAGGGCTATTATGGTAATAGCAATCCCACTAACCCATTCTTCCTTTCATCCTACTTTTTGTTTTCCATTTTGTCCTTCTCTTCTTTGCCACTAATCAATTGAATCTTGTTTATCCATTAAAAAAACAAGGGCTATAATAGAAGGAAAAATCTCACTAACCCACTAACCGATTCCTCCTTCCATCCTACATTTTACCCTTCTCAATTAGTGATGGCAACGATGCAATTTTGAGCAAAACCGAAACCGCACCACCACACTGAAACCGCACCTTGACAATGTACCATTATGTAAAACCGAAACCACACCATGCAATGCACCACGGTTTATCACTAGAATGGCCTAAACGGTGCGGTTTTGGTCAAAACTGAAACCACACTACTACACCAACCAAAATTGCACCACGACGGTTTTATATTTTGGCAAACCAAAACCGCACAATGCAGTGTGATTTACCACAGTTTTCGATTTTAAACTGCACCGTTGCTATCCCTAGTCTCAATCCTATGTTTTAAAACAATATCAAGGAAAATATTTGGGTAGGATATGGGCATAGAAACTCATCCCATTTAACTTTTGGGTATGGGTATGGATACCCCAATACCCATACCTGAACCCCAATTGTCTCTCTAACTTGTGACCTGATCCTGATCCGAAACATCCGGTACGGGTATGGGTACGAATGTATTTCATGTATGGGTATGGGTTGTACAATTTTTGGGTAAAGTATGGGTATAGGAACTCTTCCTGGTAGGTTATAGGTATAGGAACTCTACCCTATTAACTTTCGGGGATGGGTATGAGTACCTTAAAACGCCGAGCCGGTTTCGTAACTTGGAGCTTGCGGGATCCTCGATCCTCCGCCATTAGTCGAAAACACATCGATCAAAACTGTCGACGAGATCAGACAAGCTCTCAGCAGATTCAGAACCTGCATCACCAAGAACACACGAGTCAAGCTTAATTGGTGACAACACCATCCTTGTTCAGCAAGACTCGCCTATGTTTCACTGCAAGTGATCTCTCTCTCCATCAAACGATGATGGGAACTCGGAGTTTCTTGAGGGCGCCTACGCCGGTGTCGGGTGACAGCGGGGTGACCTTCATATCGTCCGTCACCATAAACTTGAAGGAGCTCCTTGCAAATCCTCCTCCGGCCTCGCCCGACGGGATCGGCAGTTTGGGATTTAGTTTTGTTATTTTTGCACGGCCCTCCACACCATGGATGCACTTCGCACTGCCGTCTTTAAAGCAAATTTCTTACGGAGGGACTGAGCATGGCCCAGGCGGCTTCTCATCAATCCTTAATTAGGGATGGCAACGGATCGGGTTTGGAGCGGATCGGCCCTATACGGAATCTGTCCCATTAGATTTTATCCCGTACTAAACCTGCTTCGGGTTTTGAGGATAATTTCTAAACCCGTCCCAATTAGCATTGGAAAAACCCATATCCGCCCGGTTTATGCATTACCGGTCGGGCCGGATCGGCTTTAAAAAAACTATACATTTAACTTCTTGGGCCTACCTAATCGCAGCTCTATATAGCAAATGTTCCTCCTATATTACAATCGCGCGGTTATAAGCTCATGTCAACCTATTATATGATCTTGATAAGTTATATACCCGGGTCGGGTCGGGGTGGTTGGAGTAAAACCCGAACCCGATCAAGATTCAAATTCATATCCCAAACCCGTTTTTGAGCATCCCAAACCCGTCCCAATAGGGTCGGGTCGGGTCGGGTCAGGTAACCCAGTGAAACCGAATAATTGCCATCCCTAATCATAGCTGTGTTTGACTAGGGGTGGCAATCCGACCCGACCCGCCAACCCGACCCGAACCTGATCCGAAGTAGCGGGTTTGGGTTTGGCCTAAACGGATTTGGGTCATAAACGGGTCGACCTGATGACCCGTTTATTTAATGGGTCGGGTTCGGGTTTGTACTTATAACCCAATTGACCCGATCTGACCCGTTTAACAAATGGGTCGTGTCAACCCGACCAGACCCGACGCGAGCCAACCGATCAAACCTGGCCCAATCCGACCTATCTTGACCCAACCCGACAAGTTTACATGGGTTATGTTGAGCCAACCAAAGCCAACCCTACCCGACACAACTCCACCCGTTTAGTAAACGGGTTAAACAGGTCCGGTCAACCCGTTTATTAGACGGGTCGGATTTGGGTTTAAGTTTTTGACCCGTTTATTAAACGGGTCGGGTTCGGATTGGATGTTTTGCCCTTATACCTATGTCTCAACCCGACCCGAACCCGACCTGACCCATTGCCACCCCTATGTTTGACCACCACGGACGAAAAATGGTTCGACCATTGGAATGTCGAACCACCACCGACATTGTTGCTATGTCGGACCATCGTCGACGAACCACCACCAATAGAAGAGTCCCTGCTGTGTTTGACTACCTCCGACGAAAGATAGCAAATAGGTCGTGTCAACCCGACCCAACCCGGCCCAATCCGACCCGTCTTGACCCAACCCGACAGATTTACATGGGTTCTGTTGACCCAACCCGACCCGACACAACCCAACCTATTTAGTAAATGGGTTAAACGGGTCGGGTCGGGTCAACCCGTTTATTAGACGGGTCGGGTTTGGGTTTAAGTTTTTGACCCGTTTATTAAACGGGTCGGGTTTGGGTTGGGTGTTTTGATCTGATACCTATGTCTCAACCCAACCCGACCTGACCCATTGCCACCCCTAATGATGAGTCTACGGATGCCATCCTTACTACCCACCCCTCTAATGTTTGGAGGGATTTGTGGCGGTGCCTTGGGTGTAAACGTATCAAAAACCGGTTACCATCATGCCATCTTTGTAGCAGGTGCACGGAGGGAGCTGGAGGATGCTCATCATGCCATATTTGGGTGCCATCGGGCCAGGGATATATGGGATCGGCTTCCCACTCTTGTTAAACCTCCGATGAACATCGAAGAATGGTGCGTGTTAATCCATGAAGCGCTCAAAGAATATGATCATGGCTGTTGTTGTCTGTTAGTTAGTGCTGTGTGGAGCATCTGGTTGGATCGTAACAAGGAACTCTTCGAGGGAAGTTCCAAGAGCCTGACTAGCGTGGCAAGAACCTATGTTATTTCATCGCATGATTTTCTCTGCGCTCACAAGGTCTTTCGGATATTGCAAGACTATGTCGTTCAGAAAAAAAAAAAAATTCTTCTTCAAATGGACCCCTCCTCTTGATGGTGAACTCAAAGTTAACTTCGATGGAGCGCTGAATCAAGGCAAAAGGATTGGTTGGAAGGGGACTCGATTACTATTATCAACTGAGCTAAATGTGGCGGGGTAAGCACTTCCTGATTCCGGATATTGTGAGCATGATCGGGCGGTTCCCGCATATCAGAATTAGCCATGTGTTTCGAGAGGCTAATAGCGCTGCTGATTGCCTTACTACTTATGCCAAATCCATCGGAGCTCCCATATTTTGGATTGAGAACTTTCTACCGAAGCTGCTCTCTTTGTCAAGGATGGATATATCTTTTTAGCTGCTCGATCTCTTTGTCAAGGATGGATATATCTTTTTATTTGTGTTCTCGTATTGTAGACACTTAATCTGTAATATTTTTTATTACCCAAAAAAAAAATACTCTAATGTTACTCAGCTTCAGCATATATGAAATAGAACATTGGGAAGCAGGTCAGACAGACATAGCAGCCAGGGGCGGACCCAGGAATTTTCACTTGAGGGGGCCGAACTAGTAGAATGCATAGTGGATTAGAAAAATTATAAATTATAATATTGATTTTTTAACTAAAATTCTTATCATATTCTTAGTAAAAAACGACATACGATAAGATCATAACTGAAAAGTACTTTACAGCCTATCAAGAACAAATGCATACAAAAATATGTCTAGACAACTTTGGCATGGATACACATAATATCAAAACTAAAAAAATGAATAATTATTGTAGAAATATATCAAGTAAAAAATTGCATAGGTATGTGAAAAAAAACATATAATAAAAAGATCAAACATCCATTATCAAAGTTGTGCTCGACGATCTTTTAGAGAATAGAAATCATCTATGATTGAGTCTGAACTGAAAGTCTCAGCAATTTCTTTCTCTATATAAACAGACAAGTAATCTGCAAGAAACTCATCCTCCATCTTGTTGCGAAGTTTGGTTTTGACAATTTTCATTGCTGAAAATGCTCGCTCTGTAGTCGCAGTGGAAACTGGAAGAGTCAACACAAGACGAATCAATCTATCAATAAGATAATAGACTTTTGACTTATCTGTTTCCACTAATCCTCGGCATAGTTCAGATATTGTAGACACATTCTGTAAATTTGGATGACAAGGTACATCGAGCTCATAATGTTGCAACTGAAATCTCAAAAGAACTCGCTCTTGCTCTGTAAAATCTTCAGGGTAAAACTTCTCTACAAGACTGCAAATGCTATCAATTTTAAATAATTTATAACCATCCTTGGGATCCAAAGCTGAGCTAAGAATAAGCAGTTCCATTGCTTGCTCGCTAAATCTGTTATTCAATTCATGCAGCTGAGAGTCTATTGCAGTGGTGAATATGTCAATCCGATAATGATGCTCAATTGTAATGTGATCTCGTTGATAAAGAGATCGACCTCGACCCATTATATAACGAGCACTCATATCAGGCATATCAATGTTATAGCTTCCACAAAATGATTTCACATTCTCAAGTAGAGCCTCCCAACCATCTTCTCTCAACTTTTGAATGAGTTCTTTTGTTGTTGAGACTAGATGCATAGCATTTAAGATGTCTTGAGATTTGTGTTGCAAAGCCTGACAAAGGATATCTGTAATCCCCATAACTTCTTTCACCAAATGCAAAATAAATACAAACTCGAATGATGTAATCGTATTATAAGCAGCATCAGCATCCCCACGTTGAGAGTAAGTGGATCCATCTTTAATGATGTTTTGAAGAACTGAACAAGTTGCAACAAACATCTTTATTAAACTACAAATAGAAGAAAAATGAGAGCCCCAACGAGTATCTCCAGCACGTTGCAAAGTACCAATCTGATTAGCCCCACTACCAGTCTCAAGTTCATCAATAGCTATCATATGTGTAATTCGAGCTGCTTGAGCATATTGTAATTCACTGTTTCGTTTGCAAGAAGCACCAATGATATTGACAACAGAAGTCAATTTTGAAAAGAACTGATGAACAGGGATTACCTCTCTAGATGCTGCAACTAATGCTAACTGTAGACGATGGGCAAAGCAATGAAATTATTGACGCACATATCAGCTAAAAGCATGAGGCTTGAGACGGGTGTACCGTGTACGACTCATGACATGCACTAGAACAAGGCTGTGGCGTATCTCCTAAAGCTATGATTTCCTATCAAGCAACTAATACTATAGTTCATCAAGGCCTTTTGCCATCTTTGCAGTCCTCTAACTTCATCTAACACAAATCCTAATTCTAACCACCTACCATTATCTATGAAGAAAAAATCTTTAGATTAAACCTGTAATGAGAAATATGCACGCGTAACATTCTAAGCAATTAATTGCACTACAAGGTCTTATTTACCAACTACTCAATATTTAGTTAGCATTCCCAATTATTTGTTAGATGCAAGAAGAATTGCATCAATTTTATAAAAAAAATATCATCACAAACAATATCCCCCTATGAGAGTTAAAATCAAATGTCTCTCTGTAAAATATCACAATATGTGCAGTTATTTAGGATTTCGGAGAGTATTTTCCAAATCAGGAAAAAAGATAGGGCAACGTTACAAACTTACAATATTGCACGGAAAGTCTGATTATGATATCATCCAATCACACAAAATTAACAAATAAGTGTTTCTAATATGACATTGCAACATCCTCTTTCTAACTTCCATTTTAAAAATTAAAAAGAAAAAAAATACCTCTTCAAAAAAATGGCTTTACAAGTCAATTCTTTGTGGGTTGGGGTGCAGGCTGTGCACCTATGCTTGGATAATTGGATGGTCGATCGGTCACCGGACCAACAGCAATACAAGATTGAGGAATTTCGTGGGGTTCAAGTCTTCAAAAGGTGGGCCGGCGGCTGTGACTCCTGTGAGGAAATAGGAATAGAGCTGATGAAATCATGAGAGAGAGTAGGATGTCTCTATTAGAGCAATCGCAGAGAGAGAGAGATAGTCATAGAGAGAGCTCAGAGAGGGATTTATTGATACCTCCCGGCTACCCGATGGACCGATCCCGGCGCCGGCGGGCCGGCAGCGATCCGAATCATCCGAGAGAGAGAGAGAGAGAGAGAGAGAGAGAGAGAGAGAGAGAGAGAGAGAGAGAGAGAGAGAGAGAGAGAGAGAGAGAGGGATTTAGGGATTTAGTCTTTTAGAGATACCTACCCGGCTAGGCGGCTCAGCGGTTGCCCGATGGAGTCGATGGACCGATCCCGGCGGGCCGGCGGGCGGCGGCGATCCGAATCATCCGATCGAGAGATCGAGAGGGAGAGGGAGAGGGAGAGAGAGAGAGGGAGAGGGAGAGAGAGAGAACAGAGATGATATCCCGTAGCAGTAGCTGTAGGGCCGTACCCGATTGATTCTCTGTTGATATGATAATAGATCGCAACCAAATAGGCAACCACCCGATCGATTCGCTGCCCTGCTGATCTGATCGCAGCAATGCAGTTTTAATCCGTTGATCACTGATCGTGTGGTCATCGGCTTGTGAGGTCATATATATCAACATTATAAAACCTGGGAATTTTTTTTTGGAAAAAATTTGGGGGGGCCATGGCCCCCCCCAGTCCCTTCATAGATCCGCCCCTGTAGCAGCTATCCGGAAATGAAATTAATGGTAATAGAAAACATCCTAATCAAAGAAGAAAGGAACAATAATAGAGATTGTTGTCACCAGAGAAGCCATCGTCGAGGCAATCGAGCCTCAAGCACTCTGCTACTTCGGCAATGATTCCTGCCACTGGAGAAGCAGGCCTTGGGAGAGAGAAGAAGAGAGGAGACCGGAGAGATGGAGGGAGAGTGGGAGAAGGGATGGATCCAGGATTTGAACCTTGGGGGTGCAAATATTAGAAAAAAATTTAGGAGGACGGGGTCTTAAATTTTGTTTAAAATTAAGGGAGGGGCGAACTTATGTAATTTTAAAATAACCATAGATAATACTATTATAATAAGTGGTTCTCTTTCGAATCAAGAGGGGGCCATCGCCCCCACAGGCCCCCACCGGATCCATCCCTGAGTGGGAGATCGAGATCAAGAGAGGAGGAGCTGGGGGAGGGGAAAGAGAAACATGACCCCCGTGGAAGAGGGACTTGGGTGTGGGTAGGCGGCGTGGGTAGGTATGGCTACAATTTGGGCGGGTTGGGCGGAACCCAGGCCCAACCCAAGGGGCCACACTAGGTCTGCCAATCCGGCCGGATCGGATCAGGCCAAGCCTTGCCCGAACTCGGTCTGAACCTAAACCTGTTTTCCCAAGGCCGAGTTCGGCCCGAAACATTTTCACATCATTCATCCCAAACTCGGCCCATTTTGTAATTCGGGCTTCAGGCCGAGTACGGGCGAGCCCAATTACGATTGTTGTGAATCAAATATTTAAAAAAAAAAATGGACATTCTAGAACTAAGAGAAAATCCGAAAATGTACTAGAATAGGGCTGGCATATTCCGACCCGACCCGACAGACCTGACACGAAGTTAGCGGGTCTGGGTCAGGGCTAAACAGGTTTGGGCCATAAACGGTCTATAGATCCGTTTAATAAACAGATTGGGTCCAGATTTAGGGTCTGGACAGGGTAGACCCGGGAAGACCTGTTTAAAATTCACCAGATCATGTCGGGTCTACCCGCAATCCGATACTATAATATATAGTATCAGTGGGTCTATCGGGTAATGTTGGGTTGAATCGGATCGGGTCGAAATGGGTCAACTGAATAAACCCGTGTGGTAAACGGGTCTAACGGGTCTTATCGGGTCTACAAGTTTATAAACGGGTCGGGTGCGGGTTTAAAACCTAGACACGATTAATTAAATGGGTCGGGTCCGGGTCTAGGGGTTTTGGACACGATCCGAAACTAGACACGGTACAAACCCGACCCGACACAACCCATTGCCACCCCTACTTCACTAGCTGAAAACACATAATGTTGTAACTGTAGATTTGAAATATGAGACTGACAGTAACGCAGTTTGATATAACTAGCAATGTTCATACAAATAGCAAATGCAACTTATCAACAATAACACATTTCTGGACAACCATGAGACTGAAAGTGAGGAATTCTGTTCTGAAAATTACAAATATTGACTGTGGGGGAGATTTTTGGTCATGCAACACTCCCCAAGTGGACTGATGTCTCCTACCGAGTTCCCTCCTCAGTACCTACAAAGAAGAATGAGGATCTTTTCGAGCTAATTAAGGTCCCTCCGATGCTCAAGTCAGTTGAGACCTGTGGGGGATGATCTCCGTGCCGACCCAAAGACTCCGCCCAACCAGTCAATCGAGTCGAAATTTTGATCGAACGTTTGTCTAGTTTGTAGGTTCGGATAGTGATGACGTAGAGTTGAACTTCTGAATAGCCGAAAGATTGTTGACACGAGGTGTGATCTCGGAGTTCAGCCGAAGCCTACGTCTCAGTGCTATAAGGAGCAACCTGAATTTACTAACACTTGAACTGGAGTGACCTCGACAGGCCGAGTGTCACCAGTTTTTCTTCGAAAAGAAGATTGATAGGTTAGGGTGTCAGAGCTCTTGATTTTTCGGAAGTCTGATTCAGAAATCAGATATTCGATCTAGTACACTTGTCGGGTATACTATTTATAGAGTTTTTTGGACGAAAACCTGGGTAAAATGTGGTTTTCTACGACTGTCGTCGAGATCCAAGCGAGGATTGGTGGGTCTCGTTGTTGTCTCTGTGGACCCTCCAGACAGGACTGGTGGGTCCCGTTGTCGTCTCTGTGGGCCCCCCCCAGGCAGGGCTGATGGGTCCCATTGTTGGGCGTCAGCTAAATTTTGCACCCACAAGACTCTAAGGGGAGAAAAAAAAAGTGGGACTACTAGTGGAGTTCTATGCGTTACATACATGGCCCTCACTGAGAGGCCATGCTTTTATATGAATTTGGAACTTTCGGCGGTTTGATGGCTCTTTTGTCGTTAGTTTCTATTTTATCAAGATCGCGTGAGGGATGATCAGAACGACTAGCCTATGCACGGCCATTCTGATCTGTTATCCCTAAGTACAGTAGAGCATGGGGGGAATGGTCAGGATGGTAGAAGCGTACCTGGCCATCCTGTACCGCAGCCCCCAAATACACAGGAATGTTTGACCGGCGGTGGCAGCTCGGCGCCCTACAATAATTTGAACGATCCCAGCAGCAGTTTGTAGCTCGAATCGGAGCTATTGAGATGAAGGATGGTAGAAAGCCTCAGTTGAAACCATACTGAATCAACAGCATACTCTCTTGGCATGATTAGATGGTATTGCTCCATTGGTTTTGATTCTCGGACTTATTGATGTTTCTGCAATTACGAGGGTTGCCCATGCAATTGTTGATGAATACATGATGCACATCTCATTCAAGGAGGCTGGAGTATTAAAAAGGGAAATTTTATTCATACCCCATAAATCTGTAATTAGCCCCCATTTCCAACAAACTTGAACACACCTTAATTTTTTTTTTCATACCCCATTCCTATCCCAAAAATACCCTTCCCCCTTACACCCCACCTTCAATACACCCCAGTTAAATGGCCCACCCCAACTTGATTATACCCCAATCAAACACATACCCCCCTCAAATATACCCCAATTATATGCACTCTTGAATACACCCCACTCTTAAATAAACCCCATGCAGTTGGCTGATACTTGAAGGCACAAGTAGAGCTGCAACTTGGGCGGGCCAACCTGAACCCAACCCGAGTCCAACCCGAACCCAACCTGAATTTGGGCGGGCTAATCCGAGCCCAACCTAAATTATTTCTCCTCGACCCGACAGGACCCGACACGAAATTAGCGGGTCTGGGACAAGGCTAAACGGGTTCGGGTCATAAACGGGTCGACACAATAGACCCGTTTAATAAACGGGTCGGGTCCGGGATTAGGGTCCGGACACGGTAGACCCGTTTAGTATTCAACGGGTCGTGTCGGGTCGGGTCTACAAGCAATCCAATACTATAATATATAATACCAGTGGGTCTTTCGGGTCAGGTCGGGTCAAGTCGGATTGGGTCGGATCGGGTCAACTGAATAGATCCGGCTGGTAAACGGGTCTTACCCGGTCTTATCGTGTCTACCTATTTATTAGCGAGTCGGGTACGGGTTTAGGATCTAGATACGATTAGTTAAACGGGTCGGGTCCGGGTCTAGGGGTTTTGGACACGACACGAAACTAGACACGACACGAACCCGACACGACATGACTCATTGCCACCTCTAGCTGCAACTTGGGCGGGACAACCCGAACCCAACCCGACTTTGGGCGGGTTAACCCGAACCCACCCCGCACAACCCGGCCAACCCGACGGGTTGGGCCTGGGCTAAGTTTAAACAAACATTGCGTTGGGTTGGGGGTACAAAAGACACTGAGAAGCGGCTTTGGGGTTTGGGGTAAAAAAAAAGGGCATTGTTGGTATTAAAAGATTGTTGAGTAAGTTATTGAGAAACGCTAGGGATACGGGGGCTAATGACAGATTTTTGGGATATGAATAAAATTTCCCATTAAAAATAGGGCAAATTATAAAAACCTCACCTGAACTATACATATCGTTTCATATTGGTCCCTCAAACTATTTTTCTTGAACAATTTGATACTTAAACTATGCTCCGTGTGCATTTAGCTCCGTCCATGAACTTTTTATCATGAAAATACCTTTATTAATTTTCAATAAGGCTCAAAAATGTTTTAAAATATTTAAGTTATGCTTACTAGGACAATGGTATTTTCGGAATAAAAGTTAATGGAGGGGACTAAATGCAGACTGAGCATAGTTCAGGGATCAAATTGGTTTTAAAAAAATTTAAGGGACCAATATGGAATGAGGTGTATAGTTCAGGAGAGGATTTTGTAATTTGCTCTTAAAATATTGTAACTCAAGCCTTGGAGAGGCTGAGTGGCAAATCACCTGCCTTTATTTCTAATAGAACTAGTGCAATTGGCACGTGCAACAGTTGTTGATCTATGGATCTTTCACACGTACACAAATTAAAAATAGTCATTTTAGTATAGGGTATGAACACATGAAATAATGATAGGCGCATATAGATAATTTTTGTAGGGCCACAATGGAAAGTGCAAGAATGCAACATTTCCTTTCTTGCTTTTGTTTTAATAACATGGGATCCAAATACGAGATATGCGTACACTATATATATGTCATACTGTATTATCTACTCAAGTTAGATAAACAATCAGGTTTCGGGTGTCAAATATAGGTATTGAGGTACCCATACCTATACCTGACAATTAATCGGGTAGAGTTCATATACCCATATCTTACCCAAGTCTTGTAAAAAGCATTAATGTACCCATACCTATACCTGAAAGTGCAGTTGTACCCGTAATCCATACCCGTACTGGATGTTTTATGTTGGAGTCGGGTCACAAGTTCGAGGGAAAATTTTTCAGCACATCCTGCGTACACTACAACCGTTACCCAGAGCCTATCAGCACGCTTCAAGTGCTGGGGGCTACTACCCCCATGCGATGTGGTCTGCCACCCCACGTCTCTTGAATTGCAGTGGGCCCCCTAGTTATAGTGTACGTAGGATGTACTGAAAATTTTTCCCAGGTTAGAGGGGCAATTGGGTTTTGAGCAAGGTTCGAAATTTCTATTTCGGTCAATATTTCGACCTCCTGGAAAATGGAAATATTTCGTGGAAATATTTCGACAGTGTGGAAATATTGTGATTTGATAGAAATGGTGGAAATATTGATTTTTTAATGAAATTTTTGAATGAAACTCAGGATAGTCATAAACTAAGTATAGACACACGTTTTAGAACACTTAGATAATATTTATACCCTATCTACGGGTGTAGAGCATCACAAAGCATGTATTTTGCATTTGAGTCTGTGAGTCTTATGCAGTCTTGTTTGAACCTGTTTTGATCTATGTTTTTTAAATGGTTTTTAATCTTTTTTGTGGAGAAAAATATTTCCAAAATAAAGATTAGTTGATTGTTAAATTAATGCTTCAAACGATTTTGAAAATGGACTTAAAACAAGAAAGTTGTGCAAGTTTGAAATCGTACAAAAATTATGCTGAAATGCAAAACACTGTTTTTTTACTAAGTCTGAAAAAATAAGTTTTTATAAAGAAAAGTTTTTATACATTCAAAATTTTCTTTGACGGACCATGGTTTTCTAGATGTACTTGTAGTTCTACATCTTGTGGAATTTTTTGAGCTAAAAATGAGTTGATTTAACCACTTTTCTCAACATACAAATTTTATGAAAAACCGAAAAAACTGTTTTCTCCTACTAAAACTGAAAACCTACTTTTTGATTCACTTGGTTTTTGATTTTTTTGATATTTTTATTGAAATCAAATGGGGGGGTATTTGCTTATTTACATATAATAACTTAAAGTAAATGGAGAAAATAAAAATTAAGTAAGACGTTATTTACTATATGTAAATAAGCTGCTGAAACCGAAACCCCCAGTCCTCTTTTATAACCAATCAGTCCCAATATTTCGGTGCCAAAATCCCGAAATATCTCGAAATTTTCACGAAATATTGCGATATTTCGTGCCGGCAAATATATCGTGCGAAATATCGCGATATTCTCGTGATTTCTATTTCGTTTGATATCGCAGTAGACATTTCGTGTCGAGGTCTGGAAAAACCAAAATATTTCGCGATATTTCGCGAAATATTTCGAGATTTTGTACCTTGGTTTTGAGTATGGGTATTGGGATATTTATATCCATACCCGAAAGCCAATCGGGTAGAGTTCCAATGCCCATACCCTACCCAAATATTTTCCTGATGTTGTTTTAAAACATAGGATTGAGAAGGGTAAAATGGGAAATAAAATGTAGGATGGAAGGAAGAATGGGTTAGTGAATTAGTGGGATTGTCATTCCCATTATAGCCCTTGTTTTTTTAATGGATAAGAGAAGAGAAGAGAATGGATGGAAGGGTAAAATGGGTAACAAAAAAGTAGGATGGGAAGAAGAATGGGTTAGTGGGATTTAGTCCCATAATAGCCCTTGGTTTTTTAAATGGATAAATAAGACTCAATTGCTTAGTGGCAAAGGGGTCATATTCTTGGATAATATTTGTGATTTGTGTAGGAATAGAACGGGAAGAGCAAAAATGGCATATTACGGTCCTAGCCCTTTTGTCTATTTTCATGACATAGGATTCAAAATATTGGGTATGGATTAATATATATAGTGAAGGGTAAAATGAAAACTTACATAAAAGGATGGAAGGAAGTAAAGACCCAAAACTGCGGATTTATATCAAGGGGTACCCATATCCATACCTGACAATTAATCGGGTAGAGTTCATATACCCATATCTTAACCCAAGACTTGTAAAAAGTAAGGGTGCAACTCAGGTCAGGTTGGTTTCGGTTTGAGCCAACCCAGAACCGAACCGAACTAGTTTGGTTCTACCATATTGAAACCCGAACCAACCCAACTTGGGCATAGACCCAAACCAACCCAACCCACACTAAGGTCGGGTTGGTTCTTGGGTTGGTAGTTGGTATAAAAAAATAATGGTCATCCACTATTTGCTAGTAAGGCTGCAACTCGGGCAGGTTGGGCCGGGTTGAGGGTCAACCCAAGCCCAACCCAAGTACTAAAACCTCCAACCCAAACCCAACCCAACCCAACCTCCAACTCGAGATACCTAGCCCAAGCCCAACCCAAGCAAAAATTTCTATGCTCGGGCTGGGCTCGGGTTAGCCCAAGTTGGTAGGACGGGTCGGGTTGTGCAAGTTTGAGTACACTTATTGTTTAAAATTTTAACTTTTGAAGATCAAAATCTAAAAAAAAATTATACTTGCTAACACTACCATACAACTTTTTAAACATTTCTATCCATGCAATTTACTAGATCATTAGATAATGCATTTATTTGATGAGCAAGAAGCTTATAAATAATATGGTATTGGGTGAAACAGATGATTGTGACTACGACCCCTCAACATATGAGTACTCGAGATGGTTGTGATTGTTACCTATGTTAGAATTGGTGAGGTCTATAGCTCGTAAAAACCTATAGTTTAGCTATGTATGGTTGATAGTATAGGAATGCATATTGGTACGTACCTTAGTACGTGTTCTGATTACAGAACAGAGAGCCATGGCTACATGGTAATCCTCTTGAGTGGGAGACTCAAGGGACTGGTCCCATGTAACCTAAATACGTTCGCAGCTCTGATTAGGGTTGGTCGCCCTATCAGGTTAAGCTGTTGGGATGACAGAGCGTGGGTGTCTCCACCACGGTCATTGCCAGACACAGTGTCTGTGGCCGAACGGAACCAACACGGTGCACAGATCGATGAGCAGACATCGGTGCACTAAACCGTGTTTCTGCTTAGGGTAAAACGGTCCTAAACCCTGAGGAGCCATGTCTGGTGGACTAACCAGTTGTGTGGTGCTTTGGCGCACCAATGTGTGAGGATCCGGATGCAGTGATCCAAAACCACGGTGTACTGGGTTACCCGGCTGGCGTTGCATCAGCGTGTTACTCCTACAGGCTATCCATACCCCTAACGGGAGGTGCATTCCTTGGTCTGACCTACGTCGTATTAAACCCTGGCCAGGTGGTCATCAGTTGGACTGGTGACGGATTCGGTTGCTCGTAAGAGTAATCGGAGGTACGATATATGTGGTCAACCTGGAAGGAACCGAGTCATATGAGCAATCGAGTCTGACGGTATTCTCCACCGCTCGAGTTGCATCATGGCACCAGTGGAGGGACAGCGGGTTTACCATACTAAGCGGAGAGCAGGGGTATGAGGGAGAACATAGTAAGTCCGGGGGAATTGGAGTGCAGCCTGCGTCGCACTCTGGGTGGCTACGCAGGTTAACTCGGACTCAAGGATCGATGGTACACTCGGGTAGTGTGTCGATCGAGTCTGAGTTGGAAGCCATGAACCCTGGTCCCTGAAGGTTCCACCTTATCGACATTATGTACGGTTCTTATACCATCTCATCGAAACACAGAACATAGTTAGAGGAAGCGAGAAGTCCAAGCATACGCTCCGTGAGTGCTTCGCACTAGTGCACGGTAGATGCGTAGCTACGTGTGTGCACTAAGGGGAAACCCTAGGTTAGTGCAGAGACGCATGTAGTAATTCCTTGCCATAAGTGGACTTTGCCACATGGGTGCGATGCACCGGGATATGTTGCGAGTTGACTAGTTGACTTCACTAGGGGCACCCTACGGGAACCTCAGAGAATAGTAAAATCATTGGTGCACTTCACTTATGTGTGCCTTGCAAAGTCTCGTACCCGAGGAACGTCCAACTAGTGGCATAAGGGCGTTTTGGTCATACCATGCGCCACTATGCACTAAGGGGGCCAGCCCTAAGTGTTGAGAGACTGGTCAAGGCCGGCCCCATTATTTTTGGGAGGTTGTTGCCTCCGATGAAGGGGCCAGTTATGAGGCGCAGAAAACGGGCTGGTTTTGACCGTTTTCAAAAACAAGGAAAGGATAGAGATAAAGAAGAGATATATAGGGATAAGGTTTGAATCAATCATCCTTATCCATACTGTCCTTATCCATATGGATAGGCCGGCTATATATATGAGAAGGAGAAAGAGGGGGCACGAAATTTGATAGAGCCATGCAAGCCCTAGGGCCGGCCATGGCATGGGGAAACCCTAGCCGCCCCCTCTCCTCTCTTCGTATCTCCTCTCTCGTCTCTCTCTCCCTCGCTTGCGCCATTGGATGGCGACTCGTCTTCCTCGCATGGTGTTTCGTAGAAGGAGAAGGCTCGTCGTATGGAGTCACTCAGAGATCCATCGACGAGGTGCCGTGCATCGTGTGAGATCGGGTGAACTAGAAGGCGTCTCCCGCAACCTTTTGCTGTCCAGAATCTGCACAGAAAATCAATGTTGTTTCTGCGATTCCGGGAGCTATAGAAGTCCAAACGATGTGAAACTTGTTGGAAAAATTGCGTCTCGAAGTTGTCTACCTGCAGTCCAAATTTCAGCCTAATCGGAGTTCGGAGCAGAAAGTTATGACAATCGCACCGAAGCTATGTCGAGCAGATCCGTAGCCCGTCTCCATCGACAAAGAAGAAATTTGTCGCGGTGAAAGATTCCGCACGCAGGTATGATCTCTAACAAGTAGATCTAACATAATTAGAACATGCATTCATGCTAGATTGTTCTTTTGCGTTAGATCGTCGTTAGGGGTTCGCGTAGTTGCCATGCTAGATTCATACACGCATATGTAGATCGTTTCGATGAAAATTTTGATATGTAACGCACACCGCTCACGGTCCTCGGACCTATTCTTTGCTTCCGCTGCGGGCCTCTACCATGGATTCATCATTCCAACAATTGGTATCAGAGCACGCTAGTGGTGTGCGTTTCATGTTTTTTTCATGAAACCGTCATGTGCGCGCATGAATAGTATTTGCTGCCATCGGGGTTCTACGAGTAGATCATGCATAGTATATTTTTTTGTGTGTTCTATGAATCGTTCTTGCAGGGCGCCGCTTCTAAAATTATTCTGGATATGTGATTGCTTGCTACCGGGGGTCGGACCCCGTGTTAGCGATTTTGTCTGGATATTTTTTGTTCTGTGTGTGGATAGATTTAGAGCCATAGTTGGGCAAGAGGTGAAGATTTACCACCCTTGATTCCCAGGCTTTTGCTAGGTTTGTTTTCCTTTTCTTTCTAGGAAATTGTGTACGAGCGAGCACTTGCTCGAAGTGTACTAGATCTTTTTCGATTACAGATTGAAGAGGAGGACTTGCCGTGGAGATCCACCACCGGGAAGATGAGCGAAACCTTGGAGGACGATGGCGATCCGGCGAAGCGTACACGATGACGGCAAAGGGCAGAAAGCGTTAGGAGATCGTATACAGAGGCTTGCACCGGATCGAGGAGCCTTGCGAAGGAGACAGAGATCTTGCGCTATGCCAGTCAGGTTCAGGGGTCGGACCCTGAACTTGATTTAGTTGTGTGCTTGTTTCTTTCAGTAGTTCTTTATATTTCTGTAAAAAACCCCAATGCAAAAATTTGATTATCTGTGTTAGAGGGATGTCCTTTCCCCTCGGGTCTTAGCGACCTTATTAGGATAGGATTCCACTAGTGACGCCTATTATTTAATTGACCCTTGATGATAGCATGAATTCCTCACATTTGGTTATGCCCCCATTAGGTCAACACCCGATTAGTCGGGTGTGCCTATTTGGCAAGCATCGAAACCTAGAATGAGTTGGAATTCTACTATGACATCATTCGTCAAATTTATAAGCGAGGCGCCATGGTAGTGGAAGACCTTTCCTGTCAGTCTGACCTTAGGCTAGGCTCCAGGGCATTAGCGTGATAGCCAAGTTTGCGGAGCATCGATGTTTTTGAAATATGTAATGTGACCCTTGAGTGGAGAAATCCACTCGAGGCAGGGACTATGATATTCCGAGATCGATTAATGCTTCGCGAAAGGCTTGAATGCTAGTGGGAGCACGGTATGACCAGGGTCTAGTGTATAGGTTGTCGTGATCTTAGTGTACACTCATACTTGCATAAAATAACCCTCAACTATAATAAGGGATGTGTAAGAGGACTCGTCGAGATCCTCTGGCCTCCACAACCAACTGCTCTGTGTCTGGGTGGAAGGGCGTAGCTCGACACCCCCTAGGGTGAGGGTTATGTTTTTCCATGCCAGATAACTTAGCGGTCTCCTTCAGGATATGGCAGTTACGGGGCCAGGAGAGAAGGGCTTTTTATCCCACCCTAGTGGGGGCCGCATGAACTCTCGTGCCGTAATTGCTTAGGCTTGTGGGTAAGCATCCGAAGTGGACGTGAGGCATCCATTGCTTGCACAATGGGGATCACGTGGCACTGGCCAAAAGGACAACCATGGTCCATCAAAGCCCTTAGTTGACAGATTTGGACAGGGTCAAGGAAAGGCCCGTGTAAGCGGATTGACGCTGCATGATGCCCCCTAGGGCAGGTGTAGTCGATTCCGAGATCTTACATACATGGTTAATTAATCCATAGAGGTGTCTTCGCTGTGAGGGTAGCGCTGACATTTGGATATAATTAGCTTGTTTTAAAAATCCATAAAATAAGTTATTTTGCATTCGTTTTCATTCAACCATATAGTTCCCCTATCCGTTATCCCATAAGAGAACCAGTTATCGGGTCTCTAACTACGTAGAGCGGAAGCGCTTTCTTTAGCTTATGCATAGGGTAGTTAACGTACATTGGCATACAATCTAAATATCCCTGTACTAGACTAACGGGTTCAGATATCACTAGGGCACTAACTAGGGCATATGACGACTAGCAAGAGTCTAAGGAGATGTGCAAGTGCTATGATTATAGCAGACTTGCGGACAACTCTTTAGAAGCGAGTCAGAGATATACCGGGTGTTCTCTAATTAAGTTTTACTTGCATTAGATGTCTGGAAGGCGAAGTCAGTCGACTCATCGCTTTTTAACTAAGATACTTGTCGGTACCGAGATGTCAGAGGGTATGCTTGTTCGGGAACACATCTTTGAGTTCCAGATCGAACTAGATTCCAAAGACATAGTACCGGATGACGAGGTGGTGGAAGACGTCTGTCTTGCATCCTTGTCTGGAACCTTCGAAGGCGTTATCAGAGACTTTAGCTTTAACAAGTTAGAGATGATAAACGCAGAACTTCTAAGGAGATTTCCAAGAGACAAAGGATGGGATCAAGATTAAAGGCAAAGCCTTTAGTGCTTAACCTAGGTCTTCTTTAGAAGAACCTAAAGGAGTAACTTATAAGAGATCGAAAACTATTCTAGTGCAGAAACTAGTGTGGACTCCTAAGTATGGTAACGCTAAGGACGGAAGAGTTTCTGTTTTAGCAAGTATAGGGGGTATTTGAAGATTGAGTATGGTCTCAGGATGTTAGGATTTGAGTCGCTATCTAGTAGCAGTTCTTATTCTTCTTAGAATGTAGACTTCGGGTCTACAGAGATTCAAGGAAAGCACAAGGCTACTTTATAGTGAAGTAATCATAACATAGGTACTGATGCCATAAGCCGCTGTGGAAGCTGTTAGATATGATTGTCTTAGTTTTTCCGAAATACGGATTATGTTTTTTAGAGATGTAGTTCTGTTTCCTCTTTGGTAAATGAAGTTTTTAGTTTTAGACAGCACCGTAGGTGTGTATCTTAAACTAAATAGATAGCTTCATTACTAGAGAAATAGATCAGAATAATCTCTTTATATTTAATCCTAATTCGGAAATAGATTTCATGACAGCTGCAGCATCTAATTTAAATTCATCTAAATTCTTCGGAGAAGCTATCCCATTTGTGACCCCTCTGATTTAGATATTTTGCCTCAGATAAATTCAGAGGTGACAGAAGGCCGAGTTTCTGTTCATAGAATCATCGGAGATCCTTCTAACCTATGAGTGTAATCTGGAAGGCAGAATAACTAAAAGGGCCATGAAGGTATGGGAGTTAGTTAATTTTGACATCTATGGTTCCAAGAGCGTCTAGATGATAGAAGACTCTTCGATTTAATCGAAGGAATAAGTCACTATCGGACGAGTTCCATAGGATCCTAATGGAGCATGGGATTATCTCCCAGTTAAATGCTCCAAGGATGACACGTCAGAATGAAGTCTTCGAGAGAAGGAATCGAACTCTGTTTGACATGGTCCGTAGTATGATGAATATTGCCAAGTGTACTACCCACCTTTGGTGGGGTTGTACCTTAAAAAAGTAGCTTATATCTGAAACTATCTCTCATCTAGATCAGTGCCTCAGACCTATAGAGAGCTATGGTCTAAGCGAAAGCTGACACTATAGAGTCTCGAGATATAGGGTTGTCTTGCACTTGTGCAAAGGGACAAGAGGGATGAGATGGAGATATAGTTCCAGGTATATCTGTTTGTAGGTTACCCTTAGGAGGCATAAGGTGGACTGTTCTATGATCTTGAGGTTTGGAAGGTAATCGTTTCTACGAATACCATCTACCTAGACCAGGATTATATTATAGACCATAAGTTTACCGGTAAGGTAGTTCTGGGTGAACTACTGGGTACTGGTAGAGAGTGCGCATCTGAAAACGTAGTGGGAGTAGATGATACAAGAAACTAGTATACCAGACACTGTAGAAACAATTCACTTTTGTACTACCACCACTTTGTCGTTGTGGGACCATCAGAGCTCATGAAAGATACTATGGAGAAACTTCGATAGTTAATCCAGAGTTTCAGGAGGATGATCCCTAGAGCTACGAAGAAGTAGTGGGAGCTTCCTTTGTACCACCACCACCTCGTCGTTGTGGGACCATCAGAGCTCCTGAAAGATACTATGGAGAAACTTTGATAGTTAATCCAGAGTTTCAGGAGGATGATCCCTAGAGCTACGAAGAAGTAGTGGGAGCTTCCGACAGCTCTGACTGACAAAAGACCATGAAGGCAAGCTTGCATCAATGTTCCTTGGAACAGTCTTGACACTTATAGCACTATCATCCTTTGGGGTGTAGGAGGTGTATAAGAAGAGCACCCGGTTAAGGCTTAAGTAGCTAGATTAGTTACCAAAGGAGAAGAGATTGACTATGTCAAAATCATCTCACTGGTAGCTATGCCTAAGTCTATTTCGGATCCTCTTAATCCATCACAGCCCATTATAGTTGGGAGATCTGGTAGATGGATGTCAAGACAGTTATTCCCTAACGGGAATTTGGAAAGGACATATGGATGATATCGCCCAAGGCTTTGTGTCAGTAGGTCAGGAAGATATGTGATGTAAGTTGCAAAGGTCCATTTATGGACTGATGCAAGCATCCAAGTTGGAATATCTATTTTGATCAAGGAAATCCGCTCACACGGATTTGATCAGAATGATGATAAACCAAGTGGGTACAAGAAAGGTAAAAAAGCTACAAGGGTGTACGTAGTACTTTACGTTAACGATATCCTACTGATTGAAAATGACGTAAGAATATTGTTTACAGTAAAGGTTTGTAGTCATCACAATTCGATGTGAAAGACCCTAGTGAGGCGAGTTATGCTTTGGGAATCAAGGTAACTCTAGATAACCAGAGCAAGGTTCTCTTGCTGTCACAGGCTACGCATGAAGATAAGATTCTAGCCAGATTCGTTTTACGAGGCTAGATATCTATTGCGCAGCAGGAATGATGGGTCGGTTTCAGTCGAACCCGGGTCCAGATCTCTGGACCGATGTGAAGGGTATACTCGGAAATCCTCATTAAGTAAGGATTGTGAGTTAGCTTGTACTTCACAGGTCCTGATATTGATTGGACACACAGGATCTGACTTTGGTGTCAGATGTGTGTTCCAGAGAATCGATTTCAGGGATTGTTTTTATCTTGGGATTAGAAGCGGTAGTTGGTAGAGTGTGAAGCAAGTGCATCATAGACTCTACCACAGAGGCTTAGCACGTTGTTGCATGCGAAGTAGTATATCAGGTGGTAAGGCTTAGGAAGTTCTTAGAGAACTTGGGACGCGTACCAGAGGCTCAGTTATCTGTTATTACAACAGAAGAGCGGTAAGCAAGGTCCAAGGAGACTAGGCACCGCCGTGAGGGGAAACCCATCAAGTACAAACTCCACTTGATCTGGCAGTTATAGGAGGAAATGCAAGTAGCGGTACTGAGGTGGAATCTACAGACAATATTACCAATTCCTTTAGGGAATTCCTGCAAAGGCTTTTGGGCAGCATGTAGAAGCTACAGAGCTCAACACCGTTATTCCTCGTTAGACCTAGTGGGAGATTGTTAGAATTGGTGAGGTCTATAGCTCGTAAAAACCTATAGTTTAGCTATGTATGGTTGATAGTATAGGAATGCATATTGGTACGTACCTTAGTACGTGTTCTGATTACAGAACAGAGAGCCATGGCTACATGGTAATCCTCTTGAGTGGGAGACTCAAGGGACTGGTCCCATGTAACCTAAATACGTTCGCAGCTCTGATTAGGGTTGGTCGCCCTATCAGGTTAAGCTGTTGGGATGACAGAGCGTGGGTGTCTCCACCACGGTCATTACCAGGCACAGTGTCTGTGGCCGAACGGAACCAACACGGTGCACAGATCGATGAGCAGACATCGGTGCACTAAACCGGGTTTCTGCTTAGGGTAAAACGGTCCTAAACCCTGAGGAGCCATGTCTGGTGGACTAACCAGTTGTGTGGTGCTTTGGCGCACCAATGTGTGAGGATCCGGATGCAGTGATCCAAAACCACGGTGTACTGGGTTACCCGGCTGGCGTTGCATCAGCGTGTTACTCCTGCAGGCTATCCATACCCCTAACGGGAGGTGCGTTCCTTGGTCTGACCTACGTCGTATTAAACCCTGGCCAGGTGGTCATCAGTTGGACTGGTGACGGATTCGGTTGCTCGTAAGAGTAATCGGAGGTACGATATATGTGGTCAACCTGGAAGGAACCGAGTCATATGAGCACTCGAGTCTGACGGTATTCTCCACCGCTCGAGTTGCATCATGGCACCAGTGGAGGGACAGCGAGTTTACCATACTAAGCGGAGAGCAGGGGTATGAGGGAGAACATAGTAAGTCCGGGGGAATTGGAGTGCAGCCTGCGTCGCACTCTGGGTGGCTACGCAGGTTAACTCGGACTCAAGGATCGATGGTACACTCGGGTAGTGTGTCGATCGAGTCTGAGTTGGAAGCCATGAACCCTGGTCCCTGAAGGTTCCACCTTATCGACATTATGTACGGTTCTTATACCATCTCATCGAAACACAGAACATAGTTAGAGGAAGCGAGAAGTCCAAGCATACGCTCCGTGAGTGCTTCGCACTAGTGCACGGTAGATGCGTAGCTACGTGTGTGCACTAAGGGGAAACCCTAGGTTAGTGCAGAGACGCATGTAGTAATTCCTTGCCATAAGTGGACTTTGCCACATGGGTGCGATGCACCGGGATATGTTGCGAGTTGAATAGTTGACTTCACTAGGGGCACCCTACGGGAACCTCAGAGAATAGTGAAATCACTGGTGCACTTCACTTATGTGTGCCTTGCAAAGTCTCGTACACGAGGAACGGCCAACTAGTGGCATAAGGGCGTTTTGGTCATACCATGCGCCACTATGCACTAAGGGGGCTGTCACGCCCCAGAAATCCGAAGACCGATCCCTGGGGTGTGAAATGAGAAAAAGATGGGATTTTGGGTCTGGTCAATTAATTACACCAATTTGGGTTCTCACAGGGCTTCTACGCTCTCTAATATGAAAAACAAGAAGGAGGGAGAAACAAGAGGGGAATCTTTTAAATTTGATTTCTCGAAAACATTTTTATTTAAAAAGCAGAGAAAGAGAAATGTCAATAGAGAGAAGATATTATCTAGTCAAGCTCAACCTTCAAAAGTCATATCCTCTCAATATGAGTGACCTGTCGGTGCCACTACATACTGACAGGAGTCTATCTGAGGGAGCATGAGGCTCAAGCCTCCTACGGCTAGCCAAGTGGTTTCACCCACTACCTAACACTCAGGTGCACCAGTCTAGGGTTCCTATCTACACGGTTAATCAATTTAGTTATTTATATGCACTTATATTTTCATCATGATCTATCCTAGGCTTGGGGCCTTGAGGAGAGGCCTACCCAAAAGAATTCAGCTGGAACCATTGCAACTACAACCATAGAATACTAAGTAACTAATGAAATCTCTTATTCCAAAACAATTACCATGTCTGAAGAGAAAAGATTACAAGATGGACATACTAAACAAAAAGGTAAAGCTGCAACTCCAACTCCGCCTCTGGACTCCTACTGCTACTCCTGAGCCTCCGAACCTGCAACTGAGCCTACTCGTGGGAAAGAGTAGCCCCCAATAGGAAATTGGGAGATTAGCCAAATTAATGGCTAGTGACATCCTAATAGTCTTTAATAATATGAGACAACTAATCGTAATAAATTAAGATGAGATCTATCAGTTCTAGTAGAATCAAAATTTGCAGAATGATACCTAAACCTATCAGTAGTCTATATTCACATGCAATTCCTACTGTCACTAGGTTATCTAACATAAAGTCCATTCAATGTTCTACAGCATTAAAGAACAAATTAAATAAGACATTCATCTAAAGTCACGAGATCATCATGTGAACAGTCATACAATTCTAAATTCATATACAGATAAAACACACAATATCAAAATGTGAACCCCGGATATTTTGTTCATCCTGCCCCCGGTCGGGCATTACTATAGGGCCTTTTATTTCGATATAGAGGGCCAACTCTCTCGCCGTGCATCCACCAACACCATGCACTAGTCACCCAGATGATCATAAGGGGTTTCCCGTCTTTCACGGTGGAGCTCTACCGCCCAACTTGCTTTACTATGGGGACTTCAACTCCCCGGGACGGGGTTGCTAGGCCAATCCCTACTCGAGGGCACCTCCTATTGGCTTTACCACAACCCTTGCCCGTGACCCCTAACCTACTTAACTTCGGCTGTACACGCAGGGTGGTTCACGGCCCTTGCGCGCACGGGGTCCCTACCCTTTAACCAGGTAGATTCACACATAACATCTTTCAACATATATACTGAAGCTACAAAAGGTATATTTAATGCTTAACAATTTCCAACAATTTACCCCTGGTCTCGTACTGCTCTCGCAACCCATGCAACATAATAAATCAATAAAGTAAAACACTCATCCCAGTGACCCGTGTGCTAGGGTTGCCATACTCCTCTCAGGAGGGTGGGCCCCGATAGTTATTAATTATTCAATTTATTGTTTAATATAAGGGAATCCTAATTACGGTGTCCATGCATACAATCAAAAGCAATCATTATTATTATTATTAATATTTTAAGCATGCGTCGCCGGACTCGCGACTCCGCATGCAAGGCGGGGTCCACTTGACCACATGCAACGATGCCCGGCGGGGCCCGCATGCAGTGTCATGGACACCTACCCTTAGTCAATCTCATTTCCCACTATTAAAGACCACGCAAGGGTAGTAGATGTCACCTGGTTGTCGATCACACACGACTCCGGCTTGCTAGTTGCTTCTGATCCGTCTCCGCTGGATCACCACGATCAAGGTCTGATAATAACCACAGCTCCGCATCACACTCTATCAATTAAAACAGAAGAATCAACGACGAGGGTTCTATGCCAAGGATAGTCGGGCACCCTCGATAGGGGACCAACATTGAGTTGACAGCACGTAAATCCGTGCGACTGAAGAACTCGATCCTAAACCATACTAAGTTAATCAAGTAAACAGAAGCTAAACCTACTCATCGAATCGGGCTCGAAGAACCCTTTCCGATGGTTCCAGTTTCGCTGGAATCCGACTTCGGTCGGATGGTTTCGGGTCAAACCACGTAGAACCGGTGAAACCGATCGCATGGTTTGGTTCACTAGGGTAGAAGGGGTTCTAGGGTTATCTTCTAGGTTTAATAGATAGGACTCAAAGTTCTGAGCACGATGCCGCTGGTTTCGTCCGAATCCGAGTTCGGACGATGAAACGGCGGTCAAACCACGGTACCGCGATAATATCGGGTCAAAGGATAAAACAGGGTATTAAACAGTACAAATTCTATGATAAACTATGGCCAACAGGTAGTATTTTCCGAGCCGATCGAAATGGCGCTGGTTTCGTCCAATTCTGAGTTCGGACGGAGAAATGGCGGTCGAACCAAATTTGAGTGGTTCACGGGTCTGGTTCAGGTGAACCAGGCCGGTTCACTGTTGGGCCGGGTCTGTGGGTCTGCTGTGTAGTCGGGTCGGGTTGCTGTGCAGTCGGGTCGGGTTGCAGTGCAGTCGGGTCGGGTCTGCAGTGGGAAGTCGGGTCGGGTTGCAGTATTAACATTTTCTAAAAAAAACCTGGGATATATCTTAATTACGGATTGGTCCCTGCTGTCTTTCTTCTCCACGAGACCGAAACCAGCACGGGGGGGGTTCCTGCGCGTCGGTGGCCGGCGGGAGGCTCTGATACCATTTTTGTAACATCCGCCCCAAACACACAAGATATTGTCCGCTTTGCCCGTGCCCGTACGAGAACTTCCCAGGGAGGTCACCCATCCTGGTACTACTCTCGCCCGAGCACGCTTAACTACGGAGTTCTTACGAAATCCGTAGCGGCGCACGGTTTTAAAACGCGTCTTCTATGTTTGGGAGGGGAAATTATATAACTAGCTCAGGATCTCCTTCTCTCCAGGCGATGTGGGGCTAACTCATGGCCTTGTACACCTCACCTCACCTCACCTCACCTCATCCATCTTGGCATTCCCGCCTCAGGAGTCTTGGCTCTTGGCTATTGGCCTATTGGATCTTAGTCGTCACAGGGGCCGGCCCTAAGTGTTGAGAGACTGGTCAAGGACGGCCCCATTATTTTCGGGAGGTTGTTGCCTCCGATGAAGGGGTCGGTTATGAGGCGCAGAAAACGGGCTGGTTTTGACCGTTTTCGAAAACAAGGAAAGGATAGAGATAAAGAAGAGATATATAGGGATAAGGTTTGAATCAATCATCCTTATCCATACTGTCCTTATCCATATGGATAGGCCGGCTATATATATGAGAAGGAGAGAGAGGGGGCACGAAATTTGATAGAGCCATGCAAGCCCTAGGGCCGGCCATGGCATGGGGAAACCCTAGCCGCCCCCTCTCCTCTCTTCGCATCTCCTCTCTCGTCTCTCTCTCCCTCGCTTGCGCCATTGGATGGCGACTCGTCTTCCTTGCATGGTGTTTCGTAGAAGGAGAAGGCTCGTCGTATGGAGGCACTCAGAGATCCATCGACGAGGTGCCGTGCATCGTGTGAGATCGGGTGAACTAGAAGGCGTCTCCCGCAACCTTTTGCTGTCCAGAATCTGCACAGAAAATCAATGTTATTTCTGCGATTCCGGGAGCTACAGAAGTCCAAACGACGTGAAACTTGTTGAAAAAGTTGCGTCTCGAAGTTGTCTACCTGCAGTCCAAATTTCAGCCCAATCGGAGTTCGGAGCAGAAAGTTATGGCTGTCGCACCGAAGCTATGTCGAGCAGATCCGTAGCCCGTCTCCATCGACAAAGAAGAAATTTGTCGCGGTGAAAGATTCCGCACGCAGGTATGATCTCTAACAAGTAGATCTAACATAATTAGAACATGCATTCATGCTAGATTGTTCTTTTGCGTTAGATCGTCGTTAGGGGTTCGCGTAGTTGCCATGCTAGATTCATACACGCATATGTAGATCGTTTCGATGAAAATTTTGATATGTAACGCACACCGCTCATGGTCCTCGGACCTATTCTTTGCTTCCGCTGCGGGCCTCTACCATGGATTCATCATTCCAACAACCTATATATCATAGACTCGTACAAGAGTACTCGGATTCGGGTTGGGTCGGGTTGTCCGACCCCTCAACCCGAGCCCGACCCAAACTCAACTCGGGTTGTATTTATTCAACCCTAACCCAACCCAATCTTCAAATATATCAACCCAAACCCGCCCAAATTCAGATTGGGTCGGGTCCAACCCGCCCAAGTTGCACCCCTATTTGCTACCAAGCTAGAGGTCCACGTTGGGCTTTAGGCTTTAGCCACCCATTGAGTTATCTTGGTAATTGGTTCAACATTATCAAACAACATCTACTCGGGTGTTAGTTTTATGTAACCCAAAATTCCAAACCTATGACGTATATATGTGGGCTAATATATATGAGTTCGGTTCTCGGGTTTGGTCGTGTCTACCCGATCCCCAACCCGGAATCGATATGTATTTAGTTGGGTCAACAAAACTTAAAACCGAGCCAACCCATTTAGTTAGAATACCTGAACCAACCTGACCCATTTAGATCGAGTTGGGTCGGTTCTCAGTTTTACCCGACCCAAGTTGCACTCCTAATAAAAAGTATTGAGGTACCCATACCCATATCTGAAAGTACATTTGTACATGTACTGGATGCTTTAGGTTGGAGTCGGGTCACAAGTTAGAGGAGCAATTGGGTTTCGGGTATGGATATTGAGGTATTTATACCCATACCCGAAAGCTAATCGGGTAGAGTTCCAATGCTCATACCCTACCCAAATATTTCCCTTGATGTTGTTTTAAAACATTGGATTGAGAAAGATAAAATGGAGAACAAAATATAGAATGGAAGGAAGAATGGGTTGATGGATTAGTGGGATTGCCCTTCCCATTATAGCCCTTGTTTTTTTAATAGATAAGAGAAGAGAAGAGCAGGGATGTAAGGGCAAAATGGAAAACAAAAAGTAGGATGAAAGAAATAATAGGTTAGTGGGGTTTATTCCCATAATAGCCCTTGGTTTTGTAAATAAATAAATAAGACTCAATTGATTAGTGACAAAAGGGTAATATTCTTGGATGGTATTTGTGATTTGTATAGGGATAGAACGGAAAGGAAAGGGCAAAATGGCATATTACAGTCCTAGCCCTTTTGCTAGTTTTCATGGCATATGATTCAAAATACTGGGTATGGATTAATATATATGGTAAATGGTAGAATGGGAAAAGGATTGAAGGAAGTAAGTACCCAAAGGGTGGGTCTATTGGCACACCAAGTATTCCTTTTCACACACCAAATACTCTTCAAACACCTCCCAACACCATCCAGTTTAAAATTTTTATATATTTGCTCACTACACACTTCTAATTTTTTTAAAACCCTATATTACCCTTCTTCTCCAAATTACTCCACACACATACACCCAAACCCTAATACCCTACCTCCTCCATCAACTACTTCGGCGAGCTCCTCTGCGCTCTCCGTCCCTCCCCGAGCTCCCCCGTGCAAGCACCGTAGATTCCTCCTCCCATCGATTTCCTCTCCGTCTAACACCCTATCTCCATCAACCGCTCCGACAAACTCCTCTCCGCTCTCCGTCCTTTCCCAAGCTCCCCCACCCAGACGTTGTAGGTTCCTCCCCGAGCTCCCCCGCCCAGACCTTATGTTCGGCCGACCAGAGTCAAACATTATATAGTACGTTCGGTTGACCATGGTCGAACATGGTACAATACGTTCGACACCCAAACATGATACAATATGTTAATCCGTGGTCGGCCGAACGTACTATATAATGTTCGGCTTTGGTCGGCTGAACATATTATACCATGTTCAACTCTGGTCGGTCGAACATGTTTCGAAAAAAAAAAATTTGGATGTTTTGGTCATTTTACTTGGAGATAATTTTGTAAAAAAAAAAACTTTCCAACGATGTTTAGAGAGTGAATGTTGGTGTGTCAATATCACCAGCTGGGACCCAAAACTGCAGATGGAAGGAAGGGTCCCACCTCAGCCCTTTCTCAACTCACCTCTCTCGATCTTCATCTCTCCCTCTCTCTCTCTCTCTCTCTCTCTCTGGTGCTGCTCCCAGCTGCTAGAGAAGGGAAGGAGGCGGCGCCGGAGAGGAGCAAGGAGGTGCCCCAGCCGGTGCCGAGGCCCTTGCACCAGGTCAGCCCTTTTCTCCTTCTCCCTTCCTTTCTTTTCCATTTTTTTGGGTTCTGTTAAGACCGACCACATCCCCTCTTTTGCCACTTACCCTTGCCACAGCCATGGCCGGCGACTGAGCAGCCGTCGGAGCCCGACCAGTCCCCATGGGCTGACATCCACCGCTGAACCAGTCGACAGCCGCCTCCCCTTCCCCCTTTTTCTATTGTGGCTGCCATCGGCCGGAAGGCCTCCGACTGGCTGCAATGTGGCCTCCGACCTCCCCTTGCGACACCCGATCATTGGACACCACCATGACCCGCTGAAATCCCTTGGGCCATTGAACTTTTGAGTTCTTTTCGGTGAAAATTGAGACTTTTGTTTACCAATCGCCTTCTATTCTTATGTATATTCAGGTATCATTTAGTCAAATCTCATGCTATTATGAGTCATGACTAGCAGATTTTCTACTCGATTGTTGAATATCTGCATTGCTTCACTCTGTAAGGCTAGGAGATTGGAGAAGGCTGAAGCAATTATTGTTGATGGCATACGACTCGGTTGTCTTCCAGATGTTGTAACATACAACACCTTGATCGCTGCGTACTGTCGGTTTGTTGGAGTAGATGAAGCATACACAGTTCTGTATAGAATGGGAGTCGCAGGGGTAAAACCTGATGTTATTACTTACAATTCGTTGATTGCCGGGGCTACTAGATACGGCCTACCATCATGCTCCCTAGGTCTGTTCGAAGAAATGATGCAGGCTGGAATCCCTCCTAATGAATGGAGTTATAATACTTTGATGCACTGCTTGTTCAAATCTGGGTATCCTGCGGCTGCCTACGAGATTTTTTCCGATATGGTCTCAAACAATATCCCCCCGTCTTCAATTACATACAACACATTGATCAATGGTTTGTGCAAGGCTGGAAATGCGATGAATGCTCTGAGACTATTCAGGAATTTAGAAAGGTTAGGATTTGCTGCAGATCTGGTAACCTATAATACACTTATTGATGGGCTTTGTAAATCTGGTAAGCTAGGTGAAGCAAGAAGGATTCTTAAGGGGCTTGAAAAATCAGGTCATGTACCAAATGCCATAACCTATACAACAGTTATGAAATGTTGCTTTAAATCGGGAAAATTTGAAGAAGGATTCACAGTATATTCTTCGATGATTAGTAAAGGTTTTTTTTCGGACGTCTTTGCCTATTGTACAATATCCAGTGCATTGGTCAAGATGGGTAAGGTTGAAAAGGCTTTTGCTTGTATAGAGCAGATGCTCAGTAATGGCGTGGGGCTTGATATTGCATGCTATAACACTATAATTTATATGTACTTAAAGGAAGGTAAGTTGAACAATGCGTTACAGTTGCTGAATGAGATAGAGGAAGTTGGTATGGATAGTGATGAGTACACACACTCTATCTTGGTAGATGGTTTGTGTAAAATGGGTTATGTTGATGCTGCCCACAAGCAACTGTGCATGATGGAGATGAGGGGCTTCCGATCAACTTTGGTAGCTTGCAATTCTCTGATTGATGGGTTGTGTAAGGTGGGTGAGGTGGATGTTGCCATGAAGCTTTTCCATAGCATGAAGCTTAAGGACTCTTTCACATACACGTCTTTGGTGCATAGCTTGTGCAAGAATGGTAGGTTTCGTGTGGCATCCAAGCTCTTGCTGACTTGCTTCAGGGAGGGCATAACTGTGCTCGCATCTGCTCAACGTGCAGTTCTTGCTGGTCTTCGATGGGCGGGATATAGAAAGGATGCAAGGAAACTTCGGGCAGGAATTCGAATGGCTGGCTACGGTACTGAAGTTGTGAATGATGTTAAAGCATGTCAGACGTCAGAAATTTCAGTGGAGTGATGACATAAACAAGGCTCAGGCTACATGTACATGATCAAGAAATCCAAATTTGAGAATTGTTTGTTCCCGCACTTCTGCTGTTTTGTAGTTTTTTTTTTTTTTTTTGCAAACAATGTTTTGTAGTTGTTCTCCCCTCATTTCCCCCTCTTTAGTGTACTCGTTTTTGTTCTTGCAGTCCTTCAAAGGGGAATGAAGCAATCCCACGGCAATGAAGCAGTTCTGGTTTTTGTTTTGGCTGGCGGTGGATCTGTAGTGGTTCAAGAACACCTGAAGCCATGCCACTCGAAGATGATGCACTGTATTAGGTATGGAAACAACTGGTGTAGAGAAATATGTAGACACTGTCAATACTTGACTTTGTTTCCTCTGTACTGGCTTTGGATAAGCATAAAAGGCCTGGAGACAAGAATCTAAATTATGGTTGTAAGTAAGTTATGTTTGCCCCTTTCAGAGCCCAAGACCATTTCTATTGACAGTTAATGGTAGTTAAAGCTTGATTTTGATTCATTATGTTTTTTCAAGACCATTCTTCTGTGATCTCTGTCAACTTTGGGAATGGAACCATGTTCACTTTAGATATTTTCGTTTCTATTTGAAGGGCATTGCCCCATCTAGCTGGAAAACTATCAATCACTGAAATCATGCATTGAAATTTTGTGTCTCTAAATTTCAATGCATGATTTCAAATAGATATATGATCGGTTCATAAGATTGACTTGCTAACACTTATTTTAGTATTATCTTGAAGAACCCATCAATAGTGGCCTTTATTCAGCTCTATACATAAAGATGATGAAATGATATTGCTCCCTCTGATAACGTCATCTTTGCTAGTCCCTTATCTAGATCTATGTATCGTACATCACTAGGGTTCTGTTCTTATTGTTTCTACATTTTCTATGCGCATGCGGTTTATACATTCTTAGCTCCGATACAAACGTTAAGTCCGTTGCCTTGAGTCTGACTGTCAATATTTTGGAGTTGCCCGAAAGACTCTACGTCAGCCATATTTTTAATGTAGAGGTTTGATCATCTCTCATGGTTATCATGAAGCTAGAACTTTGAACAGTAAGAGTAAGGCTGTCTTGTGTGTCCAAATTTAAGGAGCACATAGAAGATGTCCTGACGATTGAGCTGTGTTGACAAGCAGTGGTTGTTTACAGAAATTCCTGATCAAGTACAAGACTCGGTCCGATTTCTATGTACCCATTTGGATCCAAGTTCCAGCCTCAAGTTTCTGATTCTTGATTCCAAGGGATTCAGATTCCTGTAAAAGTTAATTTTGTGCCAACTTTTTTGTTTTGCTTTGCTTTGTAGTCTTAGATCCTAACAGTATTTAGCCGCGGAATGTTACTTAGATCCACTCTGCCTCACATTGAAATGCTCATACTTTTAACTAATGAAGTCACGGCCCTTCATCCCTATCGCATTAGACGATACTGTCACCTCTTTTTATTTGTTAATTGCACAGAACCTTTATTATTTATTTCTGCATAAATTTTAGGATTTTTTTTTCTTTTAATTTACTGCTTACATCCTTCTTAGTCCACTTTGTTAGTTAAGCCTTCTGTTGTTATCAATTGGCCGCAATCATCTAATTTGACCTACTTTTTGTACTTGTCCTGCTGTTCTGAAATCATCTTTGCCTAATTAGCAAACATCAAATTTGTTTGGCCTTATATTCTTCCATGATTGATTTCACCTCTCTTACATCCACTTAATTTTTAGGGTAAATTACACAGACTCCCTATAGTTTTACCGATTTTTAGGGTAAGTGACAATCGGTGACCCCATCTAGGGATGGGACTTGGGTGGGTCTGACCAGAACCCAACCCGCCCAACCCCAACAATGGACAAACATGGGTAAAGTTGGTTAAAAACTTGGACGGGTTTGGACAAAAAAAGATCAACCCGATTTCAATATGGATGGGTTTGGGCATCTTCTTTTCCAACCCGAGGAACCCGAGTATGTGACTACAGTGGCATATATGCTTGTATGGCTGTTGTTGTTGATCCATCACCACAGCTATTCGATGAAATTTTTAGAGAATGAGAGAGAGAGAGAGAGAGTGGTGTTGGCTGATTTTATTTTTTGTAGTGGTGGCAATTGTTGGTTAATAGAACAATTTACTTTTACTTTTCTTTTCTTGTTTTGGTTTTAAGAGATCAAGCATTTCTATTTATTGTGATCATCAAATTAAACCTATCCAACCCATCCATTTTTTGGCAAATTGGGCAACCCGAGCAACTCGACATGGGCAAGCACGGGTTGAGCTTCTACGGGTTCCACGGGCAAAACGGGTTGAGGTGTGTGTAGGTCGGGTTGGACATGGGCTAACCCTTCAACCCGCCCAAGTCCCACCCTAACCCCATCCCAAGGGAGTGTGCAAGGAAATAGAAACTACAAGGGGGGGGGGGGGGGGGGGGGGGGACATTCGTAGGGTTTTAAGTTTGAGGGGGGTGATGGTGATAATCAGTCAAAGTACAGGGGGTCTATGTATAATTTACCCTGTTTTTTATTCTGTACATCCATACCCACCCAATATCAATCTGCAGTTTTGGGTCCTTACTTCCTTCCATCCTTTTACATTTGTTCCCATTTTATCCTTCGCCATATATATTAATCCATACCCAGGATTTTGAATCATATGTCGTGAAAACAAACACAAGGGCTAGGAATGTAATATGCGATTTTACCCTGCTCGTTTTATCCCTGCACAAATCACAAATACCATCCAAGAATATTACCCTTTTGCCACTAATCAATTGAGTCTTATCCATCCATTTTAAAAACCAAGGGCTACTATGGAAATAGCAATCCCACTAACCCATTCTTCTTTCTATCCTACTTTTGTTTTCCATTTTGTCCTTCTCTTCTTTGCCACTAATCAATTGAATCTTATTTATCCATTAAAAAAACAAGGTCTATAATGGGAAAGGCAATCCCACTAACCCATTCTTGCTTGCATCCTATATTATGTTCCTCATGTTTCCCTTCTCAATCCTATGTTTTAAAACAACATCAAGGGAAATGTTTGGGTAGGGTATGGACATAGCCACATAGGAACTCTACCCAATTAACTTTCGGGTATGGGTATGGATACCCCAATACCCATACCCGAAACCCAATTGCCCCTCTAACTTGTGACCCGACCCCGACCTGAAACATAGGGTATGGTTATGGGTACAAATGTACTTTCAGGTATGTGTATGGGTTGTACAAGGTTTTTACAAGGCTTGGGTATGGGTATGGGTTGTACAATGTTTGGGTAGGGTATGGGTATATGAACTCTACCTGGTAGCGTATGGGTATAGGAACTCTACCCTATTCACTTTTGGGTATGGGTATGGGTACCAGGTACCTTAATACTTTTTACAAGCCTTGGGTAGGGTATGGCTATAGGAACTCTAAACTTTCACGTATGGGTATGGGTACCTCAATACCCATACCAGAAATCCCAAACCCAATTGTCTGTCTAACTTGTGTAGATAATGCAGTTTGACACATATATAGTGTACATATACCTCATATTTGGAACCTATGTCATTAAAATAAAAGTAAGGAAGGAAGGGTTGTGTTCTTGCACTTCCTTTTTTGATTGACCATACCTATCGGTTGCCATGTAAAGACAACGTATGCTGAAAGTATGTAGGATGTGGTGCTAATAGGAACATGGGCACACCTTTTTAGGGGCAGTGAAGAGACTAATGGCGATCGAAGATAGTGTATCCCATCAATACCTCGGCAAGTATTGTGTCATCATATCCTGTTGATGCGGATGTGGTGGGGTGAGTAGAGTATCTAGGTATTACAGGTTTGTCAAGTATCCCGATGATATCAGAGTTTCAAGAGTTCCATTACTTCGCAAATCTGCATCATTTTGGTGAAGATGCCATACAGACGTATATGAACATTATCATTTCCTTTCTACTGCCTACTGATCTCATTCGATAGATACAATCTAGTCATGGATTTCATGAAAACATGTGGATTGAAGAATTTGTCCTAACTGTGTTTGATGTAGGCGATGGATCTGAGATGCAGTCGGTGCTTGCTGAATGGACCGGACAAAGGACGGCCCCAAATGTTTTCATTGGTGGGAAGCATGTCGATGGCTGCGATAGTATGATCTCTCTGACCCACCCACCTTCTTCTTTGTTACATTCCCTAGTAGTAGTTAGTGCTTAGTAGTAGTGAGCTCTATATTGCTGAGTGTGTTTGGTGCTTGGATGTATATGCTGACGCAGCTCGAATCACTTTCTTGCGATCTCGACAGGTGTGATGGAGTTGCACAATCAGGGTAAGCTGGTGCCGATGCTCACTGAATCTGGGGCACTTGCTACTTCTGCCGCAGTCTCTACTTCTGTGGCTGTGTTAGTGGGATGCATGGCGGGCAGGGCGGGAGTGAATAAGAGGAACGTTAAACCTGTTCGATGTGTCGCATGGTCGTTAGGGTCGAATTCTATCAGCTCCTGAAGTTCTTTAACTACCATATAGATATCGATATGTACCATTGAAGCATGACAAGGCCCATTGTCGGAGGCTGGACTCGTAAGACTCGAAGGAAGTACCCACTTGAAAGGGGGAGTTGATTCGTGAGTAGTTTTGTTCACCCATGGTAACATTACCTTCCAATGCAAACCGCTGGATGCATGAGTAATGGGTAATGTATTCAGATTACTGAAGTATGGGAATGCTATAGCACAACCTGGATTGCACAGCAAGGAGAGAGCATGATCATTGCAAACGGTTGAATCAGTGATGCAAAAGTCTAGATCACTCGCAATCGATCGTGATGGATCAGTCTTGATCGTATTCGATCGGACACTATCGATATTGTTCAACTGCCAACTAGGTCCAACGGGTTCGCAAAGTGCAGTCTCACTAAAGTGCCTGCCCGCTCCTTGGTATACCTTAAAATATCACTCAGGGAAGTAGTAGCACACTTAGCAAAATCTCTGAAATCAACCTTACCAGTGTGGGCTCAATCATTCTCCCGCTTCATATCCTTCTTAATCTGACACGAAATTGGAGGTTGGAGGTCAACCCAAGTACTAAAACCCCCAACCCAACCTTCAACCCGAGATGTCCAACCCAAGCAAAAATGTCGATGCTTGGGTTGGGCTCAGGTTAGCCCATGTTGGTAAGACGGAACGGGTTGTGCAGGTTTGGATTTACTTATTGTTTAAAATTTTACCCTCTTAAAGATCAGAATCTGAAAAGAACTTATACTTGCTAACACTATCATACAACTTTTTTTGCATTTCTATTGATGCAATTTACTAGATCATTGGATAATATCTTTATTTGATAAGCAAGAAACAAATAAATAATATGGGACTTGATGAAACAGATGATTGTGACTGCAACCCCTCAACATATGAGTACTTGGGATGGTTGTGGTTGTTACCTATATATCACGGACTAATAGATATACATGGGTACTCAGGTTCGGGTTGAGTCAAGTTGCCTGACCCCTCAACCCGAGCCCGACCAAAATTCAACTCGGGTTGTATTTTTTCAACCCTAACCTAACCCAATCTTCAAATACATCAACCCAAATCCACCCAAAATTTGCGTTGGGCTCGGGTCCACCCCGCCCAAGTTGCAGCCCAAGCGCGTGCGCTAGAGCTTCACACCACGCGCATCGTTCCCTCTCTTGTGTGTATCAAGTACACATCTTAAGGCACAAATTATGATTCGTTTCATAGTTTGAGTTGTTTTTTATGACCGACTTTTGACCTAACATCAGCCCTCAACCTTTCTCATTCGGGCTTGGGACAAAATTGGTTCCTTAGAAATTTGTTTCACATGGTTTAGTGCAAGAGTAGGTGCAACTAGGGCAATGGCTTCATGCATCCATTATGTGGTCTTAGGATTTGATCGGTTTCAATGACCTTAGGATCTCAAGTAAGAACATAACAATTAATAGGATGGGCATTAAGATGATTGAGGTTACTTCATATCATTTCTTGCAAAATCATGTCTAGTTAACTGTTTTTGCTGCAATAATCATGTCCCTTGATCTGGTGGTGATGAGCTCATCTGTGTGCTGAAGTTTCTCCATCCTTCCTAATCATCGGCGTGCTTGTATTCAAAGTATTTTACATTAGTTTGAAATTTTTAAATATATCCTTGGTTTTATGTCTTCTCCTTGTTTTTCTTAGGCTGTGATTTTTAAAAGGGTACTACTTGCATCTCTTAGTTTTGCAAAATGTCTTAGTTTTAGAGGAGAAATTTTAAGAAGTTCACCAAAGTGTATTGTACTTCACTGCTTAGAATTCTAATGTGCCCTTATTGTAGACATAGCATCTTTTGATGCAATGATCTCACTTATTGATCTGCTGGCTATGATATGGGCTCAGAGCCGTGTCGACATGGCATGATATCATCGCTCCATTTAATTAAACTAAATGTCGTGAATCTCTCCCTTCTCCAATCGAATGAATAGAGAAAAATGGTAGACCATGTAGGAGTAGAATTCCGAAGAGTTTCAATTTCTATCAATTTCATAATTTTGTTAGTATATATATAATGCATTTTTGTATCCATCTTTTATGATGTTTTCGTGTCTGATTTTCGTGTATATGTCTACAAATCATAGTCTGCTGGTGATGGACCTTATTTGTGTGCTCAAATTTATTAACCCTCTACCTCTGTTGGGTGCATTGATGCCTTTGTTCTAGTAGTGTAGTCTTCATGATGAACTGACTAGCAAATGGTATACTAGTCATGCTATTATGTTTATTATAGTCCATCAATAGGCAATGAAGCAATATGGGTGCTTACCGATTAAAAATTAGATTCAACAATGCTTGAAGATTAGTCACTATAAGAATTCTTCCTGGTGGCATTAATGATGCTCGAAGCCATAAACTATGGCACAGCCCACACGGGGCAACAATTGCATTTCTTTGAAGCCAATACATAAAGAGTTCAATGCAAAAGATATGAGGCACATTTTAACTATCATTAGAACTAAACAAAATGATTTCCTTCATTGATGGCATGTGTTATAGCTCTGCAATTAGAATTCAGATCCCATAACTTTTATGATGATTGTTATGAATCAGCCTTCTAAGAAAAGAACACATGTTTGATTTTATGTTGATTTCAGAAGGTTGATTCGGAGCATTCATCGTAAAAGACTTGGGATCTGAATTCTAATTATTAATTTGATTTCAGAACTAGATCCTATGTGACTCTTTATTGATTTTTGGGAAAAGACACGATTTTCATGTTTAAATCCCCGTTTACGTGTTTTAATACCGATTAATTACATTTTAATTTTGTCTTGTATTACTCAAAAAACTGATTGTAACATCTATACATAAATATGTTCTAAAATTCTACTGTTTATTTTCCGACTCTTTTCCGATCTTTTCGACTTTTTTCTAGTTTTTCCGACTTCTACCCTAGTTAATTTTTTTCCGACTTCCGACTTGATAACTATGCTTATAAGGTGGTTAAGAGGGCCGTTGGGCTCCAACTAACCCACTTATTAGCTGAAAAAACATCCCCACATGAAGATTAATAGTGGAGGGATTTAATCTAAACAGGTTTAGAGAAGGTTCTTGGTTTCTCTTATTATTCAAATAATAGAAAACTCAATTAAATGCTAAATTAAATATTAAAAATAAGTACAACTTCGATTAATGTGAATTTTTATGTTGGAATTAGAAAAATAGGACTAACAAAAAAAATATATAAGAAAATATTTAAAGTGTTAAAAGAGAAGGATCATTACTATGAACAACCAATCACATCGATAAATAAATGTGCGAATAAACACAACAAAAATCAAATCCCTACAACCCTACAGCCCTTTCCAGAGGAAGTAGAGAACCCTTATGATTAACTTTGTGTCTGGTTTTCCTTCGATGAAGAAAGCTTCGACGTAGTGTACGACCGGCTTTCTTTGCCTAAGTATTTTAGATGTTTCGTTCTTTTAATTAGTAAATTATGTGTTTAATGTAAAGAAATGATTATTTTAGCTCTTTCTTTACTAGACTTTACAGTCTTTATCCGTTTCTCGTTTCGTTTCATGTAAACCCTAAATAATATTAAGTTGGGCTAAATCCGGAACATATAATTTGGAAATTATCTAAATTTCGTGCAGCAAGTTATCCAGGTTTTTATGTTTTCACTCTTTGGCGTTCTGTAGTAAATCCGTTGCTCTGATCTCGATAAAACTAGTGATAATGCATTTCTCTTGATAATATCTTTCCAACCGATCCAATCGCATTGTATTCTGAGCTCAGATTCACAAGTTATGAGCGTTTTTACTTTTCGATGCAGATCCGATAGTCGATTCGGTGGGCTGCAGGTTTACGGTCGATAAATTTGGGCCAACCTACGAGCAAACCCATATCCAAACCCGTGCAACCTTGTTGTGACTAAGGCTACAAATAAACCAAATCGTTCATGAGTAGGTCGCGAACAAGCCCGTTGTTCAAGCTTGTTTGATTATTATTTGAGCCAAGCCCAAGCCTAGATTTTAGACTCGTTTAATAAACAAGTCAAGCTCAAACATACTAAAGCTCGGCTAGATTGGGCTCGTGAACATGTTCGTTTAGGAATTGTGAGCAATCTCGTGAATAGGCTTGTGAATAAGTTCATAAAAGGCATGAATAGACATGTAACATCCGCCTCAAATACACAAGATATTGTCCGCTTTCCTCGTGCCCGCATGAGAACGTCCCAGGGAGGTCACCCATCCTAGGACTGCTTCTAGCCCGAGCACGCTTAACTACGGAGTTCTTACGAAATCCGTAGCGGCACACGGTTTTAAAACGTGTCTTTTATGTTTGGGAGGGGAAATTATATAAGTAGCTCAGGTTCTCCTTCTCTCCAGGCGATGTGGGGCTAACTCATGGCCTTGTACACCTCACCTCACCTCACCTCACCTCACCTCATCCATCTTGGCATTCCCTCCTCAGGAGTCTTGGCTCTTGGCTATTGGATCTTGGTCGTCACAATCCGCCCCCCTTAGGGCTACACGTCCTCGTGTAGGGTTAGACCCCCCCCCATTGCGAGGAGAACCGGCTCTGATACCATTTTGTAACATCCGCCCCAAACACACAAGATATTGTCCGCTTTTCCCGTGCCCGCATGAGAACTTCCCAGGGAGGTCACCCATCCTAGGACTGCTTCTCGCCCGAGCACGCTTAACTACAGCGTTCTTACGAAATTCGTAGCGGCGCACGGTTTTAAAACGCGTCTTTTATGTTTGGGAGGGAAAATTATATAAGTAGCTCAGGTTCTCCTTCTCTCCAGGCGATGTGGGCTAACTCATGGTCTTGTACACCTCACCCCACCTCATCCATCTTGGCATTCCCGCCTCAGGAGTCTTGACTCTTGGCTCTTGGCTATTGGATCTTGGTCGTCACAATCCACCCCCCTAGGGCTACACGTCCTCGTGTAGGGTTAAACCCCCCCATTGCGAGGAGAACCGGCTCTGATACCATTTTGTAACATCCGCCCCAAACACACAAGATATTGTCCGCTTTGCCCGTGCCCGCATGAGAACTTCCCAGGGAGGTCACCCATCCTAGGACTGCTTCTCGCCCGAGCACGCTTAACTACGGCGTTCTTACGAAATTCGTAGCGGCGCACGGTTTTAAAACGCGTCTTTTATGTTTGGGAGGGAAAATTATATAAGTAGCTCAGGTTCTCCTTCTCTTCAGGCGATGTGGGCTAACTCATGGTCTTGTACACCTCACCTCACCTCATCCATCTTGGCATTCCTGCCTCATGATTCTTGACTCTTGGCTCTTGGCTATTGGATCTTGGTCGTCACAATCCACCCCCCTAGGGCTACACGTCCTCGTGTAGGGTTAGACCCCCCCCATTCCGAGGAGAACCGGCTCTGATACCATTTTGTAACATTCGCCCCAAACACACAAGATATTGTTCGCTTTGCTCGTGCCCGCATGAGAACTTCCCAGGGAGGTCACCCATCCTAGGACAGCTCTCACCCGAGCACGCTTAACTACGGAGTTCTTACGAAATCCGTAGCGGCGCACGGTTTTAAAACGCGTCTTTTATGTTTGGGAGGGAAAATTATATAAGTAGCTCAGGTTCTCCTTCTCTCTAGGCGATGTGGGGCTAACTCATGGCCTTGTACACCTCACCTCACCTCATCCATCTTGGCATTCTCGCCTCAGGAGTCTTGGCTCTTGGCTATTGGCCTATTGGATCTTATTTTATAGTTTTGATCACCTTCGATTCATTTCATTTATTCTCAGTTTTTTCCGTATTGGTTTTAATCGCTTATGTTCGTTCCTATTTCAGTAGATGATTCTATTGATTCTTAGTTTTCTAGGATTATCTGATTTTTTTTTGGGATTATCTTCATTTGTCCGCAGTTATCTTGGATGGATCCAATTGGCTTTGCTTTGCTTTATGTTGTTTTGAGTTGTGAAATTATCCTGGTTAGTTTATTTTGACCTTCATATGCCCTGTGGGGAGTTGGTATATGAGAGTTCTGTGGATTCAAAAGTAATATTGAGGTCTTTGGATTTTTCGCACAATTAGTCCAAGTATAAGATTTTCTTTCAGTGTATGTGCCTTGAGGAATACATTTTAGGAGTGATATTAGAATACCTAGGCGGAAGTATAGGGTTGGAGTCAACATAATAGTATATGCCTTCAAGTGTCATAATAGAGCTTTCCTGATTTTGCGAGTGGTAATTTGTTGAGTAAGACAAGAAGTTGAACCATAGTTAGACTCATGATTGCTTGAAGATTGATGTGTTTTTGACTCGTCTGGTAAGGTTCGCGTCTTTAGATAGTTTGTTTGACCTAGTAGTAGGTTTACTCTTCTGGTAGTGGATGTTGATTTTCGTTGACTTTCCGTACTAGAGACCTAGCCCGTGTTTCTAGGATTCCCTTAAGAGGGGTAGAATCCATGATAGTATCTTGGTTCAATGTTCCTCTTAAAGCTATGGTAACCGCTCTGCCGATTGGGATGCCTCTCGGGCAAGCCTGGAAAAGAGGGACTCCTCTAAGCCAGGTGGAGGAAAGTAGTCACTGTTACATAAGAACATTGATTGTGCTAGGTCAAGTTCAGGATTGGTCACTAAGTTTTGTTTGTCGACTACGATAACTTAGTGATCTTCTTCTGACTAGGTTACTATGCAACGAGATTAAATTTTGTGTTCTGCCATATAAAAGTCATAGATTTTTTATTAGAATGTAGATTTTCTTATAAGTGGAGAAATTGTGAAGACTCTAGGACGTACGACTTAGATATTTTGCCGTATTAGTGAGATTACTTCTAAATCTTAGTGGTCATTTCCTCCCTTTTGATTAGAACATTGTTCTTTGGTTTGATATTGTATGAGTAAGGAACTTTGGCAGTTGGCGCACCGGCCAGAAGGCAATGTGGTTGTTGATTCTAGCACTAATTAAGAATAGTAGATAGGCCTTAAGCAACAAGCATGTGACATTGTTTTTTTTTTTTCATGATGCTTGGAGTTACTTGAGTCTAGGTAAGGGCTAGAGTTAGGCGGAGCCATCCCTGAAGGGAAAAGGGCTGCCAACTGTTAGCATGGAGCCGCCTAAGACGATAAGTTTGGATAATTGCTCTTGGTGTGCAACTGAGGTGGATTGTTAGTTGTGTAATTTCAGGACGAAATTCTTTTAAGGGGGGTAGGTTGTAATATCCTGGATAATTATGAAATTGTAAATGGTATTTTTTCTTCCCTTTTATTGTGGATGGTAATTGTGTTCTTCATCAGTTTCAATAGAAACTTATATCCTGAAGAAATCCCCGATGATTGAGGTCATCATGTAAGATTAGCTTGACCATCCTTGCGTATTCTAGGCGAGGTCCATCCGCATGTATTAATGCGAGCAGCGGGTAGGAACATAAATATAGTTGAACCGCGGAGTACCAACAGGTTTCTCTTAATTTCTACAGAAAATTAGTCTTTAGAATACCTCTAAATTTTATAGAGTTAATGTGCGCGTCATCCTCCCAATTCCAACGCCTATTTTTGGGCGATTTTTTGATTAGTGGTTTGTGAGTTATGATTTTTCAAAGTTTTGCATGCGACTAGTGATTTGGATCCGAACGATCGGCTTGATTTGGATCTAAACCCTATCAGCCTAGAGCTTCTTGGTGTGACCTTGTTTGATGTATGGACCGCATGATCTTGATCGGATGGGTCTAGTGAGTTGATGTCCAATTAGGTTTTGAAACAACCCCTTTTTACATCCTATCATCTCTTCTTTAGTGCCGCCCCCAGACCTCATTGGTTTCAGAGAGAGAGAGAGAGAGAGATAGAGATCTAGAGAGAGAGAGTGGGGAGTAGTTTGGCCCAGTTCGACATAGGTACCCATCGACCATCGTCGATCTCCGGCATCGTCAACCCAGCAGCCCATTCTTCCCATCGAGGTAGGCCCCACCTTCACCTCCTCCTTTGTCTCCTCCTCAACACACCTGCACCACCAGTGGTGGCCATCTCACATGCACCACCACCCCAAAACCGTTGGCCATGCACCAAGAACAAATCGTGTGGTCGGATCTCGGCGACCAGCCCCAGAGGCAAGTGGTTCGGGCGCCCCTAGTCGGCCGTCCGGTCTCCTTTCCAGTTACCAAATGGGGCCTCACCCCTCGGGTCCAGCGAGGTCGCAAGACCCGCACCGTTTTCACCTATTCTGCTCATGGGGAGAAGATGGGGACACACAGGGTATTGTTAATTGACTAGTGACCCCAAGATTAGATATACCCCCTCTTTGTTAAATGGCACCCCTCTATACTCACAAACCCTTGTTAGTTGTACTCTTCCACCCTAGTTTTATTATCAGCAAGTACAACCACCCTTCATTATTGTTTTACTCCATTTCAACTTCGCACCTTTGGTTTTTAGTACGAGCACCCATCCCTCCAAGCCCATCTAGGCTAGGTCTGATCCACCTTGGATCAGATCTAGTCCAATCCAAACTCAAACCAGACCCATGAATCTGGACTTGACCTACACCCGATCCAGTCTGAACCAACCCGGTTCAGTTCTGGATCAGATCGGATCATTTTTTGTTCCCTCGCACTACAAAGCGTGTTTTCAGGATATCAGACACTTCCATGCTCCGAATTGTGCGAGATTAGCAGCAACGATTAACTTTTTATTTAAGCCCTTCCCAACCACCATGGTTGCAATGATTAGATCTTCCCTGATTTTCAGGGGAATTAATTCGATCCGATCAACTTTGTTAATCCTATTCATTGACCCTGAAACCTAGGGCCTTGAAGGCCCGAATCATAGCCACTATCGAACCCAACGTGCGTGCTAGCAATAATTTTAATTACATAGTCCATTGCATATAATTTCAGACTATACCCGGATTAGGAGCGGAGCGACTCACGGTTGATAGCCACGCTCCAACAGGTTAGTCATACTGCATGTAAATATTTTAATTAAAAATAAATTATTCACTTAATATGTTGCATGCTTAGTTAAAGATCATGGGCATATACCTTTTGATTTGTCAAGTTGGTAGATATTATCTTTTTGTGTTCTATTTATTTAAATAAAAATTGTTTAGAGACTGGTCGATTAGGAGAACATTTGATTTATATTGTTTTATGAGGTTGTATCATCTTCTGAAAATATCTTGGTGTCGTGACAACCTAGTTGCCCGGCTGGCTCTCGGTATCGATCCGCGTGCACATTATAGGTAAGTGAACCCCTAGTTGTGCACAAACCGAAACGAGTAGGGAGGATCACAGGGTTAGGTCACGGGTTGTTTCCATGGTGAAAGACCAAGCCCCTTTTTTGGCCACTAGGGTAGTATGTCTCGAGACTGTATCCTGAGCATAAGGAACGGAGTGGTTTCCCTGTTGCGAAAAAGGAACCCAAGAGTAACGCCACTAGGTCGGGAGCCTAGCTCAAACTTGGGGTTCACACTTGTTTCCCCCTACTTCCTTTTCTTTCTTTTCTTATCCTTAGTCTAGGGCTTTGCAGCACAATGCACGACCTAGAAAATGGGTTCTTTTATGAAATGGAATGGGACGCCTCATGAGGGAATTGTCGGTTAGGATATTGAATGTAAAACATGGAATTACTGGACACAATAAAATAGTTCACTTAATATAGAGTTGTGATAATTGTAATTCTTTTATATGTTTACTCTAATTATGTTTTCAATTCTGCTTTATTGTTCTAACTTTTATAGAATTATATTTCAATATATATGTGTTCTTCTATTTCGACTCGGTTTTGTTAGGACCACTGAGTTTTTAAACTAAGGGGGAGTTTGTTTGGTTTGTTTTTCGCTCCCCCAGGTTTCTCTCGCTGGTGGATTGTTAGGAGTGCAGTTGCAGTTCCAGTACAAGTAGGAGCACTAGCAAGCTCAGGAGTTAGTGATGGTTGAATTGTCAGTTGGATGTTTCATTCCTTATTTAAACTCAGTGGCAGTTACTCTCGTCTTGGTTGTAGTGGAACATGACAGGCAATTGATGTAATTAAACTTTAAAATAGTGGACTTTTGTTTTAGAAGAGTTTTGCTTCTTCTTTTTTTTATTAGTTGAAATACCTTGTTGTTTCTGTTTACTTTTCTTCACCTCCAAGTTTTGGACCCTCTCTACTTAGTCCAAAATTTGAGGCGTGACAACTTGGTATCATAGTCGGTTCTCCTCGGAATGGGGGGGGCCTAACCCTACACGAGGACGTGTAGCCCTAGGGGGGTGGATTGTGACGACCAAGATCCAATAGGCCAAGAGCCAAGACTCCTGAGGCGGGAATGCCAAGATGGATGAGGTGAGGTGAGGTGTACAAGACCATGAGTTTGCCCCACATCGCTTGGAGAGAAGGAGATCATGAGCTACTTATATAATTTTCCCTCCCAAACATAGAAGACGCGTTTTTGAAACCGTGCGCCGCTACGGAATTCGTAAGAACTCCGTAGTTAAGCGTGCTCGGATGAGAGTAGTACCAAGATGGGTGACCTCCCTGGGAAGTTCTCATGCGGGCACGGGCAAAGCGGACAATATCTTGTGTGTTTGGGGCGGATGTTACAAAATGGTATCAGAGCCGGTTCTCCTCGGGATGGGGGGGTCTAACCCTACACGAGGACGTGTAGCCCTGAGGGGGGTGGATTGTGACGACCAAGACCCAATAGGCCAATAGCCAAGAGCCATGACTCCTGAGGCGAGAATGCCAAGATGGATAAGGTGAGGTGAGGTGTACAAGACCATGAGTTAGCCCCACATCGCCTGGAGAGAAGGAGATCCTGAGCTACTTATATAATTTCCCCTCCCAAACATAGAAGACGCGTTCTAGGTGGTTCGATGGTAACCATGCTAGTGTAAAACCTTGAGGTTGAGGGTTCGATACCTAATAGACCAATAGAGCACAATATCTTGTGTGTTTGGGACGGATGTTACAAGACCATATATATATATATATATATATATATATATATATATATATATATATATATATATATATATATATATATATATATATATATATATATAGAGAGAGAGAGAGAGAGAGAGGAAACGGGAAATGAGCTGCCAGCCTATTTCGAAAAAATAGGCAGCCACCCATTTGATGCCCTTAGGAGTCTTAGAACGTGCTGATTTTTTATGAGCATAAGTATCATATCTTGGATAGAACACCCACAAAAAATCAGCACATTCTAAGACTCCTAGGGGCATCAAATGTTAGAAGTTTTATCGAGCGTTAGTTGTCACCGTTAATCTAAAATATTACATTTGATGCCCCTAAAAGTTTTAGAATTTGCTGATTTTTTGTGGGTGTTCTATCTAAGATAAGATGCTTATGCTCACAAAAAATCATTATATATATATATATATATATATATATATATATATATATATATATATATATATATATATATATATATATATATATATATATAGAGGATACGGGGTATAGGCTAGCGGTCTATTTCGACGAAATGGGCATCCACCCATTTCATGCCCCTAGGAGTCTTAGAATGTCCTGATTTTTTGTGAGCATAAGCATCTTATCTTAGATGGAACAGCCACAAAAAATCAGCAAATTCTAAAACTTTTAGGGGCATCAAATGTAATATTTTAGATTAACGGTGACAACGAACGCTCGATAAAACTTCTAACATTTGATGCCCCTAGGAGTCTTAGAATATGCTGATTTTTTGTGGGTGTTCTATCTAAGATAAGATACTTATGCTCACAAAAAATCAGCACATTCTGAGACTCTTAAGGGCATAAATTGGGTGGCTGCCCATTTTTTCAAAATAGGCTGGCAGCTCATTTCCCGTTTCCTCTCTCTCTCTCTCTCTCTCTCTCTCTCTATATATATATATATATATATATATATATATATATATATATATATATATATATATATATATATATATATATATATATATATATATATATATGTTAATGTAAATGTAATGGGTCGGGTTTACTGTATAGTCGGGTCGGGTTTACTGTACATATATTGGGCTTGAGTCCCTCAATGGAATAGTTCAGTTCCTCTCCAAACCCTAGCCGTCGTCTCCTAACATGGTATCAGAGCGCTAGGGCGACGGCTGCACCTCCTCCGGTCTCCCTCCTTCCCGCCGGCTGCATCCCCTCCGGCTGATCTCTCCGCCGGCTGCACCTACTCCGTCCGGCCCCATCTCCTCCACCGGCCCCCCTTCCGACCACCTGCAGCCCCCCCCTCCACCACCCGACCCCCGAAACCCCCTGCAGCCCCCGCCTCCACCCCCGACCCCCTGCAGCCCCCTCCTCCACCACCGACCCCCCTCAGCCCCTCCTCTACCCCCTTCCGGCCACCGAAACCCCCTGCAGCCCCTCCTCTACCCCCGACCCCCTGCAGCAGCCCCCGCCTCCACTTCCGGCCACCGAAACCCCCTGCAGCCCCTCCTCCACCCCCCCGACCCCCTCTAAAGCCCCCCCCGACACCCCCTGCAGCCCCCTCCTCCACCCCGACCCCCCTTCCGGCCACCGATACCCCCTGCAGCAGCCCCCGCCTCCACTTCCGGCCATCCGAAACCCCCACAACCCCCATTCTGGCCACCGATACCCCCTGCAGCCCCCTCCTCCACCCCCGACCCCCCCCTACAGCCCCCCCGACATCCCCTGACACCCTACAACCTCCTCCATGGCCTCTCCAGCCGTACCGTCTGTCGTTGCGATCTCTCCACCGCAAAAGGCGGTTGCGTTTCAGTTGTCGTCGGCCAGCGACTGGCCTGACTGGTCCCTCACCGTCGAGGCCGCCCTCTCCAGTCGTGATCTGTGGGGTCACATCACCGGCGATGATCCTCCTCCCACTGACTACTCCGGCTCGTCCTCTGTCACCAGCAGTGCTGCATCTTCTGCAGCGACTGCTACCACGGCCGTCACCGTTGCTGCTCTTACGTGGCGCCGCCACGATCAGGCCATCCGGGCGTACCTCCTGGACTCGGTTGCTCGTCCGCTCCTTGCTCCCATCGGCCGCCTTCCGACTGCGCGCGCGATGTGGGAGTATCTCCGGGACCGTTTTCTCCCACGCGGCGGCGCCCGCCGGCATCAGCTCATCTGCGACTCGCAGTCTGCCCGTCAGGGGGAGCGTACCATTCAGGAATTCTTCAGTCAGATGAGTGCCTACTGGCATGAGCTGGACTCACTGATTCCGGAGCGGTGTGACTGCCCCCGCTCCCGGGACTTCCAGCGCTACCTCGACGAGGGCCACCTGCCCCAGTTCCTGGCAGCACTTCGACCAGACTTTGCTCTCATAGCCGCCCAGCTCCTGCACCGTGAGCCCCTCCCTCGGCTCGAGGATGCCCTACTCGCCTTGGTCGACGAGGAGACCCGCCTTCAGACTCAGGGCGCTCGTGCTCCTTCACTTGCTCCTAGCTCCGACTCTGTCCTGGCAGCCGGGTTCTCCGATGAGGCTGTTTTTTGTCAATACTGCAAGGAGCCCGGCCACATGAAGCGTGAGTGCCCTACACGTCCTCCACGCAACCCCCGCTGGGGTCCGGATAAGAGATCCCCCCGCTGGCCTTCGACCTCTCGCGACGATCGACGCGGCGGTCGAGGTGGACGGGGCCGAGGACGTGGTTCGTCTTCCTTTCGCCACTTTGGTGGTGCAGCGGCTACTGCAGAGGCCTCGCCGCTCCCTACTGCTCCCACAGCTCCTTCGCCGCCTGAGCCGGACCGTCTTCAGCGCCTCGAGGAGCTCCTTCTTCGCCACATAGCCTCCACCGGCTCCGCGACTACGCACGGCTTGTCTGCCACCTCTGGTACTACTGCTCCATGGATCTTCGATTCGGGTGCCTCCTGTCACCTTACTTTTGACTCCACTGTCCTCACGGACTGTTCTTCCACTACCACCCACCAGGAGGTTCGCACTGCGGATGGGACTCTCGTCCCTATTCCACAATGTGGCTCCATCACCACCACCTCTGACCCTTCTGGTCGCCTGACCCTATCCCATGTCCATCATGCCCCCCGTCTTAATATTAATTTGATTTCCATCAGTTCTCTTTGCGACTCTGGCCTGACTGTCACCTTCACCCCTTCTGTTTGTGTTGTGCAGGATTCGCGGACGGGTCAGAGGATTGGGCTGGGCCGTAGGGCAGGAGGACTCTACCAGTTGGACCATCTCCATGTGTCTTCAGTTGCGTCTGTCATGTCTGTCACCTCTGATGCCGACCTGTGGCACAGAAGGTTAGGTCATATATCGAGTGATCGACTTAAAAGCGTATTCCGTTCGGGCGCTTTGGGTCGAGCGTCTTTCTCCCCCCTCTCTGTCTGTACGGGTTATCGACTGGCAAAGCATCTAGCTCTTCCTTTTTCTGCTAGTACTTCCCAGTCTAATGCTTTATTTGATTTAGTTCATTCGGATATTTGGGGTCCTGCTCCTGTTGCATCTCTATCTGGCTATATGTATTATGTTTGTTTTATCGATGACTATTCTAGGTGCACCTGGGTCTATCTCATGCGTCATCGGTCTGAAATTCCCCACATCTTTAGGCGATTCACCACTATGATACACACCCAGTTTGGTCGGCGAATCAAGACCTTTCGGTCTGATTGTGCCAAGGAGTATCTCTCCTCTGAGATGCGTGAGCTTCTTCAGTCTCACGGCACTCTTCACCAGCAGTCCTGTCCCCACACCCATGAGCAGAACGGCGTTGCCGAACGCAAGCATCGTCATGTCCTTGAGACTGCACGAGCCTTGCTTCTCTCTGCGTCTGTCCCTCACTCCTACTGGGCTGAAGCTGTCATGACGGCTGTTCACCTCATCAATATCACTCCGTCATCTGCTCTGTCCGGTGCCACCCCTCACGAGCGCCTTCACTCCAGTCCACCTGACTACTCTCTTCTTCGCACGTTTGGCTGCACGTGCTTCGTTCTTCTTCCTCCCCATGAGCGCACCAAACTTTCTGCGAGGTCTGTTAGGTGTGTTCACTTGGGGCTCAGTCGTGAGCATAAGGGGTATCGCTGCTATGATCCCTTAGCTCGTCGGATCCGTGTCTCCCGTCACGTCTCCTTTGTTGAGGATGTCCCGTATTTTGCTCCTGAGTCTCGGGATCTTTCCTTGCCTACTTCGTCATCCTCCTCGCCCTCCTCACATCTCCACATCCCTGTTCTACCCCCGATTTCTGTTGCTCCATCCACGCCTACTACACCACCACCACCACCTCCTCAGTCTCCATCGCCACCACCACCACCACCTCCTCAGTCCCCCACGCCACCTCCACCACCACCCATTACTCGTGTCTATGTACGTCGGTCTGCAGCTCCCCCTCCGGAGTCGGTTCTCCCTGGTACTCCCTCGCCTGATGCTACTGCTCCCTCCTCCCCGGTCGTGGATCCTGCTCCTGTTCGGCGCTACCCAGCGCGCGAACATCACCCTCCTGCCAGATACGACTACTCTCCTGACAGGTTCGGTTACTCTGCTTTTCCCACTGACTCTCCTGACTCTTCTGGCTTCTCTGCCAGTGTCTCCTATTCACCATCCTTTCAGGCCTTCCTTACTGCTCTTCACACTCATCGGGAGCCCCAATCGTACCGTGAGGCAGCATTACATCCAGAGTGGTGGCAGGCCATGTCAGTTGAGCTTGAGGCATTTCAGCGGACCCAGACCTGGGAGTTGGTGCCTTGTCCCCCCGGGGTGGTGCCTGTTAGCTGCAAGTGGATCTTCAAGGTCAAGACTCGACCTGACGGATCCATTGAGCGGCACAAGGCTCGCCTCGTTGCTCGTGGCTTCTCCCAGGAGTATGGGATTGACTACGAGGAGACGTTTGCTCCAGTTGCTCGGATGACTACTGTGCGCACCCTCTTAGCTGTGGCAGCTGCTCGAGGGTGGCCTCTCCATCAGATGGATGTCACCAATGCGTTTCTTCACGGTGATCTCTCCGAGGAAGTCTACATGGCTCCTCCTCCGGGCACTTCAGTTCCTCCAGGACACGTGTGTCGGTTGCGCCGGGCCATCTATGGGCTCAAGCAGGCTCCTCGTGCCTGGTTTGAGCGCTTTCGCAGTGCAGTTCTGGCCGCCGGGTTTGTTGAGCATCACTCCGACTATGCCCTGTTCACTCGCTCCTCCAGTCAGGGCATTGCAGTCCTTCTCCTCTACGTGGATGATATGATCATCACTGGGGATGACAGTGCCACCATCGCCTCTCTCCAGCGGCACCTCCAGAGTCAGTTTGAGATGAAAGACCTGGGCTCTCTTCGCTACTTTCTGGGTCTTGAGATTGCCAGGTCAGCTCGTGGTCTGTTGGTCTCCCAACAGAAGTACATCTCCGACATTCTTACTGATGCTGCCCTCGCTGACACACGTACTGCTGATACACCCATGGAGCTCAATTTGAAGCTTCTCGCTACCGATGGTGAGCCGCTCCAGGATGTCTCCCGCTACCAGAGGTTGGTTGGGATGCTTGTCTATCTCACCATGACCCGGCCAGACATTGCCCATGCTGTTGGCATTGTCAGTCAGTTTGTTCAGGCTCCACGGTCAGTACACTATGCAGCTATTCTTCGGATTATCCGCTACCTCCGGGGCACCATCACCCGTTCACTCCTGTTTCCCTCCACCTCTCCGTTGGTACTGCGCGCCTACTCAGATGCAGATTGGGCAGGAGATGCAGACACTCGTCGATCTACTACAGGATACTGTGTGTTTCTGGGTGACTCACTGATTTCATGGCGCAGCAAGAAGCAGGAGTCTGTTGCTCGCTCCAGCACCGAAGCCGAATACAGGGCTATGGCTTCCACCACCGCCGAGATTGTCTGGCTTCGACGTCTTCTGCTTGATTTGGGAGTGGTGATATCCGGGCCGACCCCTCTCTTCTGTGACAACCGGAGTGCTATTCAGATTGCTAGCAATCCGGTCTTCCATGAGCGAACAAAGCATATTGAAGTTGACTGTCATTATGTTCGCCAGGCGTTTATCGATCACATCATCTCCCTGCCTTTCATTCCCTCATCGGAGCAGACTGCTGATTTTCTGACGAAGCCACTGACGACTGCTCGCTCCGACATTTTCTAGGCAAACTCTCGGTTCATGATCCACCGTGAGTTTGAGGGGGAGTGTTAATGTAAATGTAATGGGTCGGGTTTACTGTATAGTCGGGTCGGGTTTATTGTACATATATTGGGCTTGAGTCCCTCAATGGAATAGTTCAGTTCCTCTCCAAACCCTAGCCGTCGTCTCCTAACAATATATATATATATATATATATATATATATATATATATATATATATATATATATATATATATATATATATATATATATATATATATATATATATATATATATATATATATATATATATATATATATATATATATATATATATATATATATATATATATATATATAGTCTCAAATTTGGCTTAAGATAGAGTTCGTGAACAAGCTCGATAAGAGCTCGTTCGTGTAGACGCTCGTTTATTAAACGAGCCATGCTCAAACAGACCAAAGCTCGGCTCGGACGTAGCCCTACTTGTGACACGTTTAGCCAACCAAATCCTTGTTTTTTGTGGCCCATGGCCCGATGGCACTCTCTTCAGTATTAGAGAGATCCCCTATTCGATCCTGGTGTGGACATGCACCATGGAGTGTGCTTCCCTTGAAACTATCGTACCCTGCGTGTTCGTGCGAATCCCGACCGTTGGAGTTGTGTCGTGCCCCGTACGCGCACACGAATCCTGTTCGTTGATGTAGTGCTCGCGCATCGCGTGCGAGTGCGAATCGCTACTGTTGATGCCGAGAGGGCGCGTGTGAAGCCCCGAACGTTGGTGTCCCGTGGCGCCCTGTAGGTGTCCACGACCCTTTCTGTTGACACATGTTCAAGAGAACGATTTTGTTCCAACCTCCTTAAAGATGTTGGAGCATCCCGGTCTCTCTCATTGGTCCATCTCGAGAGCTTTTAGTCATTTCACCATGATAAACAGTATGAAATGACAAACATATCTTTGGAATGGACCAATGAGAGAGAGTGGGATGCTCCAACCTCCTAAATGAAGTAAAATAGATAGCATAAAATAAAATAAAATAAAATGAGGCATCAGTTGAAATCGAAATTCCGCTATGAAGTAGGATGCTAGCCTAATATTTTGGCATTTAATACATCTTCCTTCCATTTTATCCTTCTTGCAGGAGAACCAAACACAAGTAATCTCTCTCTCTCTCTCTCTCTCTCTCTCTCTCTCTCTCTCTCTCTCAAATGTAATGTGTATCTTTTGCTTGGCCTGTAGGTTACCGAGCTGGTCGAAGTTGGTGTGTTGTGAACATTTGTATTGTGGCTAACTGAAATTGATTTGGGGGGTGTGGTCGGGTGAGGATTGGTTGCAATTTGTGATAAACTAGTGAATGTCCGTGCCTGTCGGTACTGCAACGGGACGTCTTCGGTGGCAACACACCGGCCAACAATGCAACGGACCGTCTTCGACGGCAAGACCCCCTCGATTGGCACGAAGCGGGCAACCACTGCACCACCCCCACCCGCCCTGCCCCCCGAACCCAAATCTTCTGCCCCATCGTCTACCCTCCAAGTCACAGCCGTCCGTTGCACCCATACCCGACCCGTGCATCGTACTCAGTCCGAACCGGCAGGCAAAGAAACAAATGTGATTGGCCCTCCGACATATGCTCCAGGTTGTACCTGATCACTGTCGTCCCTTTACCTACCGGTTGGGATGAGTGTGATGCACCGATCGGGTGTGGGTGCAACAGACGATTATCAGACGATCACTTAGTTGTCATCAAATAACCATAATATCACTTAGTTGTCATCATATAACTAAGATCGCGAGAGAGTTTTGTCTAATAAGCATTTGGTTCCTTTTTGTCTAGTCAGCACAAAACCGTCGTCCCTTGTTATATAGATGATCACTAAGGCCCAATTTGTATTTCCCATTAGCAAATAGTAATAGACAATTGAATTGATTTTTAAAAATGACATCAAATATTAATGAATCTTTTACTGTTACGATACATTATGTGTCGTAGTTGTAATAATTTTTTTCACATTCCCAAATGAAATTTGAATGTGCTTTTAAAAAGGTTAGATTAGAAGGTGATTTTGCATACACCCCCCTAACAAATATCTGCTCACTTTTTCAGTTTTTCAAATATCGCCCTCGCGTATCTGGATTTTTGCAAAATCTCATGCACAATTACCCTTCGTCGGATGCATTGATGGGGAAGGAAGGTTGGGGAGACCATGTGCACAGACCGAGTAGTTCAAGGGTAAAATGGTAAAAAAAAATAGCTACAGCAAAAGCCATGTTTGGGGGTTAAGAAAACTTAAAAGTCAGGGGGTTGTTCATAATACCAATAGTTGTTAGGATGGTGTATGCAAAAGTCCCGAGGTTAAAACACATCTAATATATTGTTTACTAGTGCATGCATGTGCCTGTCAGCACTGCAGCGGGCTACCTTCGGCGGCAACACACCTGTCGGCAATGCATAAGAAATAGAGAGAGAGAGAGAGAGATCGGGGGAAGAGAGAGAGAGAGAGAGAGAGAGAGAGAGAGAGAGAGAGAGAGAGAGAGAGAGAGAGAGAGAGAGAAAGAGTAGGACTAGCAATGGGTCGGGTCATGTCGTGCTCGTGTCATGTCCAAAACACCTAAACCCAAACTCGACCCGTGTGTGGACCCTAACCCCATACCCGACCTGTTTATAAACGGGTAGACCCGTTTAAATATTTATTCTTTATTTTTTTTAATTTTATATTTCATTGCAACTCACCATCATGGGTGTCCCGATCACAGCCATCCGTTGAACCCATCGCACATTGTGATCGGATGCTGGGTAGACCCGACCCATTGATTTTTAAACGGGTCTTAAACGGGTCAAACGGGTCGGAGACAAAACCCGGACCCGACCCGTTTACTAAACGGGTTAGTCGTGTCAACCCGTTAACGACCCGAACCTGTTTAACCCAGACCCGAACGTCGCTAATTTCATGTCGGGTCGTGTCAGGTTTGTCGTGTCGAGTCCAAAATTGCCAGCCCTAAGAGAGAGAGATCGGGGGAAGAGAGCGAGAGAGAGAAAGAGTGTGAGAGAGATCATGGGAGAGAGAGATACGAAGATCATTGAGAGAGGGATACGGAGAGAGAGAGAGAGAGAGATCGTGGGGAAGAGAGAGAGAGAGAGAGAGCTAGAGAGAAAGAGAGAGATGGAGAGAGAGACAGAGAGAGATCGGGGGAAAAGAGAGACGGAGTGAGAGAGAGAGAGAGAGAGAGAGAGAGAGAAAGAGTTGGGGGAAGAGAGAGAGAAACACCGGAGAGAGATACATGGGGAAGAGAGAGAGAGAGAGAGAGAGAGAGAGAGAGAGAGAGAGAGATCGGGGGAAGAGAGAGAGACGGGGAGAGAGAAAATCGGACGAGGAGAGAGAGAGAGAGCCGGGGAGGGAGAGAGAGAGTTGGGGGAAGAGAGAGAGAGAGAGAGAGAGAGGAAAAGAGGGAGTTGGGGGAAGAGAGCGAGATACGGAGAGAAAGAGATCGTGGGGAAGAGAGAGAGATATATATATGGGGGGAGAGAGAGAGAGAGATCGGGGGAAGAGAGAGAGAGAGAGCGATCGGTTGTGATCGTGTGCGCGGGAGAGTTTTGTCTAGTCAGCATCATTCCTTTTTGTCTAATAAGCTTTTGGTTCCGTTTTGATCTAATCAGCACAAAACCGCCATCCCTTGTTATATAGATTTTGGACTCTATGGTAGTCAATGCTTCAAAACAGCAGAACAACCTTCTCTTTGAAGTCCCCCAAGTCATCCCTTCTATCCCAAGGCCTCAAGTCATCATCTCCATTGTATGTACAAGACCACCTCATTCTGTAGATGTCAAGATATGAATGTGATCCTCCATTCTGTAGATGTCAAGGTACGAATGTGATCGGCCATTCTCAATTCTCCAAATATATACTCAGACAAGAATATATCTAAAATAGCGAGCTACATGAATAAAGAAATAAAACTGATAAATAAATATAAATAGGGGGACTTAGTGATAGATCAATGACTAAAGTGCTTACTCGGAATAAGTCCAACTACAAGTCATGTATTGCATTAGGTATCTCTCGAAATTCTATTGATCCAAAAAAGAAAAAATATATCAATACTTAGTTGAAGCTCAACAAATTTACAGTTCTTGTCAGGAATGTCAGGAAATGAACATGATTGCTCTCTTGCAAGAAAAACAATTTGAAACCACTCCAGAGCATCGATTTAAAATCAACACAATCTGAATTTTTGTGTATGTGTGTTTTATCATAAAAAAAAAGAGTGCCAACCGAACAAATAGTTACTGCTTTTTATCGGATTGTTACTCGCTATGTACGAGATATAATCAACTTGGTTTCGTATAGTTAAACACATTTTTTACAAAAAAAATATTTTAGAAATACTATTTAACTAAGTTATATTTTTTTATCGAGTTGTCACCCTTCTATGTGTTAGATAGAATCAACTTTGTTTGGCATTGTTAAATACATTTTTTCTTATAAAAAATCATATTGTGATCACATGTATATAAATATTAGTTATAATAAGCTACAATCAATTTATAATTAATATAAGTTACCATATCAAATTATTACTCTTTGCTATTGTTACTTCTTTATGTATAAGGATAAAATTATTATTTAAAAAATTAAGTTATTATCTGCACATGCTAACCAGTAACCAAAGTCCAACCACATGGACTCAACATTAATTGCAAACTTTACCATTATCCATCCTTAATGTTAAACGAAAAAAGTTTTAAGGACTTAATTAACACCAATTACCTGATATAAATAAGAAGAATACTCTCTCTCTCTCTCTCTCTCTCTCTCTCTCTCTCTCTCTCTCTCTCTCTCTCTCTCTCTCTCTCTCTCTCTCACACACACACACACACACACAAAAGTAAATAGCTCGTTCTAATCATTACAACTATGTTTCATGTAGGGTGCAACTCCGACGAGCCAACCTGAGCCCAAATTTGAACGGATTTGGGTTAGGATTTTTTATCCTTCCTTTGATGATGGGCCGAGACTTGAACCGAACTATTTACATAAATATATTTTGTAAATTATATTTGTGACATTTATTTTTTTATCTTCTGAGAACCCCTCAGTATTTCATACAAGGGGCGTAAGGTAGACCTCTACCAGTCGATGTAGGCGGGATTCAAACCCAGATCTCTGGTACAATCATTAAGAGACTTTACCTGCTAAGCTAGTTCGCACCCATACATCATACATTTATTAGAGGGACTTGGTGAAAAACCCTTTATAGAAGTTTCTTTTAAGCACCAATCCCAACAATGTTTCGTTTTGAGCTAAGACTCGACTTGAAAAATCACTTTTACATTAAACCCATGTTGACTTGTTCAACCCCTAGCAAATGACTAAAATACCTTAAAATTTATACTCCAATAGACCCAATTGATACTCCATAATTTATACTCGACTAACTCGAATTTATACTCCATTTTATTTAGCTATATTGATTTCAATTCGGGATAATGTAGAATAAATTCGGGTGTATACTGAGAATAAACTCGCTGCTATAATGAAATCATTGTAGCGTCCGAGTCTATACTCCAAAATATTACTGATGCAGTGATTTAGGTCCACTATTGGGGATTTCACTCTACAACGCATGTAAAAAAAAAAACGTGCATCGGATTCTAAATTGGTAGTTAGTGAGGCAAAATGACAATTTTTAAAATGATGAGTGAGGAAGGGACTAAATGCACTACGAAACAATTAGAAGGGTTTATCAAACTACATGATTAGTTAGAGGGACCTTATACTAATAAACCCTACTTATTATAGGGGTTATTAGCCTAAGATTCCTCTAACCAACCCAACATTATGATAAAACCCAATGAAACATTTCATTTGAGCTTCAGCCCCTCTAATCAACCCAACTTTAGGATAAACCCATCCATTTAATTTTAATCCCAAGACCACCCTCGCCTTCCCCTCTCTCGATCAGCCGTGGCAGAGGCGCAAGCGGCGGGTGCAGAGTGAGGCAGAACCGTAGGTGGAGGTGGAGAGAGACAGAGCCATAGGAGGCGCAGGAGGAGGTGCATGCGAAGGCGGTTGCGGGCAAAGGTGAAGGAGGCAGAGGGCGCGTGCGGCGGAGGCTGAGGCAGCCGTGATGGAGGCAGCGGGCACAAGCGATTGAGGAGAAGGCGTCAACGACTGCAGGGGTTCGGGTTAGGTTTTGGGTTTTTGAGATTTTTAGGTCTAGGGTTCATCGTATGGTATGTAGATCTTAGATTAGGGAGATCCATAAGGGGGGTTCGGTTAGGTCTGGCGGGGGGTTTGGATAGGTCTCGTGGCGACGGTGGGGGGTTCAGTTAGATCCGATGGTGGCGGTGGCGGGGGCGGGGGGGGGGAGGAGGGAGGGAGGCAACAACTTAATGTGGGGTTATCATTTTTGCTTAGAACAATGATGTGTTGCCGCTGAAGGCGGCCCGAAGTCAGCCATAGGTGTGTGGCTGCTGAAGGCGGTTAATTGAGTTGTCGTCGAATACGATGGTGTGGGTGGGGGTGGTGATGCTCGGTGAGTGTCTTGCCGCCGAAGACGACCTGATTCTTTGTCGACAGGTGTGTTGCCACCGAAGACGGCCCGCTGCAGTGCCGACAGGCACGGGTATGCACTAGTCTATATAACATGGCACGTTGGTTTTGTGCTAGCTAGACAAAACAGAAGCTGACTAGGACAAGCTGACTGGACAAAAACAAACCAAATAGATCTAACCATTTGTTCAATAATCAATGCACGATCTCTATTTCCCCGTCAACCAACTCCCTCCCTTGGTTTCAAATCTCGACCCATTTAAACTGCACTAAACCCCTAAAATCCCAGCCCATTTAAACTGTACTAAACCTGACCGTTCATCCCGTGATCGTTGTTCTCATCAACGGCTATAAATCCGCCTGCTGAAATTTCGGCCGCCCCAAACTATCAGGTTGATCTCAAGGAATCCATTCAAATAGGAACAATTGTGATTGATCGATTATAGGGGGAGGGGAAGTTGGTCGCGCCGAAGGCGTCGCTTCGTGTCAATCGGCATGGGCGAGGAAATTGGTGTCTCTATGAATGCCGATGTTGTCGTCGAAAGTGTTTTGTTGCCGAAGGCGTTTAGGTGTGTTGTCGCCGAAGGCGGCCCGCTGCAGTGCCGACAGGCACGGGCATGCACTAGTGTGTTACAAGTTAGCTCTTTTATTGGGTATGATTAAAAATCATTGGGTTCCGTATTTGTCTGCCGATCGATTTATTATAAGGATTCGGGTTTGTTTTCCAAACTAGAAAATGTTGATTTCTATCTTTAGATACCATTTTTCAATGCGGGCTTGTTTCTCAAACCGGGCTTCAGGATTCGATCCACCCACCTCCCCCGCTGATCAAACGAGCAGCCGTCCCAGGGTTGTCCAAGCTAGGGGTGGCAATGGGTCGTGTCTTGTCGGTTCGTGTCATGTCTAGTTCCGTGTCGTGTCCAAAACCCCTAGACCTGGACCCGACCCGTTTAACTAATCGTGTCTAGATTCTAAACCCGTACCCGACCCGCTAATAAACGGGTAGACCCAATAAGACCCGGTAAGACCCGATCCGACTCGACCCGACACAATCCATTGAATACTAAACGGGTCTTCCCGGATCTACCATGTCCAGACCCTAAACCCGGACCCGACCCGTTTAGTAAACGGGTCTATCGTGTCCACCCGTTTACAACCCGAACCTGTTTAGCCCTGACCCAGACCCGCTAACTTCGTGTCGGGTCTGCCGTGTCGGGTCCGAAATTGCCAGCCCTAGTCCAAGCCCAACGCGGCTCTTCTTGGGTCTCTTGGCTGACAACCAACCCTACGCCTCTCTCGCGCTCTCTCCCCCCTTCGTCAATTTTTTTTTTTTTATTATCTTTACCTCTAGGTCGCCGGAAGCCGTCGCCGGGATCGATCTGATCGAGCGAATGGCGGGAGGGAATTTATTTGGGCGTGTCATCGGCTACGTCGTCAACGAGTTTGTTGTAGAAGGCCTCGCCAACAAGTAATCCCCCCTGCCCTTTTTTTTTCTCTAATTTCTTTTAATCTTTTGTGAAAAAACATTTTTTTCCCTTCATTGTTTAGCTGAAAAAAAATGATTATTTGATTTGAAAAAAGTTTGCATCTTTGACCCGAATCCATCCGTGTTATTGTTTTTTTTTTTTTTCTTAATGGGTTCTTATATCGCAGCTGAAATGAAATCTTGGGTCGTGATGGATGCTTTTGGTAGTGAATTCTTTGTTTGGTAATCTCCTCACCGAGGGTACTCTTTGGTCCTTGTGGATTCATTCCATATCGATCGATCAGATTGCCTGTAGCTTTTGTAAACCCGAAGCGTACCTCGAGATTGCTGGTTGATTGTTGGAATACTGTATCAAATACCTGCACTTCTTCATTCTCACCAATGGATTAGTTTGCTGAGTTGTGTGGTTTTAGCTGAACAATTCCTTTTTTATATGGTGTATGATGGCTTTCTTGCTTGTTCATGGTCTGTTCTTGTCGTGGTTTACCCCTGATTTGGATTTTCTGGGTGATATTTGACAACGATGATGACTTTATAGACCTGTAATGATTTGAGCGGAGAGGATCTCTTCATTCGAAGAACATTAAAGGACCCAGTTGTCATTTACATCTGTTGGGACTAAACCCATCACGTTCTTTTTAATAATCTTCTTGATTGTTTTGGGGTACTTGCTTGTTGTATTCTATCCCCTCTTTTTAAGTTAATTATTGGGTAATTGTCAACCACGATGACCATTCTAGATGCCTGAAATAATTTGAATGGTGTTGATTGCTTTAATCAAAGAACATTTAAGAAATTGAGTTCATTGTCATCCGTTGGGTCAAAACAGACGAATTGGCTTTGTTTCCTTTCTAATGTCTCAATTTCGTTGAGAGGTTATGTATGAACTAGTTTTTACAAATGGTTTTTATCATAACCATTTATTAGCCGATCCTTAAAATCTGGCTTTGAAAACCTAAGAAAATTGTAAAACTCAAAATCTAGGTTTTAGTAAGAACATGTCGCTCCTTGTTTTTAGTAAAAACTAAGTTTCCCTAAACCTACTTCATTAAATTGGACACTCATTGGTGTCCTAGCCACTTTCTTTCCTGGTGAAACCTTAATCCCAACGCCCTAATCTTTCTCCCTTGAAACCTTCACCCAGTGCAACCTCTCTATGGTGGTGGGAATAGCTTAATTGTGGAGATTATTTCCAATGAAGTATATTTTGGTGTTAGATACTTAGATATAGTCATAGTTTAGTCCCGTATGGTCTGTTGAATTGTATTGGTGTCTGTCATATCCCTATATAAGGAGAGGTAGTGTTATGTAATAAGATAATCAATATAATAGTACTCTTTCCAAACCCTTGTCTCTCTCTCTTTCTCTCTCTCGTGTAACATGGTATCAGAGCCAAGTCGTTTGATCTAGGGTTTCAGAGTTATCATATCTAGTATCTGCCTCGGCCTCCTCAATCGTCGTCGGCGACCTCGAGGAGGCTGGGAAAAATAAAAATAATTTTCTTCCTTCTCCGACCTCACTCTCGTCTCGAGGTCGTCTCCTGCCGATTCGTCAAGGATTCGTGCGAGGTTGTTCTACTTGAGCGTCGGCTCCATGTGTCACTCCGGTTCTTCAAGGTTTCATGCGAGGCTGATCTGGTTTCCTTTGTCAAGGCATCGGTTCTACATGCCCCTCCTCATCTTCATGTAGATCTATTCACCGACGACCAGATCCTTCGTCTCCTCCGGCGAATGTGAATCAGTGGTGCTTACTCGAATCTACAGCTCTCCCCAAGTGGTGCTAATCTTTGTCGAGTTGAGCTGCTCTCCTTCTCAATCTTACAGTTGAGTGATCCCGACTAATGATGATCTTTGCTCTAATTCTCTGCATCTCAACTCCGATCCCAGTGACTGATCTTTACGTCCTTCAGGGCCCGACACGGCCTCTCCTCCAGTCCTCCTCCTTTGGATTAGATCCTGTGAAGCCGGGGAGGAGCTTCTTCCCCTTACATTTCTTCAAATCTAAGCCTCGTTCCATCAATATCGCACCAAGCTCCTCTATCTGAACTTTCTCAACGATGTGGAGATCACCCGCCACCACCTCAACAATGGTCGGATCGTGATCAACAATGTATATAGATTTGTCTTCAAGCTAACCCTATAGCTCTCTGTTACAGATTTGTTGAAAGAGGGAAGGGAGAGTTACAGATATTTGATCCCATCCATTGGTAGAGCAAATATCTCGGCCGTTGGCTGAAGTTAGAATTGCACCCGACCCAATTCAACTCTAAGTGTCGATCTGACCCACCTTGAGTAGTCGATGTCAGAAACCCTTGTCGCTTCTTCCGGTTGCAGATTTTCTCTCAGGCTGTTCTTGGTGCCTTCTTTTCCGGCATCATTAAGGTGGACCTTTTTGCCTAAGTCTTCTAGGTCGTCGCCTCTCTCAGCCTCCTCCGTTCCTTTGGTGTGGCGTGAGGACATGTTCCAACTTCTTCTCATGTTTGTGTGCGAGCAGCATGCACAGACGTTGTTCAATAAAAAGAATCAATGCTCAAGCAGTGCCCAATCATGGTCATGCTGCTACTGATTGTCTCTTTGGCCGAGCTCGATATCACTTCCTTGAAAGTTGAATACACTAGCTGCTCAGTTCCTTCATCGGGCTCAGCTCTTGCTTGGCATTGTTTCCAGCCTCGTGCCTCGACTCCTCCTCAGGCCTGTCCTGCCTCCAGCTTCATCGTCCAGCCTTTTGACTCTACTCTCTTCCCCGGGTGTTCGTTGCACGCACATCAGGTCTCAGGTGTTTTTTCCCCGGGTGCTCCGCACGTTAGGCGTTTGCCATATTGCCCGGGTGCGTTCAGCACGTCTAGAGTTCGACCATTATCTTCTCTGGGTGTGTTCCGCACACCGAGCGTCCACCGTATTCCTAGGGTTGCAACTTTGGCGGGTTGGACCCGAGCCCAACCCGAATTTTGGGTGTGTTTGGGTTGATGCATTTGAAGATTGGAATTTGGGTCGGGTTCGGGTTGAGGGGTCGGGCAACCTGACCCAACCCGAACCCGAGTACCCATGTATATCTATGAGTTTGTGATATATAGGTAATAATCACAACCATCCCGAGTACTCATATGTTGAGAGGTCACAATCACAATCATCTGTTTCACCCATTCCATATTATTTATTTGCTTCTTGCTTATCAAATAAAGACGTTATCTAATGATCTAGTAAATTGCATGAATAGAAATGCACAAAAAGATGTATGGTAGTGTTAGCAAGCATAAGTTCTTTTTAGATTTTGATCTTCAAAGGGTAAACTTTTAAACAATAAGTATACCCGAACCTGTACGGCTGTACAACCCGACCCATCCTACCAACTTGGGCTAACCCGAGCATAGAAATTTTTGCTTGGGTTGGGCTTGGGCTGGGCATCTCGGGTTGGAGGTTGGGTTGGGTTAGGGTAGGGGGTTTTAGTACTTGGGTTGGGCTTGGGTTAGGGTTGGGGGTTTTAGTACTTGGGTTGGGCTGGGTTGACCCTCAACCCGCTCAAGTTGTAGCCCTACGTATTCCCCGAGTGCGTTCAGCATACCGGGAGCCCAACCATGGTATTCCCCAGGTGTGTTTCACATGACAGGCATCCGCCGTATTCCCCGGGTGCGCTAAACACACCGGGTGCTTGACCATCGTCTTCCGCAGGTACACTTTGGAGACCTGGTGTCCGTCGTATTCTTTGGTTGCACTCAGCACATCGGGAGCCCAACCCTCTCTCACAACGTATTCCCCATGTGTGTTTAGCACGTCGGGAGCCCATTCCTTTCGCGTGTTGTATTCTTCAGGTGTGTTCCGCACGTCGGCCGTTTGTCGTTTTCTCGGATGCATCGACTTTTACTACTGTCGGCCGCCTTCGTCATCACTCCACCTATTTGGCATCGGACCTCAGTGACTCTTGCATATTTCTCAATGGTCTGTTTGCAGGGTGGCCGGGTCCTCCAGTTGTCTTGCTTGCAAGTTGGCCGGGTCCCCCGGTTTTTTTGCTTGCAGGTCAATCAAGTTCTCAGGACAACTTGCTTGCAGGTCGGCCTGACACTATTTTTACTTTTCAAAAAAAAGAAAAAGAAGAGGATGTTGGATGTAATTTTTCTTTTCTTTTGTTAGGTAAACTAATGTTGGTTTATATCTTCCATCAGTTTGGGGTGTGGGTGTTAGATGTAGTCATAGTTTAATCACATATAGCATTGTAATGGTGTGCGTTCTTTCCCTATATAAGAAGAGGTAGTGTTTTGTGCTTAATCTTCGAATAACAAAACTTTGTTGACTGAATGATCGGCAAGGCCTTCAAAGTTCTATCAGCCAACGCAGTTGATAGGTAGGGCCGACCAAGGCTGAAAGAGGGACTGCCCACCGAGGAGGGAAGAAAAAAAAACATAAGTCAACAGCTCTGAGGGATAGGATTCATGGTTTCAACATTCACTTCTTCGACCCACTTCATCTTCCGCACTTCATTGGCTGGGTTTACTACAGCAGAAAAAAAAAATTCATTCCTATGGGCAAGAATGGCTCCTTTTTGGGTATGGGCAATTATCCGCACTTGGCTTTTCAGGTGCAAGTAAGGACGCACTCTGGGATAAGGTGGTTATAAGGGAGTGCCCTAATCCCATATGTTTGTAAGGTAACTGACGCTTTTACCTTATCCTTGTGACCTGGTCAATGGGGGAAATGAAACCCAACAATCAATACAAGAGTATTCTCTCTCTCTCTCTCTCTCTCTCTCTCTCTCTCTCTAGGAAGCATGGACACTTCCCCAGGCCTCCCGTACCCGTGTCGGACACGTGTCGGACACCGACACTCGTCGGACACTCGTCGGACACGCACCGGACACGCATGTGCCGTGTCCTACGTGCTTCTGGGAGCCGGACACGGTCGGACACTCCTCGGACACTCGCCGGACACTCCTCGGACACTTGTCGGACACTCCTCGGACACTCGGGACACTACGAGTTGATGGACTGTTCGATATAGGGTCGGTTTACAAGCTGTGGTGATTCAATTTTGGCTTCAACCTATTTGATCCTCTGAGATTATAACCTCAGAGAATCAGATAGGTTGAAGCCAAAACTGAATCGCAGTCATTCCTTTGCATGCCGTTTGGGCCTAAGTGTGATTCACTTGTCAGAATGGTTATGATGGACGGTTACGATTCAGGTTTAACTTTAACTTATCTTATCTTCTGAGGTTTCAGATAGGTTGAAGTCAAAACTGAAACACAACCGTTATTTTCCATACCATTTAGAGATGTCTGCGATTTACCGATCGGGCTGGATGTAACTAACGATAGCGATTTAATATGTATTAAATTTTCATTTTAGTTGTTTTCTATGAGGCTTTTTCGGTTATTGAAATATATATGAATTGCAAACATACATAAAATATAAATTTAAAAATATTCATTTATTTTGCCGTGTCCCCACCGTACCCGTGTCCTCATTTTTTAGGATTTGACGTGTCGGTGAACCCGTGTCGTGTCGTACCCGTGTCCCCGTACCAGTGTCAGTGCTTCTTAGCTCTCTCTCTCTCTCTCTCATTAATTAGAAAGGTGACTACTCCCCTTGCCTCTTTTACACAACTATGTTATGGTATGTATAATTTGGCATGGTCTCATATTGTGAAATTTTCTAAGTGGCTACAGTAACTACGGTTGAGTCGAGTTGACCTAGTCGCCTAATTAAAAATATTTTCATATTTGACTTGGTTGAAGTGAACTAGATGTTAAATAATGCAAAGTCAGAGTCTGTCAGACCCACAAAGTAAATGGTGTTCTACAAAAGCTTAGTTTGATGAACTTGTTTCAAATTCATCCAAACAAAATTCAGTGTAGAAGCAGTTTACTAACACAAAATCCTCTTATTTGAAGCAAGGTTTTAACCTATTTGAAGGGTAAACAAAGCTCTCTGAATAAAGATTTGATGGTAGCAAATATGAAAATCGCCCTTTTGTATTTGTCTATTTGGTCTGTCAGACTGTCAATATGGATGGAACGGTTGGTTGCATACAGAGTAGTAGACTGTCCAAGCTTCCATACCTCACGAATCACAATGTTATGGAGCTGCAGGAGAAGAGACTGTGACGTTTCACAGATCACGCAGGCTTCCCCAACATGCATCATGATCTCTCAAGCTTCCCCCAAAATTGATATTTATATTAGATGGATCGAAGGGTTTGATCATTGAATGGACGGCAAGGATTGATTCTGGGAAGAACCTTTTTGTAGCAGTATGGACGTGTGTCTTATTTTCATTTTCACCGAGAATTGTTTTTCTTATTATGTTGAGGATTACTCCATAGACCTGTGTGACTGTTGAATGCGAAGATGACTGCAACAGGTTACATCGAAGGGGCTGAGAAAATCTGGCTAGTCTGTTTTCAAAATCTCTATTTTGTATAAGATGTTTATTTTATCTTCTAAGTGATTGGTTGATATGGTGAAATTGTTTCATGCATCCACATTATTGGTCTATGGATAAATCCTGTTCTATGGGCCTTATAAGTGACTGAAGCAAGAAAGATGCTCCCTTAGCTATCCGATGCAGATCATTTGCTATGACGCATCTGAACATCGAGGGGCTACATTTCATACCTACGTTCTAGTTTTCCTTACTGTATTATTAGTTTATCTCAGACCATTTGGCTTAGATGTTTCATTGCCTGTTGGGCATTGAGCATTGAGAACTTGCAGCTCTTGCCTATTCAAATTTTTGAATAAATTATGGCATCATTTAAGCAAGGAATTATTGGAGTCATTGGTCCTACAGCCTCTTTGATGTTTCATTTGAGCACTTCTCCTATACTTGGCAAAAAATCACTTCAATAACTTTTTTTATATTACACCATGCAAATTTAAATTTGTATTCTGATTACGTGTGAACTTGTATGCCTTTGCAGCCGTGCTTTTCAAAGATTTGCTGTGAGAACGTCGAAGACTTTTGAAGATATCTCCACCAAAGGTAATTGTATTGCTCACTTTTTACTAGCACTTTGGAATGCAAGGATGCAGTAGCTGATACCAAGGACATTCTGTTGGGTGAGTTTAGAGAGCCAGGAAGGACTGATTTTTTTATGAGCATGCCATGGAAAGCTAATGTGAAGAGGCTGGCTGTTGAACTAAGGTCAAAGACATGATATATCCAACAATTTGGTTAAGAGAAATGTGAAGATGGCTGTTGAACTAAGGTCAAAGACATGATATATCCAACAATTTGGTTAAGAGAAATGTGAAGATGAGTGTCAAAATGGGGTTTGGGTGAATAGGTAAAGGGTGTTGCTATTTTCACCCACAAAATTACTAACACCCGCAATTTCATGTGGTCACTCCAGCCCGATTCCATTTTTACTAATGCCCCCATTTTGATAGAACACACCAGGAAGGGTTTGTCACCTTCTCCCCACGAATCTCCATCGTCGCTGGATCCACCCTCTTGTCCCTCTCCCTCTCCTCCTTCCCGCTCTGATTGCCGCCGCCACTTCTTCCCTACTCCCCCTTTCCTCATCCCCCCCCCCCCCCTCTTCTCTATCTTTCTCCTTCATGGAGACGAGTCAGCCGTTCCTAACCAACTTGGTTGTCAGTTCTTCCCGACTAACACTGTGTGTGGAAAGTGGAGACATGTCGGTCGAGAGCAACCAACAACCATAGTGGTCGGGATCGACCGACACGTCTCCAAGAAGGTGTAAGAAGGGGGGAAAAAAACGGATATATATATGGGGCCCGGGAAGCTGAACTCAAGTTCACCATTCAAATGGTAAACTCGAATGAAGAAGTCGGCACGTGTCATGAGAAAGTGTTCAACCCTCTTTTACTTTTTGCTTTATGTCTTTTCAGTGTTTGACCCTCTTAAATGTCTACCCTCTTCCTTGCTTTATGTCTTTTCAGTGAACACATGGCGCAATATAAGCCATGTTTCACCATTCATTTGTGAACTCAAGTTAACCAAACCCTTTCCCTATAGAGGCCCGGGAAGCTAAACTCGAGTTCACTATTCAAATGGTGTAACTGAATGAAGAGATTGCCACGTATGCGTTGAAAGTCAACAATTGCGGCTAGAGAATATATATATATATATATATATATATATATATATATATATATATATATATATATATATATATATATATATATATATATACATACATACATATTTTCGTAGCCGCAATTGTTGGCTTTTAACGCACACGTGGCAGCCTATCTATTCAATTACACCATTTGAATGGTGAACTCGATTTCACAAAACTTTTTCTCTTCCATATAGGGTCAGGATCGGGGGACACTATTTTTGCACTCAAATTTTTACACCTATTTTCAAATCGTTAGATAGAGGTTTCATAAGTTGTTAGTCTTTTGTGAGCATAATCATCTTGTTTTAGATAGCACATCTACAAAAAACCAACACATTATAAAGACTCTAGGCTTGTCAAATGTGCTCTTCAAATTAACGATTAAAACGGACGTTCAATAAAGGCTTTTACATTTGATGTACTTAGAGGCTTTAGAATGTGCTAATTTTTTGTAGATGTGCTATCTAAGATAATGTGATTATGCTCACAAAAAATCAACGACTTCTGAAACCTGTATCCAATCATTTGAAAATCGATATAAAAAATTAAGTGCAAAATCAGTGTCCCCTGATCCTGACCCATAGAGAGAGAGAGAGAGAGAGAAATGCTATAATGTGGCATGCGGTAAGTGTGGCACCTCACCGCAGCCGTCTGATGCACCACTGCGTGCATGCTGCGCGTGCATCAGACGGCTGCGGTGCGATGCCGCACGTACCACATGCCCCTATATATATATATATATATATATATATATATATATATAGAGAGAGAGAGAGAGAGAGAGATGCTATAATGCGGCATGCGGTAAGTGCGACACCACACTACAGCCGTCTGATGCACCGCTGCGTGCATCGCATGCACCGCTGCGTGCATCGCATGCACGCAGCGCGTGTATCAGACGGCTGCGGTGCAATGCCGCATGCCACATTATAGCATGCCCCTATATATATATATATATATATATATATATATATATATATATATATATATATATATATATATATATATATATATATATATATAAAGAGAGAGAGAGAGCGAGGAATGTTACAGTGAGCTATGAGCTGCGAAAGGAGAAAATGAGCTACGGTCATTTTGACCACCCTAGAAGTTTTGGAATTTTATGAAAATTGGTGGGTGTGTTCTCTAGGGTAATATGATCATCCTCACCAATTTTCAAGGAATTCCAAAACTTCTAGGGTCATCAAATGGTAGAAGCAAAATTAACAGTTACTACGGACGGTAGATAAAACTTCTACCGTTTGATGACCCTAGAAGTTTTTGAATTTCTTGAAAAATGGTGAGGATGATCATGTTACCCTAGACAACACACCCACCAATTTTCACGAAATTCCAAAACTTCTAGGGTGGTCAAACTGTCCGTAGCTCATTTTCTCCTTCCGTAGCTCATAGCTCACTGTAACATTCCTCTCTCTCTCTCTCTCTCTCTCTCTCTCTCTCTCTATATATATATATATATATATATATATATATATATATATATATATATATATATATATATATATATATATATATATATACAGAGAGGGATACTTAGGTGCGGTCAGCAGCTGTCCGATGCACCACTTCGTGCATCCGATGCACGCGGCCGGTGCATCAGACGGTTGCGGACCGCAGACCGCACCTAAGCATTCCTCTCTCTCTCTCTCTCTCTCTCTCTCTATATATATATATATATATATATATAT